>CM077162.1:85796597-86262594 GCA_039583875.1 Platanthera guangdongensis
AACTATAAAAAGTGGAAGGTGCATGAAGAGTTATCTTCTGGGCGAGGGCTTGGGAAGTGTCGGTGTCCTGAGACGACAGACAGAAGTTACTGCTGCTTTCGGTACTGCTGAACAGGTGAGGCTCTGGAGAAGAACTAATGCTAAGGCAGAGTTTGTTCTGAAGAGAGCTGTCTCTCCGGAACTGTTTGATCACATCATTGGGTGTGAGTCGGCTGCTGATATTTGGACAACCATTGATGAGTTGTTCAATAGGAAGAATGTGGCGCGGCTTCAGTTCCTGGAGAATGAGTTGGCTAGGGCAACTCAGGGAGACCTTTCCATCTCCAAGTACTTCTTAAAGATGAAGAGCTTGTGTGCTGAGCTGTCGGCGCTGGATCCTGATGAGCCTATCTCTGAGGCAAAGATGAAAAGGCACATTTTCCGCGGCTTGCGGAAGGAGTATGTGGCCTTTGTTACATCTGTTCAAGGGTGGGCTACTCAACCGTCTCTGCTGGAGCTGGAGAATCTGCTTGCCTCGCAGGAGAGCTTAGCAAGGCAGATGGCTGGAGTGAATCTGAATCAGGAAGGCAGCGAGGCTCTCTCTTCTCAGGCAAGAAGAAGGATGGGAAGGGAAGAAGAAGAAGGTGCAGGCCGCTGTTGAGAAGGAGACTTCAACTTCATATCCGCCGGAGAGGAGCAATGCTCCTAAGGACTGGAAGAAGAATCTGAAGTGCTACCGGTGTCATCAGCGAGGGCACTTCAAGCGGGACTGCAAGGTCAAACTGCAGCCTGGGCATGCTGCGGGAAAGGAGGAAGCTTGCTCGCGAAAGTGAAGAAGCAGAATGGGGAGGAGCTTTCATGACGGGCACTTGTGTCCGGGCCTTATCTGCTGAGGACTTCAACAGCGAGTGGATCGTCGACTCCGGTGTGGTCATCACCTCACGGAGACAAGTCGAAGTTCACCTCCATGCAGGCTTACTCAGGTAATGAAGCTATTATCACTGCTGATAATACTGTTTATGCAGTAGAGAAGGAGGGGGTCGTGTCTTTGGGTAGTGATCAGGGGCCACTCACGTTAAGGAGTGTGTATCACGTGCGGGCATGAAGAAGAACCTCTTCTCGGTGACCAACGCGGTGGACGCTGGGTATCACGTTCTGTTTGGGCCAACAGACGTGAGGTTCCTTCGCAACATATCAGCGGTGAAGGCTGATGTTGCTCATGTTGGGAGGAGGGTGAAGAACTTGTTTGTTCTTTCCACCAGTGCCTATGTTGATAAGATGAGGGCCAATGATAGTGCGGCTATCTGGCATGAGAGGCTGGGGCATGTTGGCATGGACAAGCTAAAGGCAATGGCGAGTAGAAGTCTGGTGAGGGGGTTGCCGATGTTGTCCTCCTTTGGTGATGGGCATGTTTGTGCGGGCTGTCAATACGGTAAGGCACATCGCCTTCCGTTTGATAAATCTCAAACAAGGAGCAAGAAACCATTGGAGTGTATTCATGGCGACCTGATGGGACCGACTGTTACTGCCAGCCTTGGTGGAAGCAAATACATGCTTGTCTTGGTTGATGACTACTCAAGGTATACTTGGGTGTACTTCTTAAGGAGAAGTCGGAAGCCTTCCATTTGTTCGTGGAGTTCAAGGAGTTGGTAGAAGGCCGGCTTGGCTTGCGGATTAAGAAGTTTAGAACTGATAACGGGGGGGGGGGGGAGTTTGTCTCTTCCGAGTTTTCTAACTTCTGCAGGAAGCACGGGATCCAACGGAGCTTACTTGTTTCACACTCCACACAACAAAATGGGGTAGCGGAGCGGAAGATCCGTCATTTTGACGGAAACCTGCAAATGCTGGCTGCATGCGAAAGATATCCCAAGGTCCTTTTGGGCGGAGGGAATGTCTTGTGCTGTTTATGTTATCAACCGGATGCCACTCAGCCCTATCAACATGAAGACCCTATTGAGCTGTTGCTGAAGGAGAAGCCGAGTGTTGGACACCTTCGGGTGTTCGGTTCAACTTGCTACGTGCATGTCCCGGATGCTTCACGGACAAAGCTGGATGCGAAGGCAAGGAAACTTGTCTTTGTTGGCTATGATGAGCGGAAGAAGGGATGGAAGTGCATGGACCCTGTGACGAAGAAGTTCGTGGTGTCAAGAGACGTTGTCTTTGACGAGCTGACGTCATATGGAGGTGGCTCGGTGGAGCCTACCGGAAGTAGCAAGGTTGAGGAAGCACGGGTGGAGGCTGCTGAAGGCTTGGAAGAGGAGCTTGCTGTTTCACCAGCAGCTCCTGTTGCTTCGAACTCCGAGGCTGAGCCTTCTGGCTCAGGAAGCAGGGGGAGCACTGCTCAATGCTTGCCCCAAGTAGGAGTGGAGCCTGAAGAAGCAACGGAAGCCCCGTGAGCAAAGAGCCATGTCTTCAGAGATCGAAGAGGGTGGT
Organism: Platanthera guangdongensis; assembly: GCA_039583875.1. Classification (NCBI taxonomy): domain Eukaryota; kingdom Viridiplantae; phylum Streptophyta; class Magnoliopsida; order Asparagales; family Orchidaceae; genus Platanthera; species Platanthera guangdongensis. The sequence continues at coordinate 85,799,010 of CM077162.1, forward strand.
TAAGCCACCGGCTCGATACTGTGATGGGAATGCAGTGAGCTTTGTCTCCTGCTTCTTTGCAGGTCCTCTGGATGAGCGAGAGCCTGCAAATTTCAACGAGGCCACTGGAGTGAAGGAGTGGGATGATGCCATGAAGGAAGAGATGATGCTCTGAAGAAGAATGAAACCTGGACTTGTGCCCAAGGTTGATGGCGTTACTCCGGTTACTTGCAAGTGGGTGTATAAGTTGAAGAAGAAGGCTGATGGGAGCATTGATCGGTTCAAGGCTCGCCTTGTCTCAAGAGGATTCTCACAGCAGTATGGAGAAGACTATGAGGAGACATTTAGTCCAGTTACGAAGATGACGTCTGTAAGAGTGGTGATCGCCTTGGCTGCTAGCAAGGGATGGATGTTGTGGCAACTCGATGTGAAGAATGCCTTTCTTTTACGGAGAGATTGACAAGGACATCTTCATGGATCAGCCGCTTGGTTTCGTCTCTGAGAAGCATCCGGACTATGTATGCAAACTCAGGAAGGCTCTCTATGGGTTGAAGCAAGCTCCTCAAGCGTGGTATGGGAAGATTGCAGAGTACTTGCAATTCTGTGGATACCTGGCTTCTAACTCGGACTCAAGCTTGTTCGTCAAGAAGAAGGGAGAGCTAAGAGTCTTGGTCCTACTGTATGTGGATGATATGATATCACAGGGAACTCGGAGGAGGAAGTAGCAAGGCTCAGGGCAGAGCTTGCTATACGCTTCGAGATGAAGGACTTGGGAGAGTTGCATCACTTTCTCGGTCTGGAAGTGGATAGGAAGGAGTGCGGGATTCTCATTAGCCAGAAAGGGTATGCGATCGTATTGTGAGGCGGTTTGGCATGGGCGAAGGGAAGAAGTGCTCTACTCCACTGGAATCTGGGCTGAAGCTTCGACGGGATGAGGGAAGGGCTCTTAATGATCCATTGGTGCTCAGGGCTCTTGTTGGGATCTTGATTTACCTGACGATTATAAGGCCGGATATAGCTTATGCTGTTGCCGAGTAAGTCGGTATATGGCTGAACCAAGGCAATCTCATCTAGTGGGCGGCGAAGGGAATTCTGAAGTATGTCAAGGTGACTTCTGAGATGGGACTCCTCTATGGAAGGGATGCGGAGTTTGCGTTGCTCGGGTACACGGATGCTGACTATGCGGTGATTCGGATGATCGAAGAGTCTACTTCAGGTTAATGTGTCACTTGCGGTTCAGCTGCATCTCGTGGTTGTAGCAAGAAGCAGGACTCGGTGTCGGTTTCAACCACGGAGGCGGAGTATAAGGCTTCGGCCTTGGCTGCTCGGGAAGCCGTTTGGTTGAGGAGACTCATAGAGGATGTTCATGAAGAAGGCAAGGGCCTACTTTACTCCGGTGTGACAATGAGAGGTGCTCTCAAACTGGTAACCAATCCAGTGTGTCACGCCAGGACCAAGCATAGAGATTGATCACCACTTCATCAGGGAGAAGGTGTTGGAGGGGTCTCTGCTGGTCGGGCATGTTCGGAGTGAAGCTAATCTTGCTGACTCTTCACGAAAGCCGCTGTCGAAGGGGCCCTTTGAACGCTTGCGCAGCTTGCTGGGCTTGGTCACCACTTCTCACTTCAAGGGGGAGTGTTGAAATTTGTGAAGTGGAAGTGGGTGACGGACAGGCCGCGCGGCCTGTGCGGACAGCTTTGGCGACTGGGCGGACTGGGCGGACTGTGGTTTGCGGCCTGGTGAGAAGTCTTGTGGAAGCCGGCTGTGTTCTGAGCGGGTTGTTGGCATGGAGTCCGCGGTTTGGTGCGGCCTGGTATCTGCGGATAGAGAGGCTTGCGGATTGGTGCTTTGCTCAGTGGTCGCGGGTGCAAGTTTGCGCTGTTGGCGGGTTGGTTCGAGTTCGCGGGAAGCCTTGCGGACTGGTGTGTCCGCGGTTTGGGCTTTTGCGGACTGGGCCTTGAGCTTGGCTGAGGCCTTGTCGAGCTCAGGTGTTACAGCAGGTCTTGCTGTGGGAGGACCGATTTGGCGGACTGGTGTTTGGAGTCCGGGAGGAAGCTGCTGTGTTGACAAGTGCGAGGAGCTCGGCGGACTGTTTGGCGGTCTGTGCTAGGGTGTTTGGCGGACGGGACCTTGTGTCCGCCATGCTCGCACTGGCCCTTGATGGTTTTGGAAGGTCACACACTGTGCCAAGTTCATAGTGTCCGCTGTGTCCGCCAAGTCCGCTGTGACCGGGCGGACTGTTGCTGTTTGCCTCTGGTCGTGGACTTGTGGCGGATTGAGTTTGAGTCTTGCGGACTGCCTCGGGTTGGTGCGGACTGCCATTGAAGAGGGTGCTGTCCTGAAGCAGTTAGAGCTTTGCGGGCTGGTGCCTTGTCCGCTTAGCTTGGGCGGACTGGAGAGGGTTCGTCAATGGTTGCCTTGCTCCTGGCGGTTTCCCTTTGTGACTGGCTAAGTCCTCGCGGACTGAGCGGACGGTGGTTTGTATTCGCGCGGACTGGGGCGGTGTCGCTATCTCTTGGGCGGTGACCACACTCCTCACCTGGCCTATAAATAGGACCCCCCTGGCACATCTACAGTAACCTAAGTAACGTGAGTGAACAGTAAATTGGGTTGGGCGAGTGCCGCGGTCTGTGTTTTCCAGTCCGCGCGATTGTTTCAGGCTGACGGTTTGCTGTGTGCAGGTCGCGCGGATAACTTCAAGGAGCCAGGAGTTTGCTGTGACTTCGGTCATGCTTGGAAGTGTGCGGTCTCTGCGGACTCAGCAGGAGGTCGCTCCTGGCTTGTCAGTTCTGTTTCAACTTTCCTAGCTTCATAACCTGTCCGCCGGCTTCAGGCGGGTAGGGGAGTTCCTCAGTTCGGGTTCAGCAGGAGGCGAATAACGGTCTGTCCACACGGCCTCGCGGTCTCGGCAGACTCCGTGGTATTCGGCGGATTGCAGCATAGCTTGGGCGAGCTCAGCGGTCTCGGCGGTCTCGGCGACCTCGCAGTCTCGGCGGACTGGAGTGCTGTCCGCCCGGCTTGTTTTTTGGTTTCTTCTGTTTACAGCTGTAATACTAGCGAAATCATATCTCGCTATGTATGCCTCGGATTGTAAAGAAGTGAATGCATAATAGATCTTCTTGTGCTTCCATTGTTTTGTTCGGTGCAACCTCTAGTCCTTGGGTTTTCCGCAGGTTCAGCGTACGAACTGGGTAGTTCCGAAGATATTAATTTGGTGTTTGGGCTATCTTGCTGACCACGTTGAGAAAATTTAACAAACACAAGAGAAAAGGGATCAAAACAAAACAAAGCAACTCCTAAAAACTACTTTTAGCGACACAAATAATTCTTATAACGAAATTTTCAGTCATCCTGAGTCGCTCTATAGTTGCATTCCCCGGCAACGGTGCCAAAAACTTGATGCGTGAAAATCGGCAAGCGCTTCGGTCGCACAAGTAATAAAAATTGGGAATAAATCCCCGAGTGTCGTCTCTTAAGGAATGCAATTAGCATAGAGCGGTGACAGTTCAAAAATATCGTTATGAGGGTTATACTTAGAAAAGATTAAAAAGGGGGCTTGTGAGATTGTGGTTTCTTGATCTAATAAACTAATTAAGGCTATGCGAGTCAAGGCACCGCTTCGCAAGGTGAGGTGAGTGTATCGGCCGCGATGCTGACCTTCAGTTGGGCGAGTGGATGAAAAACTAATGTATGGAAGTGTTCTTGTGCGGAGTGCAATCAGGTGAAACAAGGGTATGGAGTGGATGTGGAGTGGGCGAGACGCATTCACAACACACAACTCAAAAGCAAATGAAACTACAACATCCACTTAGATATAGAGTAGAAAATGTAGTTCATTACAATATCAAATCATTCCATACAACGGAGGAAGGGGAAAGGAGTAAACCACTAGAGGGGTGAAGGTCCACCGCAGGTCGTGGCTGGAATAGCAAGTTGTCAATCCGCTTCCGGGCTCAGTCCGAGGAGGCTTCTGGTACCAATGAGTTATCACCTCGAAGGCCTTTGAGTCCGTTCTCTAGGTCGTCTTCTTCTCTAAATCCGGTGGAAAGCTTGGAGTTGAGGTCATCAATGGCCGGGAGCTTCGCCGGAGGGTTTGGAAAGCTTTGAATCACCGGCTACGGACTCCCGATGAAGGTGGAGGTGGATGGAGCAGCTGGAGAAGTAGAACGGCACTTCCCGTACACTCTCCAATTGCAGAAATGACCAGCGTTGCCCTAAATCACGGAGCAGGCCCTTAAATACGGAGGCAGAATAAGCAGAGTGCACGATCAGTGGCGCACGACCAGTGGTCATGCGCACTGTCGATGATCGTGCGCAATTTCCAATTAAACCTGCAACTTAGACTGAAACATCAACAGATATGCGCACAATCAGTGGCGCACGACCGATGGTCGTGCGCACTGAATCCACTGATCGTGCGATTGGCTAAGACATAACTACAGAAAAGGAGAATTTAATGCACACGATCAGTGGCGCACGACCAGTGGTCGTGTACAGTGAGTCTAGTGATCGTGCGCAGTGTTCCTGTATCGTCGGGGTCTCCCGAGCGGTTCCGGAGCACGCACACGGCTCATGCACCAGCAGAACAGGCAGATAGGCCACCAAAAGTGCACACCACATTCTCAAGATACGGTGAGAGAACAAGTAAAACAAATGGAAGTACAGAAACATCTAAAGCACACAAAAAACTGGCCTAATGTTCACTTAATCATGAAATAGGCAAGTAAGCAAATATAAGCAGTTATAGCTCTCAAGTGCAGTGATAAGACGATAAAACTAGCCCAGATGAGTCCAAAAATCAGTGTAATATTTGGACTCTTCAATAGTCTCTCACATTCACAAATATCTAAACATTAGTTAGGACCTATCTTACCTTAGTCCCATTAATTCTTTTTCCATTATAAGGGGTGATAATAGTATAAGAAGGCCTTTCAAGATACCCTTTTGGATGAAAGAGTGTTGTTCTATTAAACCAAAAGCTTCTAACATTATACAACCCCAATTTAGCGAGCATAGCTCGACTCACACCTAAAGATGGCCATACATGCTCAAACAAGGCTAATGAAGATAAGGCCATCCTGACCTAATTTTGTGAGAAGAAATGATCTTGTGAAGCCAAAATGATGGCCTACCTCACGCTCACACTCGACTAACCAGACACCAATGGTTCGAGAGTAGCTTGGGGAAAGTTCTCAGTCCCCGAAAAAGACGATCCTTCCCCCCGACTCGAGCAATACGAGTCTAGTGATGGCTATACTCATCTCTACACTACCGTTCGATTACTCCAGATTTTACAATTTTAAGTAGCACAAACAAAATTTACTTTTGCAGAATAAATTAAGTCTACGAGCATGAAGAAAAGTAATCCTATACTATTTCTATGCAAATCATGAGTACTCGATTAGGAGCACTGCATGAGTTTCGAACTACTATATCCCAAAATCCCAAGTCAGCACCACTTTTTAGAGTTTACACAAAAGTAATACATTTGCCCAGAGCCGCGCATGGTTAAGTGCACACTAATGTGGGTGATTCAGTGTGTGCAATTAGTGATCATGAAATAAATAAATGCAGACTAGTATGCAATAACTGTGCTGTGTAGTGATCACAGACAACTCCACCCCCAGACTAGATATGATAATACGAAAAGTAAAACATGTAAATAAAAATAAAGGGCTAGGGGAAGAAGTACCCATGCTCAAAATTGAGCATATCGGTCGTGCGACGAGATATCCAAGTGCGGCCAAGTTGCTGCGCCTCAAAAATTCTTGCACCTGCTATATAAATACGTACGCAAAACAAAAGATGGACACACACACATATATATAGAAAAAGAGCTCAAAACATAGCACAGGACCAAACGGTCCAACATGGGTTGTCTCCTAGAAGCCACTTTTGCTTACCGTCCTTAAGGTGGACCATTCGACAGGTAAATTTTACAAAAATCCTAAAATAGAGACAAAAAAATACATACATATATTTAAAACAAAGAAACACTACCCTAGATAACTGTTGGGTTTATTGTCTCCCAACAAGACTTATTCAAAATCTGAGCATTTCCTAACTGATTGACGTATGAAACTTGAAATGCTCGGGCAGTGGTTCATGTTCGCATTTCGGTTGCGGGTACCGGAACAGAGACATAATCGAAGCCCCAATACCTGTATACGTATAACAATCGTGTGTGTCAGGCATAGGCAGAAAGTAACTTGGGAAGCTCGTCAGCTCCAACTATACCTGCAGCCGGTCAATATAATCCTAGGCCGCATTACAGGCCTTGCACTAATTGGACCGGTTCCACAATGTGGTCCTGCAGGGAAAGTAGACACGAGAGCGGAGTAAAGAAATAAACTAGAAGAATAACATAAAGGAACCTCAATCTTGGGGATGGTCCCGGAGTCATCCCCCGTCGGTGGAATTGTGGGTGCTTCTACACAGCTGTCTAGGCTGATGCAAGAATATTCTAGAGCTGCATCTTCCTCGTCCGCGCATCGGGCATCCTCACATGGGGTAGAGGTCATAACCTCGGCCACGGAGTCGTCCTCCTCGACTGGATCTAACAGAACGCTGGAAATGCTAATTTTCACCTGCGAATCAACCTCAACAGCACTATCAGAAAAGAAAGAATGTTATGCAAAGAAGAAGGTGAAGGCAAGGAGCTCGGCAGGACGTCGAGCGCTGGCTCTTCGCAACTAATAGACTCTATGCTAGGTGATGTATGCACTTCAGGAGTATTAATATCCGTGTCGGAATGGGGATAAACACACATATCAGTGCACATATCTATGATGCCTTCTCCATAACATATAGATGGCAATGGTGCACAACCCGATATGGAAGGGTGCTGCCCAAGGTTGAAGTGGTGACAATTCGAAGATCCGGCTCATCATCCACTTCTAGCTCAGCTAGGTAAGCGGCACAATACTTCAATGCATGATCCCAACTTTGACAAAAAGACACCGCTTAGCTGGCTTCAGCGGTGCAACGGGTGCTGAAGCAGAATAGAAGTAGTACGCAATGGCTCCGCAGGTCGTAGCTAACAGTCTTATGTCTATGATATGCAGACTCATGAATTTTCTGGCTAATATACTTCTGAGGGCATCTATCACTAGCATGAGAGATGTCTCCACAATGACGACAACGGATATTGAAATTGGCCCACATTGCGAGATTTCAAATATAAAGGATATAACTACTTTGTGCATATATTCTGAGAATAAACTAACAATTACAACTGATGGAATAACAACACAAGAGAAAGGGATCAAAACAAAGCAACTCCTAAAAACTACTTTTAGCGACACCTAATAACTCTTATAACGAAATTTTCAGTCATCCTGAGTCGCTTTATAGTTGCATTCCCCGGCAACGGTGCCAAAAACTTGATGCGTGGAAATCGCAAGCGCACCGGTCGCACAAGTAATAAAATTTGGGAATAAATCCCCGAGTGTCGGTCTCTTAAGGAATGCAATTAGCATAGAGCGGTGACAGTTCAAAAATATCGTTATGAGGGTTATACTTAGAAAAAATTAAAAAGGGGGCTTGTGAGATTGTGGTTTCTTGATCTAATAAACTAATTAAGGCTATGCGGGTCAAAGGCACCACTTCACAAGGTGAGGTGAGTGTATCGGCCGCGATGCTGAACTTCGGTTGGGCGAGTGGACAGAAAACTAATGTATGGAAGTGTTCTTGTGCGGAGTGCAATCGGGTGAAACAAGGGTATGGAGTGGATGTGGAGTGGGCGAGGCGCATTCACAACACACAACTCAAAAGCAAATGAAAAATACAAACATCCACTTAGATATAGAGTATAAAATGTAGTTCATTACAATATCAAATCATTCCATACAACGGAGGAAGGGGGAAGAGGAGTAAACCACTAGAGGGTGAAGGTCCACCGCAGGTCATGGCTGGAATAGCGAGTTGTCAATCCGCTTCCGGCTCAGTCCGAGGAGGCTTCCGGTACCAATGAGCTGTCACCTCGAAGGCCTTTGAGTCCGTTCTCTAGGTCATCTTCTTCTCTAAATCCGGTGGAAGCTTGGAGTTGAGGTCATCAATGGCCGGGAGCTTCGCTGGAGGGTTTGGAAAGCTTAGAATCACCGGCTACGGACTCCCGATGAAGGTGGAGGTGGATGGAGCAGCTGGAGAAGTAGACGACACTTCCCGTACACTCTCCAATTGCAGAAATGACCAGCGTTGCCCTAAATCATGGAGCAGGCCCTTAAATACGGAGGCAGAATAAGCAGAGTGCACAATCAGTAGCGTACGACCAGTGGTCATGCGCACTGTCGATGATCGTGTGCAATTTCCAATAAAACCTGCAACTTAGACTGAAACATCAGCAGATATGTGCACAATCAGTGGCGCACGACCGATTGTCGTTCGCACTGAATCCACTGATCGTGCGATTGGATAAGACATAATTGCAGAAAAGGAGAATGTAATGCGTATGATCAGTGGCGCACGACCAGTGGTCGTGGCAGTGAGTCTAGTGATCGTGCGCAGTGTTCCTGTATCGTTGGGGTCTCTCGAGCGGTTCCGGAGCACGCACACGACTCATGCACCAGCAGAAGAGGCAGATAGGCCACCAAAAGTGCACACCACATTCTCAAGACATGGTGAGAGAACAAGTAAAACAAATGGAAATACAGAAACATCTAAAGCACACAGAAAACGGGCCTAAAGTTCACTTAATCATGAAATAGGCAAGTAAGCAAATATAAGCAGTTATAGCTCTCAAGTGCAGTGCTAAGACGATAAAACTGGCCCAGATGAGTCCAAAAATCAATGTAATATTTGGACTCTTCAATAGTCTCTCACATTCACAAATATCTAAACATTAGTTTTAGTATTATTAGTTAGGACCTATCTTACCTTAGTCCCATTAATTCTTTTTCCATTATAAGGGGTGATGATAGTATAAGAAGGCCTTTCAAGATACCCTTTTGGATGAAAGAGTGTTGTTCTATTAAACCAAAAGCTTCTAACATTATACAACCCCAATTTAGCGAGCATAGCTCGACTCACCCCTAAAGAAGGCCATACATGCTCAAACAAGGCTAATTGAAGATAAGGCCATCCTGACCTAATTTTGGTGAGAAGAAATGATCTTGTGAAGCCTAACCCGACAAGACCAAGTCTGGGAAGCTTAATGCTGAGACCATTTTTGGCTGGGGTACTTGCCCCGACTGAGAAGCCTTATTTATGTGCATTTTATTTTTAGGGCAGTCAGGGTCTGCCTAATGCCTCCACAAACAAACGGGTTTCTCCATTTGTAGGAAAAATTTGGCTACTAATAACACTAATTAGAAGACGGAGGCCGCTATTTGTAAGCCATAAAATGACTGCTTACCCCCGATGAAAGTTTACCTATAAACAGACCTCAAATGCACCTTGGAAGGTAGAGCCAACCTCATAGAGCTCTTGCTTTTGAGATTTCTTACGTTTTGCCATCCAAAGTGCTGAGCTCTGTTTGGCTTTGGGAGTGGAAGTTGTGGACAACACTTCCGGGTGTGTTGCGGGACCTCCTCATTACCGCTCACTGGGACATAGTGAAGAAACCAATTTCAACCTAGAGAGGGCCGACTCCTAGCTCAAAATACCATGATCTTGATCACATGATGGTGAGTCAAGTAGCTTGAATTGCACCTCTTAGTCTGAGCTTCGTTGAACCGGAATCCAAATTTCAACATTTTTGGTGCGGTGAGGGTGGACTGGCATTTCGTAAAGAAAAACTCATCTGATGGTGCCATGATAGGGCATGGAGAATAGGGAGATGGCCATGGGATGATGTAGGGGTGACCGTGATTCGTGCCCAAATACGCTAACAGAAAATATTATCACAAGAGATAAAACCAAAGGAGAGGGCTCCGACCAAAAAGCGAGCGAAAAGGGGTCGGGTTTGCTCCCAAATCCAAAAGAGAAAATTGCCGGACTCGATACAACGTCCTTAGGACCTACCTCTCCAACAAGCACACAACTCACCGCAAGCCGGACTCGATACAACGTCCTTAAGACCTACCTCTCCAACAAGCACACAACTCACCGCACCTACACAAGCATCTATTGTACCAACTTGAGCCGTTTCAACGCAGCAATAATTTATTTTCGGAGCGGCGGAAAACTTCAATAGGCGGTCGAGTTCGAGTTGTGATTAACTCCATTGTTAACACCAAAATGTGCCAATCTTGGAGGGCAAGTCAAGGCTAGGCCAAGTCTCGCTCTCGCAATAGATCTACCCAATCCGGATCACAAGAGGTTCAATAACAACGAAATCGAAATCGGAATTTGCAAGCGACGTATTTAAAAATCACGGAAGAAACGGTTTGCAAAAACCTCCACAAAATCTAAAGCAAGAATCTCTAAGGGGAAGAAGTTACCCAACCAAGAACAACAATCACACAAGATAAGGTGGGAGAATCACTCTCTCCACGGATCCACCGGCTTCACACCGAATGGGCTGCAACCTTCTTCCTTGGAGTCGCACCGAAAGGAAGCCACGCCGGCGTCGCACCGAAGTAGGGGAGGAAGCAAGGGGGGGCTTCACACCTTGGCCGGCGGCTATGGAGGAATCTCCTTGGCCGAACTCTCTCAAATGAGGGTTAGGGTTCTTTTTTTATTTCTCTCTAACTTCATTCTCAAAAGGATCTCCTTATATAGGAGTTACAACACACATCTAGCCATCCAACATGGAGATGAAATCTCATCCATCCGGAAGGCTAAATACACACCAAAATGTTTGCAGTAAATAATTAAAGATTACAAGTCACAAATGAATATAAAATTATTACCAAGATTGGAATAATTTTATATTCGCACATAAAATAATAAAGCATGACAAATTAATTAAAATAGTCTTCAAGTGAGGGTAGCACGCCGCGGGCGGAGGTTGTAGCGGCTTCGTCCGTTAGCGTCATCATGGCTCCGAAGGTCTTTATGTTGTAGAGCCTCGGCAACTGGATCGTCATCAAGTAGTGGCGGAGGGGCAGCGGCATCAATCCTCCCCCACTCAAAATCACGTATCTCCGATGCGTGGTCCGAGAGATAGCGGCGGAGAAGCTCGGCATCCAAACGTTGAAGCTCTGTCGCAAGTACCCATGAATCATCTGAAGTGGGGCGGTCACGCCAACGGATGAGGAAGCGGTAGGTAGCACCATCAGGAGTGGTAAGTGGCTCAACAGCAAGTATCATATCTGGAGTGAGAAATGTCTTCAGAAACCTGGGAAACATGTCAGCAGTAGGGAAAAAAGAAGGCAACGTACCATCCGATGTTATACCTGCGGGGACCGAAAGAGAGAGATCATCCTAACTACCACTCCCCAACCCAGTAGAAATTTTAGTGGAGGGAGAAGACGACAAAGAATTCAACTCAGGTGGAGGAGAAACAAACGGACGTCAAATCCGAGACATTAAAAATAGGGGAGATACCCCAATCAGCTGGCAAATCCAACACGAAAGCGTTGTCACCTAGTTTCTTTATAATTCGAAAAGGGCCGACGCGCTTTGGTGCCAACTTTTTAACGGTGCTAGATGGAAAGCGTTCGGGAACTAACCGGATTAGGACCAAATCGCCGACGTTGAAGTGCGACACCCTCCTATGTAGATTAGCGTGCGACAGATAAGACTCGTATTGAGCAGTCAAGGTAGCTCGTATACGTGCATGTAGGTCATGAATATGTTGGGCGAAGGATTGTGCAAATTGACTTGTCTTGTATGTTGGGGGCAAAGGAACCAAGTCAAGAGGCACAGGGGCCTTGTACCCGTGAACTATCTCATTTGGAGACAGACCAGTGGACCGGTTTTTGGAATAATTATAGGCCAACTGGGCGTGGGGAAGAAGAAGATCCCACGTACCTTTGTGATCGCTCACTAGGCATCTAAGGAGGCTTCCTAGGCTCCGATTGACTACCTCTGTTTGCCCATCGGTCTGAGGGTGATAGGCTGAGGAAAACAATAACTTGGTACCCATCAAGACCCAAAGTGTTTTCCAAAAATAGCTCGTATACTTAACATCTCTATCCGAGACTATTGTCTTCGGCACTCCCCGGTGACTAACTACTTCCTTAAAATATAATTTGGCAATGTGAGATGCGTCGTTGGTTCTAGCGCAGGGAATAAAATATGCCATTTTAGAGAATCTATCCACCACTATAAAAATAGAATCGTGACGGCGTAAGGTGGTGGGTAGGCCTAGAACAAAATCCATACTCACGTCTTCCCATGGCATGGAAGGGATAGGCAGGGGCGTATATAATCCTACGTTGGTCTTGGTGCCCTTGGATACCTGACAGGTACGATAACTACTAACTACCCTTCCCACCATCGCCTTAAGTTTTGGCCAATAGAATTTCTCCTCAACTAACGTAATGGTCTTATCCCTACTGAAATGACCACTCAACTCTCCACTATGCAATTCCCAGATGATATGAAGGCGTAACGATGACTGCGGGATACATAACTTCCCATGTCTAAATAGGTAGCCATCCTTAATGACGAACGCAGATATAATCGTGGGGGAGCTATCTTGGGCAGACAAATATGCATCCTGAAAGTCTGGACATGTGGCGTACTCGTCCTTGATTCGCTCGAATCCTACCACGTTAACCTCCATAGTGGTGAGTAACAGGGTCAGGCGACTAAGAGCATCCGCGACTCGATTGTCAGCTCCTTTAAGGTGTTTGAGGTTAAAAGTGTAACCCTGTAGGAAAGATACCCACTTAGCGTGTCGCGGGCTGATTTTATGTTGGCCATTGATGAACCGCAGTGCCTCGTGATCGGAGAGGATCACAAACTCCTTAGAGAGGAGATAGTGCCTCCAATGGTGCAGACATCTAATGACGGCATAAAACTCCCTATCGTAATTCGAGTAATTCAATTTGGCGCCCGCTAACTTCTCACTAAAATAACTCACAGGGTGCCCTTCCGGACTCAAGACACCTCCTATTCCTACGCCAGAAGCGTCACACGTAAGCTCAAAGACCTTATTGAAGTCAGGTAGATGTAGGACAGGTGCCTCAGTCATAAGTTCCTTAATGTGTTGGAAAGCAATAGCGGCGGACCTTGTCCAGGTGAACTCACCTTTCTTCATGCAATCACTAATGGGGGGCCATAATGCTACTAAAGTCTCTAATAAAACGGCGGTAAAAAGTAGCTAACCCATGGAAACTTCGCACCTCTCGTAATGTGGTCGGTTCGGGCCAATCCCTCATGACCTTAACCTTATTAGGGTCAACTCTAATGCCTTCCGAACCGACTATATAGCCTAAGAATTCCACTTCAGTGATATAGAATGTGCATTTCTTGAGATTAAGGAATAAGGTTTCCTTCCGCAGGGTGGAAAGAACCGATCTCATGTGGGAGACGTGCTCAGCAGTGGTGGTACTAAAGACTAAAATGTCATCAAAATAGACGACCACAAACTTCCCCATGTAAGGCTGAAAGACATGGGTCATCATCCGGGAGAAGGTACTGGGGGCGTTGGATAGCCCAAAGGGCATCACAAGCCACTCGTATAACCCATCCTTGGACTTAAATGCTGTCTTCCACTCGTCCCCCTCACGGATCCTGATCTGGTGATAGCCACTCCGCAAATCTAACTTTGAAAAAATGGTGGCGCCGGATAAGACATCTAGGAGGTCATCTAATCGCGGAATAGGAAATCTATATTTGATGGTAATCTTGTTGATGGCACGGCTATCAACACACATTCTCCACGTACCATCCTTCTTGGGGGCAAGAAGGGCAGGTACCGCACATGGACTCATACTAGTCCTAATGAACCCCTTTTTCATCAAATCCTCGATCTGGGTCTGTAACTCCTTATGGGCGGCGGGGTGAAGCCTATAGTGGGGCTGGTTCGGTAAGGAGGAGCCGGGGATAAGGTCTATAACATGCTGTATATTCCTAAGCGGTTGTAATACCGAAGGCAGCTCATCCGGGTACACGTCCTTATACTCATCCAACAATTCCCGTAACTCTCTAGGCAACTCATCCAATGCTCTCGTATCCCCTTTCGCACTCATAAGAACTAGAGCGTACATCATCCCGTCAAGAAAGGGATCCTTCACAAATTCTTTTCTTCCCACGAGACTCAACGTTTTCCTCTCGACTGGAACAGTGGTGTCCTTAGCCAAAGCTACCGGCTCTTTCGGGACGGTCGGTCTCAACGTAATGACCTTGCCATTGAATTTAAACTCATATATGTTGGCCATTCCAAAGTGTGTCACGTCACGGTCGTAAAGCCAAGGGCGACCCAATAACACGTGACAAGCATCCATTGGAAGGACATCGCACCACACCTCGTCAGTATAGGATTTGATCGAGAGAGGTACAAGGCAACGCTTGGTGACTGGGACGGTAACCTTATTAATCCAGGCTACCTGATAGGGAGCCGGGTGGGGCTGCATAGTCAAGGACATATGTGTAACGACATTCTCAGAGATGACGTTTACACAACTGCCACTATCAATGATCAACTTGCACAACTTCTCGCCACTCTTAAAGATCAGGGAAAATATACTAGTCCTTTTCCAGTCATCCAACGGACGAGGGGGTGGTCAAGATACAACGCATCACCATAACGGGGTGTTCGTCCTCTAAATCGCTTGGGACCCCTTCTGGGTCACTCTCCTCAGCAGCCTCATAAACGAAATCAGCAAGGTCGGTAGTCGACTCTAGAAGGGCTATGGCTTTAGTCTTCGTTGGGCATTCAAAGGCATAGTGGCCTTGAATGTCGCAAGAGTAACAAGTAGTGTTAGCCTTGCTAACCTTCCCTATAGGAACACGCTCACTCGCAGGATTCTTGCTGTTCCTAGCAGTAATCATGATAGACTTTGACTCGGCAGACCGAAACTACCCTTTAGCTTGATATGTGGAGGAAGAGGCTCCAGCTGTGGACTTTCCCTTCGCATGGGAATACCGGGAGTGAGCCTTAGAGGCTAAGTGCTTTTCGATGTCGAGGGCGGCATTAAATGTCGTGTTCAGATCCGTATGACCATATCGTAAGAGCTTCTACTGAATATCGGGATGAAGCCCCTTACGAAATCTGGATAGGGTGACCTCGGGGATCTCCCTCAAATCACAACGCACCATACGGTCTTTCAGTTCTCCCATATACTCAGCTACCGAATTGGAGCCCTGCCGTAGAGTGGCAAGCTCGTCGAACATCTGTGTCCGATGGTACGCGGGAACGTACTGATCGGTCAACAAGTTCTTCATCACGGCCCATCCAATAAGTGGGACCCCGTTCCCGGTTCCTAGCCTACGCTCTTCATTCAGCCAATAAGTTTTGGCACGTCCCGTTAGCTTCATCGTGGCAACTTGGACCTTTTGATGGTCCGTAAGGGTGTGCCAATCGAAGTAGCACTCCATATCCACCACCCAAGTAAGGAAGATATGGGGATCTCCCATGCCATCATAAGTGGGGGCGTCGATCATAATGGCCCTAGTGATATCGTAAGCACGATCGTGGCGGTGTTCTCGAGGGGGCACTCGGGGAGAGTCCTCATCGGAATCCGACTCAGGAGTTTGTTGGCGCCGGTTGGGCTGCTCAACATTAATGGGTGGCGGGGGTGGCCTTGCTTGATTTTGCAGGATCTGTGCCAACATGTTTCTAAGCTCCGTCATTTCGTTACGTAGCCCTGCTATGGACTCGGTGTTGGGATCCCAATGCTCGTTCGCAGCCATCCTAGACGTAGACAGTGTCGCGTACTCGGATCCGTGCCTAGAAGGTTGCAGCCCATTCGGTGTGAAGCCGGTGGATCCGTGGAGAGAGTGATTCTCCCACCTTATCTTGTGTGATTGTTGTTCTTGGTTGGGTAACTTCTTCCCTTAGAGATTCTTGCTTTAGATTTTGTGGAGGTTTTTGCAAACCGTTTCTTCCGTGATTTTTAAATACGTAGCTTGCAAATTCCGATTTCGATTTCGTTGTTATTGAACCTCTTGTGATCCGGATTGGGTAGATCCGTTGCGAGAGCGAGACTTGGCCTAGCCTTGACTTGCCCTCCAAGGTTGGCACATTTTGGTGTTAACAAGGGAGTTAATCACAACTCGAACTCGACCGCCTATTGAAGTTTTCCGCCGCTCCGAAAATAAATTATTGCTGCGTTGAAACGGCTCAAGTTGGTACAATAGATGCTTGTGTAGGTGCGGTGAGTTGTGTGCTTGTTGGAGAGGTAGGTCTTAAGGACGTTGTATCGAGTCCGACTTGCGGTGAGTTGTGTGCTTGTTGGAGAGGTAGGTCCTAAGGACGTTGTATCAAGTCCGGCAATTTTCTCTTTCGGATTTGGGAGCAAACCCGACCCCTTTTCGCTCGCTTTTTGGTCGGAGCCCTCCCCTTTGGTTTTATGTCTTGTGATAATATTTTCCGTTAGCATATTCGGGCACGAATCACAGTCACCCCTACATCAATTTGGTATCAGAGGCGGTCGTTTCAACTCCCACATTGCAAACATCCTCTCTACGTTTCTTGTTGCCTGATCGGATTTTAAAAAAATCAAAAAAAATATTTTCTGTGGTCTGCCAATAGCGGGCTGAAATCTTTAGTTTTCAGCAAAATTTCAAAAAAATTTTTTTTTAACGATCCACGTGTTCCTCACATCGGGAAAATATAAAAATATCTTATTTTCAGTATAGCTACAGACCTAGGAAAAATCACCTTTCCAAAATTTCCTAGACCTGAATGCGCACTAGGCACGAATCACGGTCACCCCTACATCATGGGAACTTGCTTCTGTCTGACGAGTTTGTTACTCAAAGTCAATTTGCAGAGTTTATGAGATCGATAAAGGTAATGATGCATGGTTTACTCGCACAGTGCGGTGAGGTCATGATGCCCACTCTGCTGGTCATTGCCTCGCTAGAGGAGGTGAGGCGTAGTCAGTGACCTAACATGGAGGTAGTCTAAAAAGTGGAGGACCAGACGCTGTAGCCGCGAGTCCTCTTCACAAGCACTTCCGCTACTCGCTGCTTGAAGGGCGAGTATGAGCGATCTCATCCCGATGGTCTTATTGCATTGGTGAATCCTTACTACGAGTTATTGTCATCCACTCCCGTCCTGGTGGGGTTCACGAAGCTCGCAATGAATTTCTATTCCGGGATAGATGACCCGGTTCATTATCTGCAATAGTTTGAGGACATGCTCTTAATTTGGCTGATGTCATATCTTTTCACGTGTCACATGTTTACTATCATGTTCAGAGGAAAAAAATAGAGATTGGATTTATTAGTTACCAACAGGGCCGATCTACAGTTTTAAAGACCTTAGTAGGGGGTTCCTGCTTTGCTTTTCCACATCGAAGAAAAGGAAGAAGGGACCAAGAGCTCTCTTCCTTATTAAGCAGGGGCTGCGGGAGTCATTGGGGTCGTATGCATATCGCTTTTAGGATTAGATCCTCGTAGTTCAGGAGGTGTCAGGACACACCCTCATGCTGGCTTTCACCTTGGGCCTGCAAGGTGGGCTGTTCAAGATGGATTTGAAGCAAATTCCCCCAGTATCTTTCGAAGATCTGATCAACCGGGTGGGGCTCTACATAAAGGGAGAATCAATAAGTCAGGGATTTGTGTCCGAGCTAGCTAAGTTAACAGGAAAAAAGTGAAGGAAGCGACATAAGGAGAGAAGGAGGAACCGAGGAGGAGTCGAGAAGGAGAGAGGAAGGAGGACCTCGAGTTAACCAAGACTGACAATACTGGGAGAAAATTTTCTAAAGACTGCCAGCAAGGCCGACGCGAAGGATAGTTGGAGGAGGCTACCATGGCAGGCCGGGGAGAAGATTCTCTCCTGAGCATCAGGCCCGCCACAATTCACCCGATCAAAGACACAATTCATGAAGGTAGAAACAGGTGACCATACAGAGGCATATGCGATCAGCTGAGGCCGAGGGCATAGAGGAAGGCCCCGACAACTGTGGAGGGAAGGTAAAAGGAGGGTGGTCCTTTATTTTAACTTTCATCAGTCTGAGGGCCACGCCACAACAATTTGTCTGGAGTTTCTAGAGTTGAGAAGGGGAGCGGAGGACTGAGCCCGATAGGGGCGACAAGAGCCTGAGCAAAATAAGGAGGAGTAAATGAAGGATCAAGAGGACAGGAATGCAGGGGGTGAGGATTGAGAGGATCAAGGGGTTCATGGAAAGATTAGAGTGGTCCATGGTGGGGTTGGGTTGGAGGTGACCAAGAAGGGAAGCTTGCACTTGGTTAATCACAGGGGTGTGTCTTCCACCTCATTTGCCCCACCTTCGATAGGGGAGATTACATTCTCGGTGGAGGATATGTTTGGAAATAAAAACTCCTTCCATGATGCCTTGGTGATACAGGTGGCAGTGGAGAACTTCGTGGTCTCCCGCATTCTCGTCAATAACCAAAATTTGGTGAATGTAGTCTTCAAGAAGGAATTTGATGACATGGACGTGGAGGAGAAGAGAGTTACCTCAACTAATGGTCCCCTCTTTGGATTTTTTGGGGGAGAGAAAGGAGGTCGAAGAATGAGTGGAGCTCCTCATCACCCTAGGAGGAACATCAAAGAATTTTTGCTTCACGATCAATGATGCACCTAATAGCTACAATAATATCTTTGGAAGGCTGACATTCCAATGTGTGCCTTTATCATTCCACTAGTTTTTTAAATATAACATTAGAGGGCGACAGATTTGGATCAGAAGTGACCCAAAGGTGGCGAGGGAGTGTTACCTCAATGTGGTTAACATAATTAGCTGGGAGAAGGAAGTAGAGGTGGTCTCCAGGGTGATGAAGGAAATGGCCAGGATCGAGGCAGCCATGGAAGTGGAGGTGAAGGAGATCGAGGTTGAGGGCATGAGGCCAAAAAAGGTGAAGATCAGCGGAGAGCTGACAGAGAAGGACATGGAGAATGTGGAAATCTTCATGTGGAGCACGAAGGACATGCTATACATCGACATAGGAATCACATGCCACCATCTCAATATAGATCTGGAGACCCGCCCCATCCGTAAAAAGAAGAGGACTACCACCAATACCTTGGTTGAGCCCTTTCGTGCGGAAGTAAAGAAGCTGCTAGATGCAAGTTTTGTGTCGGAGATCCATTATATAGACTGTGTCTCCAATGTTGTAATGGTGAAGAAGGGGGATGAGAAGTGGCGTTTGTGTATTTACTTTTATTTTCTTAATAAATCTTGTCCCAAGGATTACTACCTTTTGCCTAGAATCGACATGCTCATAGATTCAGCCGTCAGATTCCCTATTATGAGTTTTTGGATGTTTTTTGTTTATCACCAAATACATATGCACCCATCTAACGCAAAAAATGATTCTTTTATCATGAATGATGAATACTACAATTATAATATGATGTCATTTAGATTCAAAAATGCAAGAGCAATGTACCAACATATAATTGATATGATGTTTATGGAGCAAAATGGGCGAAACCTGGAGATGTATTTTGATATTCTTTTGGTGAAGAGCAATAATATGGAAGAGCATCTTGGGGATCTGATTGAAATGTATTCCATGCTCCAGAATTATAAGATGAGACTCAACCCGACAAATGTGACTTCGATGTGCAGAAAGGGAAGTTGTTGGGTCATCTCTTGACCTTGGCTGGAGTGGAGCTATGGTCAAGATGATCTTGGAGATGGAAGCTCCGAGGAATGAGAAGGAGGTTCAGTGCTTGACGGGTTGGCTTGCAGGATAGAGAAGATTCCTCTCTATGGTCGTGGAGAAGTATTACCCTCTCTTTCAAGTGTTGTGCAACAACATAAACACCAAGTAGTTTGATTGGTCGACAAAGTATGTGGAAGTCTTTCAAAGTTTAAAACTTCAACTGACATAGGTGCCCCTATTGCAGGGACCATGTGAGGGAGATGATCTCTACCTTTATCTAGGAGTGGGGGATGATGAGTCCGATATTTATAGGGTTTTTCGGACTCATCTGGGCTTGTTTTCTCACTCGTGCACCGCATTTCAGCTGGTAATCAGTTATATTTACTTCGTTCGGTCATTGACCACTATGTGCACCGCTTTGGCCCGAGGGTGTGCAATTGCGCATTCTGTCGTCAGGGGTAAGCACATGGTGCTCCCCATGGCTCTTTCCGGCTAATCTTTGCTGTATATTTGGTGCTGGGAGCTTTTGCTCCAGCTTTGGTTTTGATGTGCTGGTAGTGCGTTTTCCCCAATGCAGGAATTCTGATTTGTGGAAAACGCACGATCGCATGTTTTACTCACTCATGGTTTGTGCCCAATCATGCATTTTGTTGAGCTGGAGAAACGTCGAGTGGAGCTTGATGAATTTCGTCGAGCTGAGCTCGACAATCTTCACGCACGGTTAACGCACAGTTTCTTCGGAAACGTGCGCAAAGGAAACACACGGTTTTCCTGTGGCTTCTTTGATTTATTGTGCTCTATAGTTAATCGTGTGATTTGCTCACTCACGGGCAGAAGTCCCGTGCGCGAATAAAATGCATGGTTCCCCTATATTACCTTGTTTTCCTGCGCTCTGTGTTTACCTGTGCAATTTCCTTCACGCACGGGCGGAAGTGCCCATGCGCGAGTAAAATGCAAGGGTCAACGCATCTTCATCCGCAAGCTTGGCCTGAAAGTTAATAACGCACGGTTAGTGCACGGTCATGCGCCAAACCGTGCGTGACTATTTTTTTGACCTGCTTCTATTTAAGTGCAGATTTTCTTTCATTTGGAGATAGTAATTTTTCTCCCACAATTTCTCCCTCCATTTTAGGGCAAAGCTCCACCCTTCCACCTCCGCCCTTCATCTTCCACCAAGGAAAGAAGCCCCGGCCATGCTCGCGAAGCCTACATCTTGCCGGCGCTTGCTCTCGGCCTCCTCCTTCATCTTTTAAGCTCCATTTCAAGTTTGATGCCATAACCAACAAGCAAAGGGAAGCTTGCAGCCTTCTTCTGCATCGTGACACGAAGAAGACGGGTCCATTGGAAGGTAGTGACAGTCTTCTCTACCCTGGACATAGTTGAGGACCGAGCTTGGACGCGGATTGACAACCCGACGATTCCCTCGGTGAGCATTCAGATTCGGTCGAGCTCTTGACTTATTCTTGCTTTCTTGTTGAATATGTGTGTTTAAATCTATTTATGTTGATGATGTGCAATTTATTTGTAAACATTATTTGTTTCATGTCTATGTGAACTTGTTTTGTTTTACTGCTTTAGTTGCTTGAGTAGCGCCCGCATTTCCATCCGCCACCACATCCAGTTTTGCCGCTCTAGCGATTGCTAGAGGTGCTCTCGACCCTCATTCTGCCGTTCTCACCACCTCATCCGCAAGCCTACTCGTCCATCCGCCCAGCGATTCGGTGCATAGCGGCCCGTGTAGTCTTCCATCCCACCCGGCGAAGCATCACATAGCCGCGTTGCATAGGAGTAGTTTATTAGTGTTTTACTCTCTTTTTCTGCAACAATCAAAACCCCCTTCGTTAACTCCGACCTAAGGACTTCAATCTCAAGTCCTCAAAATTAACTCCACCTTATTGTGTTCCTTGAGAGATCGATAGTTGGATACATTTGCCCATTTTATATTACTTGTGCGACCGGTACACTTGCCGTTCAATGCATCAAGTTTTTGGCTCCGTTGCTGGGGAGCACAACCGTGTGAGTTTTCTGAAAGGAGATCTTGTGATTGTTGTTTCTTGTTTTTATTTATTTTCCTGCTTTCCATTTATTTTGCTTATTTCTTTTTTCCCTTTTCTGATTTTTGGTTTAGAAAGCAGATCCATGTTATTTTATTCTAGTTGTGTAGCACACTTTCGGTAAATATTTTTGTTCGCGATGTATTCTGTAGCCGAGTGCCATCTCTATGACACTTTGCGCTGATACATAGACGTCATGGCTGTTTCAAATGCTGAGCATTGTATTCGATGTTTGCTATGTCAAGGTATAGGCCACATAGTGAAGGATTGCCCCCGTCTGTACAACCCTTCTCCCTCTGAGGGCGTGTGTGCAACAACCTCCCGTTCGTGGAAGACTGTTGTGTATAGGCCTACAAGGGTGTTTCCCGGCCCATACACTGACATCGCTCATCTAGCTCGTTCTTTACCCGTTGAGATTACCGAAGAATCTCTCGCTGCATATAAATCCTTCATGGGTCCCTTACTCCCTTTTTACGAGATTCCCTTGAGTGATGATGATCACTCTTGTGTTAGCCAGCAAAATGAGGATCAGGAATCCATGGAAGCTCCTGTATGGGACGTAGAGATTGTTCCCGTCGATGGGGTGGTGTCTGCGAATGATTTTGCGAGGGGGATTGCTCATTCTTTGCCTGATTTCGAGAGTAGTTTTGCCCCTCTGTAATTTTTGCCTGATCGTGCTACTCCCTTTTCTTGTGAGTCGGCTGATGATGTCATAATCGTGGGTGATTCGGTGCATGAGGTTGCGCCGAAGTGGGATGATGACTCTACTATCTCTGACAGAGAAGGTGGATATTCAGAACACTTTTACGCACCCCAGTGGGATGAGGAATGTTCCCTTTCCAATGAGGAGATTTGCACCTCCTCATTGGGTGAGGCATTTCCTCCTACCCCCGCGGACCTCGAGTTCTCGGATTCCCCCCTTTACGACTCATATGACATCGACGATGATCTATGCTTAGATCGTGCTGGGAGTGAGACCGGCACCACTCCCCTTATTTTTGATTATTTTAGTTCTTCATCTCCTTTATTTCTTGATCCCCTTTCTGTATCTGAGCCTGTGCAGGTTGAGTCTTCGCAGGTGCTTCAGGAGGAATTGGAGCTGTCAGCTCGAGTCATGGATGATAGCATCCTCTTTGGTGAGGAGGTTGATTCCTCCTCCATTGAGGAAGCTCCATTCATTGCTTTCTCCTCCCGCAGTCTCCCCGTAGACTATACCTTGCTGGGCAAGGATTTATTTTGTAGTGAGATAAGTGAGGATCAGTGCTCCTCATCTTCTTGCTTCCTATTTCCTCTACCTGTGTTGGGCAGGTATTATTTTTTAGGTAGAGAGGTAACTACTTTATCATCATATCGGTACTTGCTACCGCAACAGAGATTAAGCCAGTTACTTGTGCATTTTTCATTTCATAGGCCCATTAGCTAGGACTTTTCGGCTTTCAAATAAGTCGTGCTGGGATGACAATAACCTCAGTACTTATCTAGGAGTAGGATTAGTTAGTTAATTTTTACTGTTTTAGAAATAGTTTTGCATGTTGTTTATTTTGTTTTTGCCTTAATGCACACTTGCGAGATTTTTGTGTGCTTGCGCCTAATTTGGGAAGATTGCCAAGTCACTCAGGAGGTTTTTTGTTCCATTTGTTTTTGTTTTTCTCGCTGTTGTTGCAGGATGAGACTTTCGAGAGAAAATGAGGTGAATCGGGTTTTTTTTGCAAAATGCACGGTTTGGGGAAAACGTGCGCAGCAAAAACGCACGACCGTGCGTTTTTTTTAATTTATAAAAACACCAGCCGAGCGATTTTGACGCACGCTGGCCCTAATTCCCGTGCATCTGCTGCAATCGCCCGCTTCTCCTCCATCTTCTCTGGCAAGATCTCCTTCTCCTCCTCCAAATCCTCCCTCATTCCTCATCTCTTTCCATTTATATCTCTCTCCTCATTGCCATGGGATATAAGAAGGTGATTAACAAGTTGCGCATCTTCCGTGGTGCCTCCTCC
This sequence comes from Platanthera guangdongensis, assembly GCA_039583875.1. Lineage (NCBI taxonomy): Eukaryota > Viridiplantae > Streptophyta > Magnoliopsida > Asparagales > Orchidaceae > Platanthera > Platanthera guangdongensis. The sequence goes on from CM077162.1 coordinate 85,822,609, forward strand.
TCCTCCTCTACACGGTCTGCGGTTCCGGCGGAGCCGGAAGACGCTCCAGATGCTCTGGTGAATACTGAAGTTGCAGAGCGGATGCTTCGTTTTGGGCGACCTGAGATGATCACGAGGTTTGATCGTTTGGTCCAAAAACCATTTTTGGATTTTCATTTCTTTTTGGACGAGGAGCTCACAGCCGTCAGACTAAAGCTGGAGGTGGACCGTTTACTCGATGTGGGTTCGTAGCGTCATCTCTTCTCCATTATGGAGACCAGATTTTACGAACTCACGCTCGAATTCCTCTCCACCTTCCGCATTTTGGAACGACGTGACGCAGCTGCCGGTGAGTCCACTACAGTGACATTCCGGATGAACTTACGTCCTTACACTTTTAGTGTAGGTATGCTTGCTGTTTTTGCTGGGGTATACACGGTTGACGAACTCACGAAGTCGGACGTTCTTGCCCGACCCTTTGAGTTCCCAACCGGTGCTTATACCCACACATTCTGGCAGGAGATCACCGGGCTATCACAGCAGTACGAGGCGCAGTCAGCCAAGTAATCCCATATCATATCGCCCGCGCTCCGCTATGTTCAGCATTTGATCGGGCACAACATTAACACCCGCTCGATGAGTCAGAATATAGCAGTATGGTCGGATCTTCTCTACCTCTACGATATGCTTCATAATATCCCTCTACACCTCGGTCGGGTTCTTGCAGATTACTTCATTCACCAAGCCACATACGTGCCTCTGAAGGCCATCGGTGGTTCACACTTTATTACGTGAATCGCCAAGGGATTAGGAGTTTTTGACACTTTTCTCGCCATGACTCCCGTTTCCCGTGGCGATTTCATTTCGACCACCATGATGACCGCCTTCAGATTTGTACGTCGTATTTCCTCTGGCGGTACGTGGCGCTACGTTATTCGTACTGTGGAGCGTGAGCGGCCAGCTAAGGCTTCTTCTACGAAAGCGGGTTCCTCTTCGGAGTCCCGCCAGCCCGACGATGCCTCTCCGGTCCATCCCGTGCCCTTGGCCCCAATGCCTTCTTTTGCCCATGCCTCACATCATAGGAGTTTCGCGGATGATTATCCCGACTTCTATGCATGACATATGTAGATGGAGGAGCTGATGCGCGAGCAGCACGACATGACGACGCATTCTTGACTTTCTTCAGGTGCCCCTTGCTGTCCCTCCCCGAGTTTCTACTTCTCGCGCCCGCACTCGGCTTCCGCCTCCATCTTTTCCTGATCAGCCTGAGTGACTGCTGCTTTTCTCCTCGGATGGGGTTGTTTGTTGTTTTTCTTCATTGTTTGTGGTTTTGTTGATTTGACTAATTATATACTTTACTTTATTACGCTAGGGCTTCGTCCCCAGGGTGGTTAGTAGATATATTGTTTGCAGTGCCTTTCGTTCTTTGTTACTGTATTTAGTTTCATTTTATATACGTGATGATTGTGTTTAGTTTAATAACTCGCAAGCATTGCTTAGATTAAATTTGTTATGGCTTTGTGTATACAATTTTTTTTGCTGGTGCTATTTTGTAGGGTGCTTTTCCTTTGTGCGGTGGAGGAGTATATTTGTTGCAGGTTTGGCTTCATGCTTTATTGCGAGCTTCTGGTATGCTCATTTACTGAGCATGGGGTAACCTCTCCCCCAACTTTTATTTCTCTATTTTTATTGCAAATCTTGGATTGGTTGCTTAGTTTAAGTTTGGTGGGGGAGAGTTATGCGGGTTTCCTGTGCACATGCACTACTATCGCTTTCATACCAAAAGCATATTTTTATTTTCTATTTTCTTAATATCTTATCCGCATCGTGCACCTACACCCACATGAGCGCGATCTTAAGCATGCACTCGACTCAAGTCAAATTTATTTCTATTGTGTTAAATTCAAAATAGTGGTGCTGGCTTAGGATTTTAGGATAAAGTAGTTCGAAACTCGTGCAGTGCTCCTAATCGAGTACTCATGGTGTGTAGAAATAGTATAGATTTAATTTTTCTTTATGCTTGTAGATTTATACTTTTCTGCATTTGTAAATATTGTTTGTACTACTCAAAAGTTTTGAATCTGGAGTAATCAAACGGTGGTGTGGGAATGTGTGTAGCCGTCACTAGTCTCATATTGCTCGAGTCGGGAGGAAGGACCATTTTTCTTGGTGGCTAAGAACTTGCCCCAAGCTACTCTCGAAGCATTGGTGCATGCTTAGTATAGCATGAGCGTGATGTAGGCCATTTTTTGGTCCGGTTGAGCCTTGTCCCAGTCCTAACGATAATCCTTGTTAGCCTATTTTGAGCCTACCCCTCATGTTGATTTAGCCCCACTTCGCGATCACTAGAGCCTGAAAGCTTTTCCCAGTTGCACACCCCAATCTCGATGTATTAGTATGTTAATTTTTCCATTGGTCTTGTTGCTGTGGTGTTGTTATGTGGTTGTGCGGTGAAGTTTTCTTGAAAATTTGGCTGAAAGTGTATTATAAAAATCTGGAAAAAGAAAAGAAAAAAAATATGTGTTGATTGATATAAAATAAGAAAGTGAAAATGAAGAGTCTATTTGTGTTATTGTTGTGGTGATAGGCGGTGCACATACCCGTGTTGTCAAGTTCAAGTCTGGTGGTGTGGTGCACCGACATGTTTTGTTGGCGAGAGGATTTCATCTGTATAAGATCATTTTGGTTGTGCGTATCCATCGTTTTTATCCTTTTGCATCCTTACTTACGTATACACCCAAACCCCATTATTTTCCTAAAGTCATACGGATTCACGCTTGAGTCAAACTAGCGTCGTGGAGAGTGTGAACGGGCAAGCATATGGTCCCGACATTGATGGATTTCTTTGGAGGTGATCCCGAGCCCCGGTCTTTAGCAATGCTCAATTGAGTGGCCTGCCTACTTTCTTCCTACGTATGACCGAACAATTCTCCAGAATTCCATTTTTGAGTAGTTATAATATTTATTTACGCCTGTCTAAAGTTATAAACTCCGTCGTATAATAAAAAATTTTACCTATTATATTTTCTAAGCCCATGAAGTATTTGATTTCTCTCTTTACTTCATTTTGGAAATTTATAAGCCAGATAGCTGTTTTCTAGTTCACAGAAAAATGATTTGCTCGGGACGAGCAAATGTTTAAGTCTGGTGGTGTGATGAGTCCGATATTTATAGGGTTTTTCGGACTCATCTGAGCTTGTTTTCTCACTCATGCACCGCATTTCAGCCGGTAATCGGTTATATTTGCTTCGTTAAGTCATTGACCATGTTGTGCACCGCTTTGGCCCGAGAGTGTGCAATTACGCATTTTGTTGTCGGGGGTAAGCACATGGTGCTCCCCATGGATCTTTCCAGCTATTATTTGTTGTATATTTGGTGTTGGGAGCTTTTGCTCCAGCTTTGGTTTTGATGTGCAGGTAGTGCGTTTCCCCAAGTCAGGAATTCTGATTTGTGGAAAATGCACAATCGTGCATTTTACTCGCGCACGGTTTGTGCCCGATCGTGTGTTTTGTTGAACTGGAGAAACGTCAAGTGGAGCTCGATGAATTTCGTCGAGCTGAGCTCGATGATCTTCACACATAGTTAACACACAGTTTCTTCGGAACCATGCACGAAGCAAACACACGGTTTTCCTGTGGCTGCTTTGACTTATTGTGCTCTGTGGTTAATCGTGTGATTTGCTCACGCACGGGTAGAAGTGCTCGTGTGCGTGTAAAACGCACGGTTCCCCTGTATTATCTTGTTTTCCTACGCTCTGTGTTTACCCGTGCGTCACGCACAGGAGGAAGTTTCCTTCACGCACAGGAGGAAGTACCCGTGCGCAGAGTAAAACGCATGTGTACAAGGAGAGAAGCGCATCTTCATCCACAAGCGTGAAGAAGACGGGCCATTGGAAGGTAGAAGTTAATGAGGAAGCACGGTTAGATTCCTTCCACATGGTCGTGCACTTGTTCTTGCTTTCCAAACTGTAAATATTATTTGCGGGAACTTGTTTTGTTTTACTACTTTTCTGACGGTTCTGCTCTATTACTAGAGGTCTGTGTAGCGAAGAGGTGCTCTCAACCCTCATTCCTCCTTTCCGTTCATATGATATATTCTAGAAGGTGTAGATATAGTCGGTGAAGGTTTACCAGAGTTCGCACCTATCACAAGCATTCTAGCGGAAGCCTAAACTACTTGAACTCCTCATGAATGTCCAAACATAAAACTCCACATTTTATATACATATAGGAATGTCTTACAACATCAAAAGTATTGGCTTATGGCCTTAAGCTCAAACGCCTAAAACTGGCGCGCAGGCCGGCCACAAAAGAAAGAAAACACACAACATCAAAACAGTTAGCTTCGAGGGCTAGCAGCAGCAGCAGCAACGCCAGGAACATCAACCTCATCTTCTGTGCAAGGACAACCAACCGGTGGAGACGGAAGCCCAAATTATAACGACCTATCGGGGCAGCGGTTCGCGAAGCATATCCTACATCAAAATGTGCTGTTACCGTTCGCCGCCCGGCCCAACGGTCCGTGCGCTTGCTCTCCCACCACCGTATCAGGGTTATCACCCCAACGGTACCCCTGAGCATTCATCTGGCGTTTAGTCCTCGGACACCGGGATGGCCCGTAGCTGGCGCGCAGGCCATTTCTATGCGCTGCACTTTTGGTCTCATCAGACGGACATAGCGCAGGTCGGACATGAAGAAGACGGGTCAATCCTGTTCCTGGCATTGGAACGGGTCTTTCCTGGGCACACCAGTACTTCCTGGTAGTGATAGGGGTCTTTCCTGGGCCTTCTGTACTCCCCGGATGTAGTTGAGGACCGAGCTTGGACGCGGATTGACAACCCGACGGATTCCGGTTCTTCCAATCTAGACCCCTCGCTTCACACAGCATGCCTATTCCGTACTCCATTTCCCTATATTAACAAGGGGGATCACACATCCACCCAAAGGTCCAAAACCAGACCTCTTGGTGGGGGAACTCAAAGATATGCTAAAAGGAAGACTTTCGTTACCCTTGACGATCGCTTCGGTTGGTTGAAGCTAGCTGTGTGTCTTCCTCCGCAATGGCTCGGATCTCTTTAAACCGCAGCACCACCAGCAGCAGCCCCCTTTCCTTCTTCCTCCTCCTTTCCTTCTCTCTTTCTCTCTCTTGAAGAAAGGTTGTAAATGAGATCTCTGTGCCCTTAAGGAAAAAGAAGAAGACTTTAGCCCTTGGTTGAAGGTGGAACGATTCTGCCAAAAACACCAATGACCAGACACGGCCTCGAACATGCCAGGCCGTTGTCAAGCGGTTCAACCGACATCCAAACCAGTGACACGCCCACGGGACACGCCCGTGTATGGGCCGTGTCACCAAACTCAGACACGCCCGTGTTGGCCGTGTGTGGGTGAAAAAAAAACCCAAATTCCCGAGACTTCACACGGCCTTAAGTTCCCAGGCTGTGCCCAGACACGGCACAACGACACGCCCTGTCGAAAATCCTTCGGCAGCGCCCGCATTTGACACGCCCTGTGACACGCCCGTGTCCAGGCCCACTCCGACATCCGGTCGACGATCTCGAGACCGTCGCTGCGACACGGCCTGGACACGCCCGTGTCCTGGGCCGATTCGACACATCTAGAGGTCTGTGTGACAGCGAACGCCCGTGTCGAGGTGCTCTGGGACACGCCCGTGTCCCAACAAATTTTCCTGTTTCAGAATTACACCTCCCTTCTCACCACCTCATTCGCAAGCCTACTCGTCCATCCGCCTAGCGATTCGGTGCATAGCGGCCCGTGTAGTCTTCCATCCCTCCTGGTGAAGCATCGCATAGCGACGTTGCATAGGAGTAGTTTATTAGTGTTTTCTCTCTTTTTCCGCAATAATCAAAACCCCCTTCATTAACTCCGACCTAAGGACTTAAATCTCAAGTCCTCCTCAAAATTAACTTCACCTTATTGTGTTCCTTGAGAGATCGATACTTGGGGACATTCGCCCATTTTATATTACTTCTGTGACTGGTACCCTTGCCGTTCAACACATCAGGGGCCAAGGCGGTGAGCTCGGTCTTAGTTCGAGAAAAGGGAAAAAAGTACTTGTATATTTACTATGTAAGTAGGGTCCTCTGAAAGGCCGAGTTGCATTACCCCATCATGGAGAAGCTTGCCTTTGCACTCATCATTTTGTCCTAGAAGCTCCATCCCTACTTTCAGTCTCACTCAATCAAAGTGGTCACAGATCATCCGTTTTGTGACATTATGGATGGAGTTGAGCATTCAGGAAGCCTGGCCAAGTGGTCAATGGATTTCAGTGAGTTTGATGTCTCCTTTGTCCCCTGGGTAGCGATGAAGGCCCAGCCAGTGGCCGATTTTTTGGCCGACTATGTGGCAAAAATAGGTGAATTGGAGTTGCAGAAGTGGAAGGCTTGGGAGATGTTTGTAGATGGAGCATCAGGAAGATACTCGGTGGGATTCGAGGTAGTCCTAATAAGTCCTCAGAGGGTGAGGATCGAGCAGGCCATTTTCATTCATTTTACTCTCACCAACAATCATACAGAATATGAGGCCATGATCTCTAGCCTCTGCTTAGCTTGAGAGCTGGGGATTCAAGACCTCAAGGCCCACACAGATTCCATGGTGGTGGCCTCGTAGACTTGAGGAGAATTCAAGAACCGAGATCAGACACTGCAATGATATCTGATAGAGGTGAAGGAGTTGGTCAGCAACTTCCATTTTTTATCCAACACGTGCATAGAGAGGAGAATATGGTGGTAGACCGCCTATCCAAGTACGTCCTAACAATGGGAGGTACGATGACCAAACTGTTCCGACCTTCCATCGAGGAGGGGGAACTCATAGAGGTTGACCAAGTGTCATGGATGGATCCATTTATAGAATTCTTGACCACAGGATATTTCCCTCCCAGGGTTTTGGACAAGAGGCGATTCAGGTACAAGTTGGCTTATTACTTGCACCAGGAAGGAAGCTTCCATTGGATTAATTTGTTCCCTTAGAATGATGTGTCGTTGAGTTCAAGGTACCCGGGTGTTGGACAAGAACCACTCGAGGGAGTGCGAAAGCCATTTAGGAGAAAGAACCTTGGAGAAAAGGGTGTTAAGGCAGGGGTACTTCTGACATAATATATGAAAGGATGTGGAACAGTTCGCTAAATGTTGCTTGAGATGCCAGATCCACGCACCACTCTAGCTATAGCCCGTAAAATGGCTCAAGTCGATTACGTCTCTATAGCCCTTCACAATCTATGGGATGGATCTCTTCGGGCCGTTCCCCTAAGCAAGTGAGAAAAGTAGGTTCATTCTTTTGATGATCGACTATTTTTCTAAATGGATTAAGGTGACTGCATTGTTGAAGACTACCTCCCAAATAGTGAAGAACTTCATATGGGAGAGGTCATCTGCAGGCATGGGCTGCCCCTCGTAATAGTCACGGATAATGGACCACAGTTCGCAAGCACGGAGCTCGTCAATTCTGTAGCCATCTGGGAATTGACCTGAAAGTCTTTAGTTTCAAGAATAGCTAAACACCTAGAGGGGGGGGGGGTGAATAGTTTTTTCAGTCTTTTGGTACTTTTTGCTTTGCTTTAGTGTGTTGTGAGTTTGTTAAGTTAGCTTTCAAGAAAATCACACACAACACACATGAATTTTATAGTGGTTCCCCAGATTATGGGTACATCCACTGTCCCTCCCACCTTTCTAATAGTTTGTTAGATAAGGACACTTCTCCAAGCTTGCCTCCTAAGAGCTTACAACTCAGATCCCTCAGGATCTCTCAGTCTCCTCCAAGACCTATCTCAGGTACAAAGCCCTACCACTCTGAGCCAACAAAGCTCCTACATCTCAGTGATCCACAAACCACCTACCTTATAATTATCACTAAGTCCTATAACTTAGGCTAGGACTCTCCTACTTCAGGCCAACAATTCTACAACTCAGATCCAAACCTGGATCCTACCTCAGATTCACCACTTGAATCCTACCTCAGATCTATAGAAGATCCTAGACTCGTCCTTTATATATTAGGCTTAGACTCAGATCAAATGATCCTACAAAGAGAGTGATGGTTTGTTGAAGATGTTTAGACACCAGAGAAATATTCTCTATGTCTTCCTCCTTCTATGCTGTGATAACTCAGTCCGGTCTTCTTTGTTGGGTTTTTGGGGATGACACAACACTTGTGCACGCAGTATAAATAAGAACAAGTAAAACCCAAACGAGTTCAGATCTGACAATATTCATGAATCAAGAAGTAAAGCATGCTGTAATAAAAATTTACCTTTGAGGCATTGAGTTAGGACTCAACCTAGATGCTCCAGAAGAATCGGGTCGGCCACATAATGGCTAGAGTCTTGAGCGCAGAAAGTATATCCGTGCCTCTATAGTAGTCCACACGATCGGGAGAACCTATAGCAACTTGGCACACAAGCGCTAGTTCGGAAGAGGACACTCAGTGTCTCCACAGACTGTTAAATCTGTTGTAGGAGAGGCGGCGGCGACACTCGCCGAGGTCGGGATCGGAATCAGCAACGAGATAGACAGAACGCTTCCGTCGGGTTTATATGGTTATCTTCTTCTCGCACAATATCGGCTTGTGTGCTTTTTCAAAAAGTAAGGAACCGTCATCAGAAAACCCTAAAAACTTCCTATTTATACTCCAAGAGATAAATAGAACAACTCTCGTTGCTATTTGCAGACCCAAAGCTTTCATTCCAGAATTCAGAAAGTCAACATTTGACTCAGTATGGGCATTCGTCGAGCTCATCTCATCGAACTCTGCGCCAAAGGCCAGAATGTCGAACGTCATTCGTTGAACTCAGCTCGATGAACTCTGTGCCAAAGGCCAGATTGTCGACCGTCATTCGTCAAACTAAGCTCGATGAACTCTGCGCCAAAGGCCAGAATGTCGAACGTCATTTGTCGAACTCAGCACAACAAACTTTGCGCCAAAGGACAAAACATCGAATATCATTCATCAAACTCAGCTCGACGAACTCTGCTCCAAAAGCCAGATTCTCCAAGTAAACCCTTTACTAGACGAAGGCGTTGAGTGGACTCAATGCACTCAACGCTTAAGTGCGACAGTCAAAGAATCAACACTTGATACTCGATGAATCGGTTAGTCAACTCAACACACTCAACGCCATCATTCGACAAGTTAACACTTAACTCGACGAAAGCGTTGACTGGTCTCAACGCACTCAATGCATTCAACCCTATAACGTTCAGTGAGCTTAAGACACTCAATGCCAAATGCCTTAGAATATTTTAAGCCCTTTTTTCAATTTCCTTCAACTCATCATATGAGCTAAACTGTACAGATCCAATCTCTGAACTTCTCCACAATCTTATGTGCGACCCTCATAGGCTTATAATGAGTTGGCAGTGAGGCTACATGCTTGATCACTTCCAGATCACAATGGTAATACCAACAGTCTCCCACTTGATCTAGAAAGTATCAAATAAAAGCTTCACAAATAATGAGCGACATCTAGTAATACATCATTGCTCCCCAAACAGTAAGAGTTTATAGAGCTCAAAAGCCATTGTGACTAATATTACAGTATTGTCATGTCCCTTCATCCTTTACATCCTGGATAGAACTAGAGGTATAGACTGTGTCACCCTCATAAATGTTCAATCCCAGTTTCTTGATCTAGAATGAACTTGCTGAAAATTGGTGAGTCCAATAACATATATTGACTCAACCAAGCATGGTCATGCACTTCTCAATACCATTCCATCAAGGGGCCCCATGGATGTAACTCCTGTCATATAGGAGGACGAATCCCATCTCTGCTCACACGCAAACGCCCAAATGATTCGTAACGTACCCAATAACCACCTTTATCATCCAACTTTCTCAAGACTGGACTTTTGATGGCATCAAAGCACGCTCTTCCTTACTCAATGAAAGCTGTGAATTCTGGTCAAAGAACGACAAACACCATTGCCACTTGAGCCATACTTGTGACATGTTCATATAATAATCCACAAAGTATTCTCACAGTAGGTCTGTCCAGTACAGCTTGTTCATAACAAGTACCGATGTGATGACTTGATATCACAATACCATGACCTGTGAGGACCGGTCATCGGTCAACACGCATGCTAGTCTTAAAGGCATCATCATTGCCCTTAGCTTCTAAGATGATACAATGACCAATGACTCTTTAAGAATGAACTTACTCTAAGGGCATTTATTAAATTGAACTACTCTATTAGAATAAAAATAATTTCATAATAAAAGAACTTGCCAAAATATATAAAATGAAATGTATGTAGTACTTTTATTCATCAAATGAAATATTATAAAGCCAACAAACATACAATCCACAAGACTCAAACTAGAGTTGATTATTTATGTATTGTATAGCCATAGATCTAACATGACCATCATGCTTTCTCTGTGTGAGAGGCTTTGTCAGTGGATCCGCAATGGTTTTTTTCAGTCGACACTCTGCATATGCTCAAATCTCCTCGATCGACATGAGAAATCCATATCTCTTATGCTCAAATCTTGGTCTACCAGATCTACGTGGAACTTGTGTTTCCTGAGCAGGTTCTCCAACTACAACTACTTGTAGTCCTACTCAGGTTCCAGTTCTGGTTCATTCACTGTTTGTGGTTCCTGAACTTCTTCAAGTTCTACCCTGGCTATCTTTCTGTTGGGTTTCTCTATGAGGATGGCACAACACTTGTGCACGCAGCGGAAGAACAAAACATCAAGAAAACCTAAAGAGATGGGATCAGGCCATGATAATTGAATCAAGAAGTTAACATACAACTATGCAAAATTACCTCAATGGCGTTGAGTCACAACTCAACGGTGATGCTCCAAACTTCGTCTTCTTGCTAGTGGCGAGTTCTACGTGGAATAATATCCACGTCTCTGCAGAAATCCACACGAGCGGGGGAACGCCGATCTTTCCGTCGCACGGAAAATCGGGAAGGAGAAAGACAACACCTTGCTTTCCCACGGACTGCTAGGTCCGCGCCAGGGATCGCAACGCCAGCGACTATCGCCGGAGAGAAGGAAGTCGACGGAGCGAACACGGCGGCGGAATCCTTCCGTCGGCAGGATTCGGGATCGGCGGAGCGAACGAACGGCGGAACACTTCCGTCGCGGGATTTGGTTCGATCGGCTGCCAGAAGCATTATTCCCGAAAACCCTAAGTGTCCTTTTTATACCAAAGGCATAAATAGACTTAGGAATATCGCTATCCGCAGACCACCAAGAAACTAGGGTTCCAGAATCGACGAGAATCACCAAGCAGATTCGGTGAGAATCAATCGGCGAGAATCGGTCAGGTTCGGTGAGAATCAATCGGCGAGAATCAGAAACGGAGAGAATCACAATCGGCTAGAATCACCCGGATCGGCGAGAATCAGAGTACAATACTCGACGATTCACGCCGAACGTGGGTCGACGATTCACGCCGATCGTGGGTCGACGATACACGTCGATCGGCGAGAATCAGAGAACTAATTCTCGACGATTCTCGTCGATCGGCGAGAATCAGAGAACTAATTCTCGACGATTCTCGTCGATCGGCGAGAATCAGAGAACTAATTCTCGACGATTCTCGTCGATTCTCGTCGACCATCGGTCGACTATTCTTAACAGTCCTTCAAGGCAACATTTGCCCAAACCGATGATCCTTTAAGGCAACACTTTGCCCATAACCCCATTCAGGTCGGTGATTGGTAACCTTTACCAACACAGTCAATCATCCAACTTCTCCACATCTCTTATGTGCGACCCTGCAAGCTCATATCGCGTTGGCAGTGAGATTACATGTTTGACCACTTCCAGATCACCATGGTAACTCCAACAGACTCCCACTTGATCTTGAAAGTATCAAATCAAAAACCTCACAAACAATGAGCGGCATCTAGCAATGCATCATTGCTCCCCAAGCAATAAGAGTTTATAACTCATAAGCCTTTATGACCAATGTATCAGCGTTGTCTTTGTCCCTTTGTCCCTTACATCCGGAAAGAACTAGAGGCATGGACCGTGTCACCCTCGTAATAGCTCAATCCAAGTTTCTTGATCCAGGACGGACTTCCAGAATATGGTGAGTCCAATATCACATATTGACTCAACCAAGCATGGACATGCATTTCTCAGTCCAGTTCCATCAAGGGGCCCATGGATGCAACTCCTGTCATATAGAAGGACAAATCCCATATCTGCTCACACACAAACACCCAAATGATTCGTAACATGCCCAACAACCACCCTTATCATCAACCTTTCTCAAGGAAGACTTTAGATGGCATCAAAGCACGCTCTTCCTCACTTGATGAATGCTGTGACTTCAGGTCAAAGGACCACAACACCATTGTCAATTGAGACCTACTCGTGACACGATTGGATGAAAATCCACAGAGTAGTCTCAGGTTGGGTATGTCCAGTACAACTTGTTCACTAACAAGTACCCACGTGATGACTTGATATCACAATATCATGACCTGTGAGAACCGGTCATCAGTCAACGCACGTGCTAGCCTTCATGTACCATCATCACCCTTAGCTTCTATGATGATACTCGACCAGGGACCTTTAAGAATGAAGCTTCAAATAAATCATAGGCTCTCACATTCAAGTCACGTACTTGATGTCCCATGGAAGCGAACATTCTAAGGGTATCTATTATGTTAACATTTATCTATCATATAGAAAAGCTCATAATAAAAGAACTTGCCATTAATTGTAAAAGAAAAACTAGGTACAATGTTCATCATATGAACAAATGGCCAACAAAATACAAGTTTACATGCAATCCACAAGATTCTCACTAGAGTTGATTATTTAGGTATCGTATACCCATCGATCTAGTATGACCATCATGCTTTCTCTGCGCGAGAGGCTTTGTCAGTGGATCCGCAATATTCTCCTCAGTCGGCACTCTGCAAATGTTTACATCTCCTCGTTCGACAATCTCACGAATAAGATGAAACCGCCGAAGTATGTGCTTGGAGCGCTGATGGGATCTAGGTTCCTTAGATTGTGCAATTGCACCATTGTTATCACAGTAGAGAACTACGGGACCAACAATGCTAGGAACTACATCTAGCTCGCCGATGAATTTCCTAATCCATACAGCCTCCTTCGCCGCATTAGCTGCGGCGATTTACTCGGCCTCTGTTGTAGAATCATCAACTGTCACTTGCTTGGAACTCTTCCAGCTCACAGCTCCTCCATTCAGGCAAAACACAAAACCTGACTGCGACTTGGAGTCGTCTCTATCAGTTTGGAAGCTAGCATCCGTGTAACCACTTACAACGAGCTCTTCCTCTCCACCATACACCAAGTACACATCCTTAGTCCTTCTCAAGTACTTCAAGACATTCTTGACTGCAATCTAGTGACACTCACCGGGGTCTGACTGATACCTGCTAGTCATGCTCAAAGCAAAGGAGACGTCGGGTCGAGTACATAACATCGCGTACATGATTGATCCAATTGCCGAAGCATATGGAATCAACTTCATGCGGTCCTTATCTTCACAAGACTTTGGACACTGGTCCTTAGAGAGATTCACACCATGAGACATGGGAAAAAAATCCTTTCTTGGACTCAAGCATGTTGAACCGCTTCAACACCTTTTCGATGTACGTACTCTGGGTCAAACCCAGCAACTTCTTCGATCTATCTCTATAGATCTTAATACCGAGTATGTAAGTCGCTTCACCCAAATCCTTCATTGAAAAGCAGTTCCCTAGGTTGTTCTTAACAACTTTCAGGGTAGGAATGTCATTCCCAATCAATAGTATGTCATCTACATACAATATCAGGAAGACAACAATGCTCCCACTGATTCGCTTGTAAACACAAGGCTCATCTTCATTCTTGATGAAACCAAACTCTTTGATTTTCTCATCAAAACGAAGATTCCAACTTCGAGAGGCCTGTTTCAGTCCATAAATGGACTTATTCAGCTTGCATATTTTAGTGGCTTCATCTGGGGATACAAAACCCTCGGGTTGTGTCATATACACTTCCTCAAGGAGGTTTCCATTAAGGAAAGCCGTTTTGACATCCATCTGCCAGATCTCGTAGTCATAATACGCAGCAACAACAAGCAATATCCTTATGGACTTTACCATGGAAACAGGGGAAAAGGTCTCATCATAGTCAATACCATGAATTTGCTTGAAACCCTTAGCCACCAGTCGCCCTTTGAATGTCTGTACATTCCCATCCATGTCGGTCTTCTTCTTGAAGACCCACTTGCACCCTATGTACCCCTTCAGGTGGTTCCACCAAGTTCCAAACTTGGTTTGCATACATGGAGTCCATTTCGGATTTCATAGCCTCAAGCCATTTGTCGGAGTTCGGTCCATTCATAGCCTCTTGGTAGGTTGCTGGTTCATCATCATGATCCATAAGCAACACATTACCTATTTGAGACACGAGAAATCCATATCTCTCCGGCTCAAACCTCGGTCTACCAGATCTACGTAGGACTTGTGTTCCTTGAGCAGGTTCTCTAGCTACAACATCTTGTAGTCCTGTCTCAGAATCCAATTCCGGTTCATTCACTACATGTGGTTCTTGAACTTCTTCAAGCTCTACCTTTTCAGTCTTTCTTGATAAGAACTCTTTCTCCAAGAAGGCACCAGTCCTTGCGACAAACACTTTGCCTCAGACGGTAGGTAAAAGTAATACCCTTTCGTTTCCTTATGATATCCCACCAGATAACATTTATCCGATTTGGGTTCCAGCTTGTCAGGCATTTGACGTCTCACGTATGCCTCATAGCCCCAAATTTTAATGAACGACATACTAGGACGCTTCCCAGTCCATATTTCATATGGTGTCTTCAGAACCGTTTTCGTTGGAGCGCGATTCAATGTCATTGCAGCAGTCTCTAAAGCAAAACCCCAAAAGGAAACAGGCAAGTCTGCATGACTCATCATCGAACGTACCATGTCTAACAGAGTACGATTTCTCCTCTCAGACACACCATTATGTTGTGGTGTTCTAGGTGGAGTGAGCTGTGATACAATACCACACTCTTTCAGATGATCACGGAACTCATGACTCAGGTATTCGCCACCTCGATCAGATCGGAGTGCTTTAACCCTTTTACCCAACTGGTTTTCTACTTCATTCTTGAACTCTTTGAACTTTTCAAAGGTCTCGGATTTGCACTTCATAAGATACACATATCCGTATCTACTGAAATCATCAGTAAATGTAACAAAGTAGAAATACCCACCTCTAGCCATGGAACTCATTGGTCCGCATACATCACTATGTACAACACCCAAGAGATCCTCAGCCCTCTCAGTATAACCAGTGAAAGGAGCTTTAGTCATTTTGCCTAACAGACAAGATTCGCATCGCTCAAATGATTCATAATCAAATGAGTCCAAAAGTCCATCTCTATGGAGCTTGGATATGCGCTTCTCGTTGATATGGCCCAAACGACAATGCCAGAGAAACGTAGGGTTCGAGTCATTTGTTCTTAGTCTTTTATTATTTTCTACATTACAGATCAGATGGTCCAAGTTCAAAACATAAAGACCATTAAACAATTGGGCTACAGCATAACAAACATCATTCTTAAATATAGAACAACAGTTGTTCTTAATTATAAAAGAAAATCCAATCATGTCCAAACATGAAATAGATATAATGTTTCTAGTTATGGCCGGAACAAAATAACAATTATCTAGTTCTATTACAAGCCCACTGGGCAAAGAAAGACGGTAAACCCCTACGGCTACAGCAGCAACTCTTGCTCCATTGCCGACGCGGAGGTCCACCTCCCCTTTACTCAACAATCTTCTCCTTCCCAGTTCCTGCACATTTGTACAAATGTGAGAACCACATCCGGTATCCAATACCCAAGATGAAGGAGCAGAAAGGTTTATCTCTATAACGTAGACATTTGAAGCGGAAGTCATACCTCCCTTCAATTTCTGCAGACCTTCAATGTACGAAGGACAGTTCCTCCTCCAATGACCAGCCTTGCCACAGTGGTGGCATTTCCCTTCCTTCACCGTGCTTTTCTTTTTCATTAGTGCAGAAGACTTGGGCTCAAGATATGACTTAGGTCCCACCTTCGTCTTCTTAGAGCCCTTGGCCTTGCCCTTACCCTTATGCACCATCAGTATGGGGCTGGCAGGCTTGGCCTTCTTCATATTGATTTCGGCAGTTCTTAACATGCCTAGGAGTTCGGGCAGTGTCTTGTCTATTTCATTCATGTTGTAGTTCAAGACGAACTGCTCATAACTGTCCGACAACGATTGCAGGATCAGATCTGTGGCCAACTCTTGACCAAGAGGAAAACCCAGCCTTTCAAGGTTCTCTATATACCCAATCATCTTGAGTACGTGAGTCCCTACTGAGTCTCGAACTCCCATCTTGCACTGAAACAACGCTTTTGTGACGTCGAACCTCTCTTGACGAGCCTGCCCTTGAAACATTTTCTTGAGATGCTCGTCAATCTCCTTGCACCCCATGCTCTCATGTTGCTTCTGAAGCTCAGAGTTCATAGTGGCAAGCATAAGGCATTCGACATCTAAAACATCATCAGTATACTTCTTATAAGTATCCTTCTCAGCACGGGAAGAGTTCCCGGTCGGCACCTCGGGGGCTTCTTCTTCCAAGACATAGAGCTTTCGCTCTTGCCTGAGAACAATTCTCAGGTTCCTATACCAGTCCATGTAATTTGTCCCACTGAGCTTATCCTTCTCAAGGATGGCTCTCAGAGACAAAGTGGAGTGTGAAACACTTGCCATGGAATTCTACAAGAATTTATGCAGAATAAAATCAGTACCAAAATTTCAAATACAATTTATTTTAATTTGGACTTCAATTAAAACACTCCCACTATTTTATTCGAAATGATAGCCCTCACTAACAATTCGGAGAGTTCATGCGAGCTACTCTCTTAGTGAACAAGATCCGTATTTCACCAACACAATGAGTCAGCTTTGGCTTTCCTCTCACGATGCGGTTATTTAGGTAGGCAACGCTTGCCAATTGCATCCTCATGCAATTCTTGTATGGTTGGTGAATAACTCCTTACTCGCATCCATCATATGGTGCATGCCAACCCTATGCCTCTAGGCACTCAACCTTTGAGGTCACCTAGTTAAGCTGGACCCGATGTCGACAGTGGGATATCACAATTATCCGCTCGCACCCTTACCAAGATAGATTAATGCACCTTGCTTTGGCAAACCCACACTTCATCGATCGAGGCAGGAAGAGTGTCATCCATCAGAAGGCATCCGAACAATTAATATTTGATGAAGGGATTTTAATTATAGGTTAACAATTAACCATGATCAACATTCGATCAATGTGCACATCCAAAGAAAAACAATTTTTCTAAAACCACATGCATCCCTTATGTGCACAACCTGACACCATCAACATTTGATAGAAGGAAGGGCTAAATCTGAACATCCGGAAACTTCCAAATCCTCAGATTTATATGCATTGGACAAAGGCAAAGACAACTCAACTTAAAGCAGTAGATAAGCTCATCTCTCTATGTTGGATCCAAATCCAAAACAAACTCGAGGGATGGTTACTGCTAAGGAGACTACAATTTCTAACAATTAGAAATTTTCACGAAATTCCAGAAGTTCTTGGCGGGGTACCAAGACTAAATCTAGACATTTAGAACACTTCTAAATCCCTAGGTTTACACGCACTGGAATAACAAAACTTCCAATTCAACAATCATGGCCGAACCTGGCTCTGATACCACTGTTGGGTTTCTCTATGAGGATGACACAACACTTGTGCACGCAGCGGAAGAACAAAACATCAAGAAAACCCAAAGAGATGGGATCGGGCCATGATAATTGAATCAAGAAGTTAACATACAACTATGCAAAATTACCTCAATGGCGTTGAGTCACAACTCAACGGTGATGCTCCAAACTTCGTCTTCTTGCTAGTGGCGAGTTCTACGTGGAATAATATCCACGTCTCTGCAGAAATCCACACGAGCGGGGGAACACCGATCTTTCCGTCGCACGGAAAATCGGGAAGGAGAAAGACAAGCACCTTGCTTTCCCACGGACTGCTAGGTCTGCGCCAGGGATCGCAACGCCAGCGACTATCGCCGGGGAGAAGGAAGTCGACGGAGCGAACACGGCGGCGGAACCCTTCCGTCGGCGGGATTCGGGATTGGCAGAGCGAACGAATGGCGGAACACTTCCGTCGCGGGATTTGGTTCGATCGGCTGCCAGAAGCATTATTCCCGAAAACCCTAAGTGTCCCTTTTATACCGAAGGCATAAATAGACTTAGGAATATCTCTATCCGCAGACCACCCAGAAACTAGGGTTCCAGAATCGGCGAGAATCACCAAGCAGATTCGGTGAGAATCAATCGGCGAGAATCAGTCAGGTTCGGTGAGAATCAATCGGCGAGAATCAGAATCGGCGAGAATCACAATCGGCGAGAATCACCCGGATCGGCGAGAATCAGAGTACAATACTCGACGATTCACGCCGAACGTGGGTCGACGATTCACGCCGATCGTGGGTCGACGATACACGTCGATCGGCGAGAATCAGAGAACTAATTCTTGACGATTCTCGTCGATCGACGAAAATCAGAGAACTAATTCTCGACGATTCTCGTCGATCGGCGAGAATCAGAGAACTAATTCTCGACGATTCTCGTCGATTCTCGTCGACCCTCGGTCGACTATTCTTACCAGTCCTTCAA
Organism: Platanthera guangdongensis; assembly: GCA_039583875.1. Taxonomy (NCBI): domain Eukaryota; kingdom Viridiplantae; phylum Streptophyta; class Magnoliopsida; order Asparagales; family Orchidaceae; genus Platanthera; species Platanthera guangdongensis. Next base: position 85,841,285 of record CM077162.1, read on the forward strand.
GGCAACATTTGCCCAAACCGATGATCCTTTAAGGCAACACTTTGCCCATAACCCCATTCAGGTCGGTGATTGGTAACCTTTACCAACACAGTCAATCATCCAACTTCTCCACATCTCTTATGTGCGACCCTGCAGGCTCATATCGCGTTGGCAGTGAGATTACATGTTTGACCACTTCCAGATCACCATGGTAACTCCAACACTTTCTACTTAAGAATTCTTTCTCAAGAAAGACACCAGTTCTTGTGACAAACACTTTTCCCTCGGACGGTAGATAAAAATAGTACCCTTTGGTTTCCCTAGGATACCCCATAAGATAACACTAATATGATTTGGGTTCCAGCTTATTGGGCATTTGACGTCTCACGTATGCCTCGCAGCCCCAAACCTTAATGAACGACATACTGGGACACTTCCCAGTCCATATCTCATATGGTGTCTTTAGAATCGCTTTCATTGGAGCACGATTTAATGTTAAATCAGCAATTTCTAGAGAAAAGCCCCAAAAGGAAATATGCAGATCTGCATGACTCATCATCGACCATACCATGTCTAACAAAGTACGATTCCTCGTCTCAGATACACCATTATGTTGTGGTGTTATAGGTGGAGTGAGCTGTGATATAATACCACACTCTATCAGATGATCACAGAACTCACGACTTAGGTATTCGCCACCTCGATCAGATCAGAGTGCTTTAACCTTCTTACCCATCTGGTTTTCTACTTCACTTTTAAACACTTTGACCTTTTCAAAGGTTTCTGATTTGAACTTCATAAGATACACGTATCCGTATCTACTAAAATCATCAGTAAATGTAACAAATTAGAAGAACCCACCTCTAGCCATAGAACTCATGGGTCCAGATACCCAAAAGATCATCAGCCCTCTCATTGAAGCCAGTGAAAGTTGCTTTCGTCATCTTGCCTAACAAACAAGACTCGCATCTCTCAAATGATTCATAATAAAATGAGTCCAACATTCCATCTTTATGGAGCTTTGATATACGTTTCTTCGTTTATATGGACCAAATGATAATGTCAAAGATACGTAGGGTTCAAGTCATTTGTTCTTAGTCTTTTAGTATTTTCAATATTATAGATCAGATGGTCTAAATTCAAAACATGCAGACCATTAAATATTTGGGCTGTACCATAACAAACATCATTCTTAAATATTGAACAATAGTTGTTCTTAATAATAAAAGAAAAATCCACCATGTCCAAACATGAAATAGATATAATGTTTCTAGTTATGGAAGGAACAAAATAGTAATTTTTGTACAACCTCAGGCTCGTAGGATCAGATCGGGCTCGAAGAGAGGGGAAGATAGGGCAAGATGGACTTCTCGACAGAGGCCGACTCGCTAGGTGAGAGGGCCCCAGTGGGTCGGGCAAGAAGGGCCTAGTTGCTCAGGCGAGAGCCTTCCTAGGCGAGACGGACCCAGCAAGAGGGCCCAGTGGCTCAGGCGAGAGCCTTCCCAAGCGAGACGGACCCAAAGAGTGGGCCCATCAGCTTAGGCGAGAGCCTCGCTAGGCGAGACGAGCCCCATAAGAGCTCTCGGCCGTGAGACGGTGCTCTCGCCAAATGCCGGTTCAGTTGGAAGACGGTTCACCTTTTTAGCCCTAGGTGATTTTACGCTTTTGCCCCCGATGGTCTGCATATAACCCTTCAGAACAGCGGAGTTTGGCTGTTGGCAGACCCAACCAAGGGTATTTTGGTAATTTCAGGTCGGTTCAGTTTGGTTATTGGCAGTTCAAACTCAGAAAACTATAAATAGGCCCATAGGGGTTCTTCAGAAGCAATTTTTTTCTCGGGATTTTAAGAGTTTTCATGTGCTTTCTGAGGAGCTCCAAGCCCAGCTTTCGGCTTTGGAGGGGAAGCTCTCAGAGATCTTTCGGATAAGCAGTAGGACCTCCCTGCTGAGGCTTTGGGTCGGTTTCTGGTCCTTCACAACCAGTCAGAGGACAGAGCTTGGGACAAGTAGGTGTTGGCTACGCCCCTAATTTCAAACTTTCGTTGAAGTCAAATTTTGGCTTCAACAGTTCTGGTGCGGTGAGTGTGGAAGGTAGCCGATACAAGAAAGTTTTGAGTTCAGTCCCATGGCAGGAGGAGAAGGAAAGGTCTGGTTCAGGAGGTTCCCCCTCCCGGGGAGAGGAGGCGACGAGGAAGATGCTGAAGGACTTCAAGCGAGAGGTCTTGCAGACCATCAGTTTGCCCTTCTCGGCAAGGAGCAAGTGGGCAACGCCTCAGGTCCCAGTAGAGGCGGTCCCGCTCTTGGGCGAGAACGCTCCTGGGCATCGCCCCGGGAAGGAGGTCCTGGCAGTGGTTGGCGAGAGAGACGTGGCCGCGCGAGAGCTCTTCCCAAGCCAGCGTCCCGGGAAGGAGATTCCGGCAGAGGTTGCCAAGAGGGAGGCGGCTGTGCGAGAGCTCTTCCCTGGGCATGGTCTCGCGGATCTGGCCAGCAAGCCGAGGTTGCGAGAGGTGCCCTCTCGGCAGGCAGGTGGCGAGAGCCCTTTTAGTGAGCTCATCATCTCGGCCCTAGTGCCAGAGGGGTTCCGGGAGCCCGACATATCCTACTACTCGGGGAAAGATGACCCTGTACAACACGTGCAGTGGTTTGAAGATGTTGTTTTGTTAAGGCAAATGACGGGTGCCTTCAAGTGCCGGCTGTTTGCCATCACGTTGAAGGAGAAGGCGCGGGACTGGTTCCACCAGTTGCCGGCAAGTTCGATCTACAGTTTTGAGGATCTGCGTCGAGGGTTCCTGTTGAGGTTCTCGACATCAAAGAAGCGTAAGAAGGTGGTGGAGTGCCTGTTTGCAGTGAGATAGAAGCAAGACGAGACATTGGGTCATTATGTTGACCAGTTTTAGGAAGAGATCCTCCTGGTCCAGGAGGTCCCAAGTTATTCACAGATGCTCGCTTTTACCCTGGGGCTGAGGACGAGATTCTTTAGCATGGAGCTGAAGAGAGTGCCCCCTATCTTTTGAGGAGCTCATGGGGAGGGAGGCGAAGGAGATAGACTTTGAGAGGGCCAATCCGGCTTTTGCCAGGAAGCTAGCCAGGTTGGCGGAGGATGATGTTAAGGAGCCGGGAGTAGGAAGGCAGAGGGAGCAGAGAGAAGAGAGAAGGAGGGAGGAGCCCCGAGGACAGGGGCAGCAGGGACCGCATCAAGGATGGAGGGCCCGGGAGCCGAACAACGGGTTAGGTTGGAGGCCTCAGGAGGGTCTACCCCAGGAGCAAGGAGGAGGTTTTCAGGGAAGAGACAGCTTTCGCGAGCCGAGGAGGCTGTAGCTGAGGGGTCACTTCCCGCATCAACAGGAGGCAATGGAGGTCAGCCGAGGTAGAGGAGGAAGGAGAGGAGCTCGGGGAGGAGCTGGAAGAAGAGAAGGTGGAGAAGGAAGAGGGGGCCGGGTAGCGTTGCTTTTCTGTGACTTCCACCATGAGGAGGGTCACGTAACAGCCACCTGCCCAGAGTTCTTGGAGATGAGAGAAGCCAGGGGGCTAGGGAGGCAGGATCCGCCGATAAGGATCATGGAGGTGCAGCAGTGGGAGACAGAAGATAGGTGCATGGACCAGGCGGATGTTGGAACCCGGGGATGGATCGTGGTGATCCACGAAGGAGTTGGGATAGAGGTAACTCGTAAGGGGAGCCTCCAGACCATGTTCCGAAGGGGGGTAGCCTCCACCTCCCAGGCTCCCCCTCCAAAAGAAAAAAAAATTACCTTTTCTTCGACAGATATGCCAGATTATGAGGACCCGTTCTGCGACGCCTTGGTGATCCAAATGGCAGTCGAGAACTTCACGGTCTCCAGGATCCTGGTGGACAATGGGAGCTCCGTGAATGTGATCTTTAAGAAGGCCTTCGATGAGATGAAGGTCGAGGCTAAGAGGGTATTAGCTTCGGACGGACCATTGTTTGGTTTTTTTGGAGAAAGAAAGGAGGTAGAAGGAGGGGTAGTGTTGTATGTGAAGTTGGGGGGCGTGTCACGGAACTGCAGGTTCATGATCGTAGACGCCCCGAGCAGCTATAACGCCATCTTTGGGAGCCCCCTCATCAGCGCGTTCGCTGTGTCCCCTCCTCATTTCATCAATGCCTTAAGTTCAACAATGGAGGGGTACAGGTTAAGATCAGGGGGGACTCGAAGGTGGCATGATAATGCTACGTGACGGCGGTCAACACCGTATCTTGGATGGCAGAGGCGGAAGAGCTGGAGAGCGAGATGGAGGAGCAGTAAGAGGTTGTCGGAGAGGAGGAGGTGATCCTGGAGGTGGTGAGGGAGGAGACTAAGGTGGAGCAAAGAGGAGGAGGTGCGTATGAGGTCCAGTGGGACGAAGAGTCGGAGCCACAAGAGGGTTGACAGGTGGAAGGAGTAGGAGAAGGAGTTCGAGAGGGAGGCCCTGAGAGGCATGGAGGTTGAGCAGTAGCAGCATGAAAGCCTAGGGGAGGCGATGGAAGTCAAGGAAGTAGGAGGGAAGGAAGAGTATGAGCAGGAAGAGGGAGCAAGAGCCGGCTGGGAGTAGTCGTGTCTGGAGCCAGCTGGAGAAGTGGTGGAGATGGAAGTCTTCACCAGCGCCGGCCAGGTGCATAGGGTCTGGATCAGTGGGGGCTTGAGTCCCGAGGACCAGGAGCAAGTTCGGGCTTGCATCCAGAGCAACATCGACATCTTTGCTTGAAGCACGACTAACTTGCCATGCATCGATGCAGATATGGACTGCAATCGCCTGAACTTGGACCCGCGGACGTGCCCCATTCGCCAGAAGATGAGGACCATCGCTAACAAGCTGGAGGAGCCCATCCGCAAGGAGGTCAAGAAGCTTCTGGTGGCTGGATTCATCTCGGAGATCCAGTATCCAGGATGGATCTCCAACGTGGTAATGATAAAGAAAGGGGGAGGGAAGTGGAGCATGTGTATCGATTTTTTCCTTGTTAAATAAATAATGCCCCAAGGATTGCTACCCCCTGCCTCGAATCGACGCACTGGTTGATTCAGTCGTTGGTTTTTCTATTATGAGTTTTTTGGATGCTTTTTTAGGTTACCACCAGATCCGAATGCTCCCTCCTGATGTCAAGGATATCTCCTTCATCACGAGGGAGGGATGTTTCAGTTATAAGATGATGCCCTTTGGGTTGAAAAATGCAGGGGCTATATACCAGCGCATGATGGATCGAGTCTTCCAGGGTCAAAGGGGGAGGAACCTGGAGGTCTATGTTGACGATCTAATGGTCAAGAGAAAATGTGTGGACTAGCACATTCGAGACCCGGAGGAGACATTCGCCACCCTACAAAAGTTCAAGATGAGACTGAACCCCTTGAAGTGCATCTTCAGGGTGAGCTGCGGGAAGTTCCTTGAGGATCTCCTGACCCCGGCAGGGGTGGAGACTAACCCGGATAAGGTGAAGGCCATCCTGGAGCTGGAGTCACCACGCAATGCTAAGGAGGTCCAGTACTTGACAAACAAGCTTGCCGGGCTATGCAGATTCCTCTCCAGGTCGGGTGAGAAATGCTCACCGTTCTTCAAAGTGTTGAGGGGTACTCAAAAGTTCGAGTGGACTGTCGAATGTGAAAAGGCTTTCCAAATGCTTAAGAGACAGCTCTCCTAGGCTCCTCAACTTCAAAGCCCAAAGCTGGGGGAGGACTTAGCCTTATACTTCAGAGTAGGAGCAGATGCCACGAGCTCGGTTCTGGTCAGGGAAGAGGGGAATAAGCAATTGCCAATCTTCTATGTTAGCAGGATCCTGAAGAAGGCGGAGCTCCGCTACCCCATCTTGGAAAAGATAGCATATGCTTTGATCGTTTCGGCCAGGATGCTCCAGCCGTACTTTCAAGAGCATTCTATCAGGGTGGTGACGGACAATCCCATTCGCAAGATTTTTAAGGGAGTGGAGCACTCGGGCAGGTTGACCAAGAATTCTATCGAATTGAGCGAGTTTGATATCTCATTCGTGCCAAGGCCCTCCATTAAGGCACAGGCAGTGTCTGACTTCTTGGCGGACTACGTTGTTGAGGTCAGAGCCGAGGAGCCACGGTCGCAAGAGGCATGGAAGATGATGGTTGATGGGGCCTCGGGAAAGCACTCACTCAGAGCAGGGGTGGTGTTGATAAGTTCTCAAGGGGTCACCATATAACAAGCAGTGGTCTTACACTTTTCAGCAACTAACAATCAGGCGGAGTACGGGGCCGCGATAGCCGGCCTTCTTTTGGCAAAGGAACTTGAGATCCATGATGTGGAGGCTTTTACAAACTCATTGATGGTGGCATCACAGATCCGAGGAGAGTTCGAAGCTCGGGAGCCCACACTTGTGAAGTACTTATCCAAGGTGAGGGTGATCATCAAAGGGTTCCGGATGTTCTTAATCCAACATGTTCCAAGGGAAGAAAGTATAGCTGCCGATTAGTGTGCTAAATTTGGACCTCGGGGAGGAGGGACCTTGACTGAGCTATTTCGACTGGCTATTGAGGAAGGAGATTTGATGGAGGTGGATCGGCGACCCTCGTGGGTGGATTCGTTGGTGACTTTCCTAACCACTAGCGAGCTTCCGGAGGGGAACAAGGACGGGAAAAGCTTTAGGCACAAGGGGGCTCACTACCTAATGTTGGAAGGGGGTTACATCGGAAGATCTTGTCAGGGCTCCTGGGCAAGGTGCGTGACCGAGGAGGAGGTCCCGAGAATCCTGGAGGAAGTGCATTCAGGTGAATGCGACAGTCACTCAAGGGGAAGGACGTTGGAAGCAAGGGTGGTAAGGCAAGGGTATTTCTGGCAGACCCTGATGAAGGATGCTGCTCAGTGTGCAAGGAGGTGCCGGAAGGGTCAGCTATACGACCCCCTCCAGCTCTTGCCCGCTCAAAGGCTCCCAAGCATCATGGTACCATGGCCTTTCTCCATCTGGGGGATGGACTTAGTTGGGCCTTTCCCTCTGGTTAGTGGGCAGAGGAGGTTCCTCCTGGTCATGATTGATTATTTTTAGAAGTGGCTGGAGGTCAAGGCGTTGTCCAAGGTCACCTCACAGGTCATCCAAAATTTTGTCTGAGGGGAGATCATATGCAGGCACGGGCTCCCTCAGGCGATCGTAACAGACAATGGGCCCCAATTTGCCAGTGAAGGGTTCATCAGCTTCTGTGCTCAGCTCGGGATAAACCTTAGATTTGCCTCCGTACATCACCCCAGGAGCAACAGCCAGGTGGAGGCGGCCAACAAGATCATCATGAACCTACTCAAGAAAAAGGTGGAGAACTTGAGGGGAAGTTGGGTGGAACAGCTCCCGTCAGTATTGTGGGCCTTGCGGACAACCCCGAACACGACCACCGGCGATACCCCCTTCAAACTTTCCCATGGGTGTGAGGCAGTCCTGCCTGTGGAGTTTGAGGTTCGATCCCCACGAGTCGCACCCACGGGTGATGGGGATGAGGCTTGGAGATTGGAAAACGAAGGGGGGCTACGCCTCTCATTATATATGGTGGAAGAGCTACGTGATGTCGCAACTATCAGGCAGGAAGAGATCAAACGACGGATGGCAAAATATTTTGACAAACATATCAGGATCAAGCAGTTCGCGGAGGGAGATCTGGTGCTGAAGAAAGTTGATGCTGCGGGAAGATCTGCCCCCGTGGGTAAGCTCAACTCAAATTGGGAAGGGCCTTATATTGTCGATAGGGTCCTAAGAACGGGATGTTACTACCACCAGGATATGGAGGGTAGGTCCATGAGTCACACCTGGAGCGGTGACGACTTGAAGCGTTTCTACCCATGAGACGGGAGAGTAAAAATTATAATACTTAAAGTCAAGTTTATTGTAATATATTCCCCAAATTACTTTTGCTTTTACCTACTGTAAAATTCTAACGACAGGAAGATGAGGCTCTTGTACTACCCCGAGCCTGGCTCGGCCCCAGGTAGACCCACTGCGCAAGCTCTCATTAGTTGGCAGGTCCGAAGACTCACCTGTGGGGGAGAGGATTGGTACTTGGTTCTTGGAGACTTGCACTACCCCGAGCCTAGCTCGGCCCCAGGTAGACCCGCTGTGCAGGCTCTCATTAGCTGGCAGGTCCGAAGGCTCGCCTGTGTGGGAGAGGACTAATTCTTGGTTCTTGAAGACTTGCACTACCCCGAGCCTGGCTCGTCCCAAGGTAGACCCACTACTCAGGCTCTCATTAGCTGGCAGGTCTAAAGGCTAGCCTGTGGGGGTAAGGGACCCCGAGCGCGGCTCGGCCCCAGGTTGACCCGCTATGTAGGATCTCATTAGCTAACAGGTCCGAAGGCTCGCCTATGGGGGAGAGGATTGGTACTTGGTTCTTGAATACTTGCACTACACCGAGCTTGGCTTGGCCCCAGGTAGACCCACTGCATAGGCTCTCATTAGCTGGCAAGTCCGAAGGCTCGCCTGTGGGGGTAAGTGACCCCGAGCGTGGCTCGGCCCCAGGTAGACCCGCTGCGCTGGCTCTCATTAGTTGGCAGGTCCGAAGGCTCGCCAGTGGGGGAGAGGATTAGTACTTGGTTCTTGAAGACTTGCACTACACTGAGCCTGGCTCGGCTCAAAGTAGACCCACTGTGCAGGCTCTCATTAGCTGGCAGGTCCGAAGACTCGCATGTGGGGGTAAGGGACCCCGAGCACGGCTCGGCCCCAGGTAGACCCGCTGCGCATGCTCTCTTTAGCTGGCAGGTCCAAAGGCTCGCCTGTGGGGGAGAGGATTGGTATTTGTTTCTTGGAGACTCTTGCACTACCCGGAGCCTGGCTCGGCCCGAGGTAGACCCGCTGTACAGGCTCTCATTAGCTGGCAGGTCCAAAGGCTTGCCTGTGGGGGAGAGGACTAGTTCTTAGTTCTTGAAGACTTGCACTACCCCGAGCCTGGATCGGCCCCAGGTAGACCCGCTGCGTAGGCTCTCATTAGCTGTCAGGTCCGAAGACTCACCTATGGGGGTAAGGGACCCCGAGCGCGGCTCAGCCCTAGGGAGACCCGCTGCGCAGGCTCTCATTAGCTGGCAGGTCCGAAGGCTCGCCTGTGTGGGAGAGGATTGGTACTTGGTTCTTGAAGACTTACAATGCCCTGAGCCTGGCTCGGCCCCAGGTAGACCCGCCACATAGGTTCTCATTAGCAGGCAGATCCGAAGGCTCGCCTGTAGGGGTAAGGGACCCCTAGCACGCCTCGGCCCCAGGTAGACCCACTGTGCATGCTCTCATTAGCTGACAGGTCCGAAGGCTCGCCTGTGGGGGAGAGGATTGGTACTTGGTTCTTGGAGACTCTTGCAATACCTTGAGCCTGTCTAGGCCCCAGGTAGACCCACTGCACAGCATCTCATTAGCTGGCAGGTCCGAAGGCTCGCCTGTGGGGGTAGGGGATCCCGAGCAAGGATCGGCCCCAAGTAGACCCGCTGCGCAGGATCTCATTAGCTGGCAGGTCCGAAGGCTCTCATGTGTGGGAGATGATTGGTTCTTGGTTCTAGGTTGTTGGTTCTTAGTTCTTAGAGACTTTTTGCACAACCCCGAGCCTGGCTCGGTCCCCGGTAGACCAGCTACCCAGGCTCTCATCAAGCTGGCAGGGTTATAAGCTCACTCGATGGCAGAGTGGTTGAGGAGACCTCCTTAAGAAACATCCTACTTAAACTCATGAAAATCAAATAATGAGAGGCAAAGGTTAGAGCAGTGCGAGTGGAGGCACTCCCAGCTGACGGCCTCGGGGATGGTCTCGCCTACGGCGAGTGGGCACTCGCGCGGGACAAAAGGTTCGACCGAATAATAGGGGAGCAAGTTGAGTCACTAAAAGCCACTCGCGCCGGGAGTACCCTGAGGCGAGGCGAAAGGGTTATACCAGTTAGGTCTCACACACAAATAAGATGAGGGAAGTGACGACTCGTGCTTTGAAAAAAGTCAACTCTCCAGCGAAGCGGCGAGACAAGACATAACACCGTCTCGCAGGCATGAGCGCATCACAGAGTCATCTTGCAGTAAACGAAATAAAGCAAATTGAAATAAGTAAAAGCGAGGCGGCGAGATGGGTGGGCAGCACCGCCTCGCATACAAAAGCAAGCCAATAAATCGTTCCGCAAAGTGTAAATGAAGAAACATGACAAAAGTGTACATTTGATCAATATCAGTTCATCATAAATGTCATCAATACATTTTGGATCACAAAAAGAAACTCAAAAAAGTTTAAGTTATACAACAGCAAAAAAAAGAGGGGGAGAAGGGCCCGGGATCTCGCAAGCAGCAGTTCAGTCCTCCACGCCGGAAGAGGAATCTTCGCTCTCATCGCCATAGAGCTGGGGGACCAGATCGCGAGCGGTCACCATCTCAGAGTTTTCCTTCACGACCCCCAGCTCCTTCACCATATTTAGGACCAGCTTTGCCGTCATGATTCTGGCATCTCGGCACCGCTCCTCAACTTCATCCAGAGAATATCGAGGTAGAGAGGCCGGGAGGGGTTCGCGGTGAGACGACGACGCGGCGTTGTCCGGAAGGCGAGTGTTCTGGGCTTTAAAATCTTTAACCTCCTCCTCTTGGGCTGCCATGTGCGACTGCATTCGCTCCACCGTCTCGGCATCCTGCGAGATGCCCAGACATTAGTAAAGAGTATTTAAAAAGAATAACCCAAGGATAAGTTTTAAGGCTTACCACGCCACCCTGAGCTTTCGCGAGGAGGGTCTCGGCGTCAGATAGTATTCTCGCGAGGTCGTCGGATTTCACTCTCTCCGCCATCAGGCCCACCTCGGCGTCTTTCCACTTCTTGTTAGTATAGATCAGGCAGCGCGAGGTGCGATGCGAGAGCTCCAAGGAACGTAGTTGGGCATGGGAGTATTTCAATACAAGGTCTCACGAGGACTCGTTCTCGGGGGAGACTTCCTCGGGAGCACCATAAAGGCCATAGCCCACAGATAAGGCATGGCTGGTGGGAACCTCCTGTTCTTTATAAGAAGGAAGGAGGGTGGAGATGGACACGCGATTGACGTCCTTCTCCCACACCAGAACGGGGGTACCAGCTCCATCCTTGATCGCGGGGCCCGGGTTGAAATTTGGATGAGAAGAGGGTGCTGGGAGACTGGGGGAAGCAGGTTCATGAGATGTATCGATGGCAGGCTGGTTAGAAGTGATGGCAGGCTGATCGGGTTGAGCCATCTCGCGGGCGGGCGAGACGACATGAGAGGGAGGGGTGCGGGGCGACTGGGAGCCCCCTAAAGAGATAGGGCTCAAGGACCCCGACATTTCCTTCTCCTCCGGGACCTTCTTTTTCCCCTTGGAGATGACCACAGCCTTCTTCATCTTTTCTTGGGAGGGCTGGAGCGAGAGAGGGCCGTGTCGCCTGCAGGCCTCTTCAGAGGGGCAGGAGCAAAGGACCCTCTCGCTGCCTCAGCCGCCGCGCTGGCGAGACTGAGGCCCTTGCTTGGTTGGATGTTGCTCTTATAGGGGGGGGGGGGTGGACTAGAACAAACCGCTCTCCTGAAACAAGCAAAATGTGATGAGATGGCGAGACATAAAATAATAAAACACGAGATAAAAGAGAGAGAGTACCTTCGCCAGGGAGCACCGGAAGCAGCGTGTCGAGGCCTCGCCGCAAGAAGTTGACCTCAAAGTTTTTGCTGACGAAGAAGTCGTACATCAGCTTGTCTGTGCCGCCCACCTATAGGGACACATAGAAGACCTCCGCGGGCGACACAGGTGCGAGCGGGACGCCCCCGAAGTTGCCACTGATGAAGACAAAACTGGTGAGCCAATGATGATTTTTGTTTGGCGTCTCGCACACCTTGAGCCCTTGCCCAGTAAAGTACGAGACGTTGTCAGCGTTGGCGTGGTAGATGAAGAGCTTGCGGAAAACCGTCAAGCTGAACTCGATGCGCTCCCGGTGCATGTAGCAGGCGAAAGCGATTAATACCGAAATAACATCCGGGTTAAGCTGCGCCGGGACTACGCCAAAGTACTTCAAGACCTATTTTACCTCCAGCAAGAGGGGCAATCTCAACCCCGCCACGAAGTGCGAGACGAGTAAGGCGAGTTCTCCCGGGTAATAGGTGTTGATCGCCTCGCCAACCTTGGGGGGCCGCGATTCAAGCCCCTCCTTCATGTACTCGCGGACGAAGTTACGGTAGTTTTCGTCAGGAAGCCGGCCGGGAGGGAAGTCATGGTTGGTAAACCGCTTCCCGCAGCGGCTGCACCCCTCGCCTTCCTCAACCTTCTTCTTGCCCATTTATTAGCGAGACAGATGCTGGCGAGAGGGTTGAGAGAGAAGAGGAAGCGGGAAGAGAAGGAGAGGAGAGAGGAATAAAAGGGCGAGAGGGATCAGCGAGATAGAAGAGGCAGGGGGGCAAAAGCTTGGACGCGGTAGAGATGAAGGCACAAATATCTTTATGCTCTGAGGGGCAGGAGTATTTATAGCAGATGTAGTAAAATGATTAAATGGGCGAGAAAAACGTATAGGGGAAGGGGAAGAGTCGGCCGGCAGTTCACTCTCTCTCTCCTAAACCTCGATTTGTGTGGCCCATCACAATCACAGGACAAAATGATTTAATTAAAAGAAATTAAATGAAAATTAAGCGATTAAACTAGCAATAATAAATATTTAAACATACCCTCCCATATAAGACGGGCGCCGTGTTCTCAGACATTGCCGGCGAGACGACAACATAATGTTTTACACAATTATTACAATATTAAAATACAAAAACAAAGAAGAAAGAGTGAGACAAATGAATAAAGCGAGTCGAGCAGGGCAGTCCTTAATACGGGAACCATTTCTAGCGGCCACCGTGAGCCCCCGTGTAGGGGGGCCTACTGTGCGATTGGAAGGGGCGAACAACGCCAAGCCCACTGCGTGCGAGACGGAGCTGCACGTCGACCTCGCCGATAATGGCCTGAGGGTCGGTCCCCTCAACCTCTATACCAGGGTCAACCTCAGAAGACAGGCGAGCACATTCATTCTCCAGCCATTCGATTTGCCTATCGGCCGCCTACCTATCTTGCTCCAGCTTGCTGATGATGCGTGCGTGCTTCCGGAACATCTCAGCTGTCTTGCGCTTCATCTCTAGTGGGTCAGCAGGGTTGCCCAGGTAGTCTTCAATCTTGTCAATAAGAGGAGGGGGAGAGATGACGAGTCGCCTAAAGAGCTCCTCAGCAGGCGAGTCGGTCTGGGCGCCTATGCAAGGAGTGGAGGGGCAGGGTGAGAGAGGCTCTCGCAGGACTGTGTGGGAGTAGTGAGTAGGACATAGAAGCAAGAGGGAAGGTTTTTTACCAGGATGGCGGGAGGTCCCGGCGGCCTGAGAAGGGTCGTCTCGCCTCTCGTTAGGGGGAGTAGATGGCAGAGTAGAAGGCTGTGGTGAGTCAGTTTCTTAGCGATGGGCCACGGTGTCATCCCGCGGACTGACTGGTCGGTGTAGAGGCGCGGGGGCTCCCTGAAGAAGCAAAATTATAAATAAGCAGATATGGATGAAAAGATAATAGGGGTAAAAGCGATACTCACCTCCTTCTCTTTAGGAGATGCGGGAGGAGGAGAGGACCGTGTCTCCAGGACAGTGCAAGATGGCCCCTCGGCCGAGGAGGAAGGGTCGCCTATCTTTACCTTCTTCCGGCGAGGCGAAGAGGACGGTAAGGAGGGTGGGGTGCGAGCCAGAGTCTTGGTCAGAGCGGCCACGTTGGCCTTATTCTGCTTATGCACCATTGCAAGACGCTCGCGGAAACTCTAGTTATGAGACATAACTGTAAAAGGGCAGAGGGAGGAAGGAGTGTGAAAAGGGGGATTTCTATATGAAGCAGGAACCCTATATTTATAGGCTCCGGTGTGGAGGCTAACCAAAGATTCCCACATAAATACGTCCATAAATACGCTTTAATGACACGAGCCTCGGTTGGACTTTATTTCCGAGCTTAAAATAATCTCAAAAAGAGCAGGGATTGTGTACAACCTCAGGCTCGTAGGATCAGATCGGGCTCGAAGAGAGGGGAAGATAGGGCAAGATGGACTTCTCGATAGAGGCCGGCTCGCGAGGCGAGAGGGCCCCAGTCGGTCGGGCGAGAAGGGCCCAGTGGCTCAGGCGAGAGCCGTCCTAGGAGAGACGAACCCAGCGAGAGGGCCCAGTGGCTCAGGCGAGAGCCTTCCCAGGTGAGACGGACCCAAAGAGTGGGCCTATCAGCTCAGGCGAGAGCCTCTCTAGGAGAGAAGAGCCCCATAGGAGCTCTCTCCTACGAGACGGTGCTCTCGGCAAATGCCGATTCAGTTGGAAGACGGTTCACCTTTTTAGACCTAGGTGATTTTACGCTTTTTCCCTCGGTGGTCTGCAAATAACCCTTCAGAACAGGGGAGTTTGGCTATTGGCAGACCCAACCAAGGGTATTTTGGTAATTTCAGGTCGGTTTAGTTTGGTTATTAGCAGTTCAAACTCAGAAAACTATAAATAGGCCCATAGGGGTTTTTCAAAAGCACTTTTTCCCGGGATTTTAAGAGTTTTCCTATGCTTTCTGAGGAGCTCCAAGCCCAACTTTAGGCTTTGGAGGGAAAGATCTCAGAGATCTTCCAGTTAAGCGGTGGGACCTCCCTGCTGAGGCTTTGGGTCGGTTTTTGGTCCTTCACAACCAGTCGGAGGACAGAGCTTGAGACAAGTAGGTGTTGGCTACGCCCCTAATTTCGAACTTTCGTTGAAGTCAAATTTTGGCTTCAACAATTATCTAGTTCAATTACAAGCCCACTGGGCAAAGAACGACAGTAAACCCCCACGGCAACAACATCAACTCTTGCTCCATTGCCATTGTGTAGGTCCACTTCTCATTTACTCAGCATTCTTCTCCTTCCCAGTTCCTGCACATTTATACAAATGTGAGAACCACATCCGATATCCAATACCCAGGATGAAAGAGCAGAAAGGTTTATCTCTATAACATATATACCTGAAGTGGAGGTCATACCTCCTCTTATCTTTTGCAGACCCTCAATGTACGAAGGACAATTCCTCCTCCAATGAATAGCCTTGCCACAATGGTGGCAATTTACTTCTTTCCCCGAGCCTTTCCTTTTTAGTGTAGAAGACTTGGGCTCCAGTCCAGACTTTGGTCTCACCTTCGTCTTCTTAAAGCCCTTGGCCTTGCCCTTACCTTTATGCACCATCAATATGGGGCGAGCAGACTAGGACTTCTTCATATTTATGTTGGCAGTTCACAACATGCCTAGGAGCTCGGGCAGTATCTTGTCTATTTCATTCATGTCATAATTCAAGACAAACTGCTCATAACTGTCCGGCAATGATTGTAGGATCAGGTCTGTAGCTAACTCTTGGCCCAGATGGAAACCTAGTCTTTCAAGGTTCTCGATATACCAATCATATTGAGTACGTGAGTCCCTACTAGGTCCCGAGCTCCCTGACTCAGAAGATATACAAAGAAGTCAAAAGGGGGCAAAGGATGTCATAAAGGACAACACTAAAAATTCTTTTTGGACTACAAATGTGCTCAGGGGATCATTTGGGCTTGAACAACTATCATAAGATAATATCACTATGATTCCTGACCAAGTTCAAGATGCAACTAATCAAGGGTAGATGGCTCAGCATGATGGTCTGTATGATGGCCAATATTATGATTAGCATGCAGAACAATATGACTCCCAGCAATATGATACTCAAGATGGAGCACAGTGGGTTAAACCCTCTATAGCAACTGAAGGCCCTACATTTAGCCCCACTGTTGAGCAATAGTTAAGGGAAAAAGGCAAATTTGTTGCTGAGGAAGAAGATGCTGCCAGAATAAGCAAAAATGAGATACATGGAAGAGATGGAGTCGAGACCTAATTTTGAACAATGGAGTCCTCAGTCCAGGACATTCATTCTATCTACCTAGAATCTAGTTAAGAACAAGAAGATAGAAAGGGGAAAGATCTACAGCTCCCTTGAATGGGATAAACTTGAAAAGAATGAGAGGGATAGAAGAAAATTCAAAAAGGACAAGTGGCTAGGCACTTTGCCTCCAGATACTGTGGAGCCTATCAAATACTTCTCAAAGACATACAGTTACTTCCAGAGACAAAAGGAAAAGAAAACAGAAGCTAAAGCTGAGGATGCAGCCAAGAGGCTAAGGAGCGGGGGCATAGTGATAAGGGAACCTGAAACATGAAATGTTTCTTGTTCCACTTATTCATTTTATTCTTGTAGGAGATTCTTCTTCGAGTGTAGGAGCCTTGTTCTCCGAGTTATTTGTAGGAAGTCTTCTCTTCTGAGTGTAGATCCTGTTTTTGGGATCGAGTTGTAGGAAACTTGTTCCGAGTGGTAGGATTGTTTTCAATTCGAGATTAGTGGGGTAGCCAAGTCTAGTGCATTGCTAGATTAGTGAGGTGGAAAGTGGATGTACCCAAGGTTTGGGAACCACTATAACTATTGGTGTCGTCTGTGCATGCTTGATTATTTTTCTATGCATCGCTTGCGAAAATTTTATTCCTCAAAAAGATGCACAACTCACCTATTCACCCCCTCTAGGTGATTTAGGTAGACAACTTAAATATTTTCAATTGCTATCAGAGGGAGGATATTCACAAAAAGGTTAACACCTTGAACAGATTTGCCCCAAGTTGTCTTTTGAGTTATACAAGCATGGACAAAGCCAAGGATTTTGCTAAGCTTCCTTTGTGCACAAAGACCAACTTTCCCATGTGAAAAGAAAGGATTAAATTTTTTATGGATGCAGTGGATCCAAGGATCTTCATGATTGTTGAAGAAGGTCCTTATATTCCTATGACCGTCTCCACTATTGATCCTACCAAGAAAGTTCCTAAGAAGTTAATGGATCTTGATAAGGATGAGATTGCACTTGTCTCTTTAAACAAGAAAGCCAAAAATATCATCGCAAGTGCAGTCGATGATTCTATGCTGCAGAACCTGATTCACTACCAATTTGACAAGGAAATGTGGCAGTCTCTTATCATCTTGATGGAAGGTACTGAAGAGGTTAGAGATGATAGGAGATCCCTACTGAATCAAAAATATGAAGCATTCCGACAAGGTCCCAATGATTCAATTGAGGATACCTTTGAAAGCTTCTTCAAGATTATTAACGGCCTAAGAGTATATGGCCGAGTATTCACTAATGGAGAATTGAATGATAAGTTTCTGAGGTCCCTGACTAAGGAATAGGACAACGAAGTCTGTACAATTAGGGAGTTTGGTAAGCTGACAGAGACTAACCCTCAGAATCTCTTCGAAAAACTTATGTCCTATGAGTTGCAAATCAATTCAAGAAAAGTTGAAGAAGATAAGAGCTAGTGGTCATCCAAGGAGAAGTATATTGCACTGAAAGCAGACAACTCAAGGAAAGCCAAAGCTGCATCACCTACTCCTGCACAGGAAGATAGTGAAGATGAAGCTTCAGAGCCAAGTACCTCAGGCTTAGAGCTATCTGAAGGAGAGTTTTCTCTTCTTTCAGGCAGTTCAAGAAATTCTTGAACAAGAAAAAACAATGGAGAGGAAAATATGTCTCGTACAGAAGATCACGTCATGATGGTGATCGACACAAAAAAGGCTCAAGTAGCCAAGATAGGTATCAATATAAACAAAACAAATATATTTCTTCTGACATTGTTTTCTATTGTTGCAATAAGCCAAGACATGTCATTACTGATTGACTTCACAAGAAGAAGGAGGGTGGAAAAAGAGAGGAGAAGAGATCTTCTTACAACAAGAAGAGAACTTAAAGAAGCTTAGTAGCCAAGAAGGGCAAGACTCTCAGTGACTCTGACTCATCTGAGTCAAGTGAAGAAGAGGAAGCCTACTTTGGGCTAATGACACAAACAGATGATGAAGAAGAACCCCAGTACACTGGGAAGGTAAACTCTCACACTCCTCTTTCTCAATCAGATGCTTCTGATCATGATCATGAGGGCTGCTCTTCTAATGATGAGTCTGAACTCATGGCCCAATATAAAGAGTTAATCAAGGCGTACGACAAATGTTGAAAAGTCATGAAAACTCAGGCTAAGGAGATTAAATCTCTCAAGTCTGAAGAGAGCATTCTGAGAGAGGAAGTCGCCAAAACAGACTCACTCCGAGAGAACTTCAATGTTGCTATTAAAGAGTATAATATGGCTCTCGAGCACCTAGATCTGAAGGAGAAGATCATCAAAGAATTGGAAGAACAACTTGCTGTGGAAAAGAAACTTGTTGAAAGCTTCTCCAAGCCCAAGACTGTCCTTTCTTTTGTTGCTGAATTCTCAGCTCAGGCCAAATGTGCTGGCTTAGGCCATGTTGATGCTCCTAGTAAATACTCTAGGAGAAATAAGGCTCAAAGTAAGAGTAAGGTGACCAAGAAGGCTTTTGCCAAGGAGAAAGGGAAAGCTCCTCAATATCAGACCTCATTCAAAAAGGTCATCTTTCCAACGAATGAGTTTGATCTTGATTCGTCCTATGGTCATTTTGCTAGGCCAACTTATGTAGAGCCCAAGTCTCGATACCAAGGATGGACCTGTCCCCGGCACCTTATGAGGAGATTACTCTTCAGAGCTATGACCCTTATAATCAAGGTCATAATATCAATAAAGCACCAAAAGTAAAACTGTTGTGGAAAAGCCTCTTAAGGAGAAGAAGCCATGTGAATTCTATCACTATGAAGCTTCTACCTCCAAGACTGCTGCCCCTGATAGACCACACTCTCAAAAGGTCAAGCAGGAGAAATTCAGGCAAAGATACAACAGATTTGACTGTTGGTACTGCGATAAAGTTGGTCACTTTGCCATTGATTGTTGGTTTAACCCCAAAATTATGTTACTCCTCAAATTAACAATGTGAGAAAGACCACTCATAATGTTAATACACGTAGGGGGAGTATGCTAACTAGATACCAAGGACCCAAACGAGTTTGGATTCCTAAGGCAAACTGATTTGTGATTGCAGGTATGTCCAAAGGCCACAAAAATTCATATCTGGTACTTGGACAGTAGATGCTCTCGACTTATGACCGAGACTAGAAGCCTACTCCAGAATTATTCTCCAGTCATGAATGGGACAAAAGTCATCTTTGGAGGTTCTGACAGAGGAATTACTAAAGACTACGGTATGATTACGAATGGTAGTGTATCCTTCTCAGATGTGGCTTATGTTGAAGGATTGGAACACAATCTCATAAGCATACGCCAGCTCTGCGATAAAGGATACATAGTAGAATTTCATGCAGACAAGTGCTTGATAAAATCGGTAGACAAGTTAGAAACGATTCTATCAGGCACTCGTAGTAGAAATATATTTTATTTGAATTTTATTTGTATAGAATCTTCTACGCCAGTGTGCTTTTTGGCAAAAGATAGTGCGTCTCTTGGTGACCAATGACACAAGAGACTAGCACATAATAATTTCAAAACTATTAATAAATTATTTTCTCTTAATTTAGTACGTGATGCCCCAAATGTCAAGTGCACTAAAGAAATACCTTGTCACGCATGTGTAAAAGGCAAACAAATAAGGGCTACCATTAAAAGCATTATTGGCAAAGACTCTAATAGATGTTTATATCTAATTCATATGGACTTGTTCGGTCCACTGTAAGTTAGACGTTTGGGAGGCAAGGATTATATATTGGCCATTGTTGATGATTACTCGTGCTTTGCGTGAGTGTTCTTTCTAAAACACAAGTCAGATACTTTTGATATCTGTATTAATTTTATCAGGCGGATCCAGAATGAATACAACTGTTCTGTAGTCAAAATCAGAAGTGACAATGGAACAGAGTTCAAGTCTGGGGCCATGACAGAATTTTGTGAAAGCCTAGGTATCTTTCATGAGTTTTCCTCTCCTCGTACTCCTCAACAGAATGAAGTAGCTGAGAGAAGGAATACAACACTCATAAAGGCCTGCAGGACCATGTTGAGTGATTCCTCACTACCGGAATACTTTTGGGCTGAAGTCGTCAACTCTGCATGTCGAGTGAAAAATCGAGCACTCATAAACAAAAACTATAATAAGACACCTTACGAACTACTAAAGGGCAGGAAGCCGATTATCTCATACTTTAGAATCTTTGGTTGTAAGTGCTTCATCCTTAACATTGGCAAGTATCACACTACTAAATTTAGTGAAAAGAGATTTGAAGGTATTTTGTAGGGTATAGTAGCCATAGTAAGGCGTATAGGATTTTTAATAAGAAAACCCTGGTTGTAGAAGAATCTATTCATGTTGTATTTGATGAGACGAGCTTGCTGCATGACAGCTCTTCTAGTGTATTTATTGAAGATGCAGGTTCAAAGATAAAAGAATTAAACTTGGATGAGCCAACTGAAGAGAAAGATCAAAAGTACATCAAATCACCACTCCAAACCCAATTAGAGAGGTTGATGACCATGATGAAGATACCATTCAAGTTAATGAAGTCACTCCTGTGGTTGAAGAAGCTCTAGATGCAAGGACTCTAGAGCTCAGACATTTGAAGGATCACCCAATGGACCAAATCATAGGAGATCCCTGGGATGGTGTCAGAACTTGTAGAGGTACAACTAATGAAAATTTATATTAGAGTTTTCTCTCACAGGTTGAACCGAAGAAGTTTGAGGAAGCAAACTCAAACACATTGTAATGCCCCAAAACTCAAAAGAGCGACGGGTGACGTTCTGTACCAAATTTGGAATTTGGTAGGGGTACACGGCCTGGGACACGGGCGTGTCCCAGGGCATGTCGGGATAGTTCAGAATTCTGGCAAAAACAATCATGCAGAAAACTGGGTTCGACGATCATCGAGCAGCGGTCGACGATCTCGTCACAATGCTGCGTTCGACGATCGAGCCATCACTCTGGGTTCGAATATCGTCGAGCAGAGCTCGACGATCTGGTCAATTCTGCGGTCGACGATTTGGTTGATGTTTGCGTTCGACGATTTTGGTGCGTTCAATGATTTGGCCAGAGAAGCTCCGTTCGACGATTCTGGAAGCGGTCGACGATCTTGGTTTGACGATCGTCGAGCGCGGGGCTTTGTGGCGTGATTAGCTCTATCGACACGGAATGTTGACACTCGGGATTGGCAGGAGTTGACTAATTGTTCCGACATTGACGCGGGCATGTCCTGCTCCTATAGGTGTACCATGTGGTGTTTAGCCCCATTCGTCCAGGTCAGACCTGAATCATGCCGTGCGTTTCTTTTAGTGGGATCCGACAGCTGTGGTTATTCCCGAAAGGGTTATACCCGAGAGATAGTTTCAAAACCATTATTTTCCAGCTGTGAGTTCTCTGTCTAAATCCTGGAGAGAGGGGAGAGCAAAGGAGGAAGAAAAAGCTTAGATCCAGTCATTGGAGGAGTTTTAGAGCTCCAAATAGCGAGCCGACTTCGGATCTACGAAGGCAAAGAGAGTGCGGTGCTTTTCATCTGCTTACATTTCCATGGCGCCAAGGAAGAACGCTAGGGTAACGATTCTCTACTTGAGCATGTGAAGCTCTACTTCTTTTGCATAGGAAGCCCGCTCTCGCGAGTTTGAGGTGAGTTGGAGGCGTTCCTTTGGGTAGATATGTGAAGTCCCCATTGTGTAGAGTCCGTAAATGAGAATGGACATATGCATGATGTGTGAAGCCTATTCGGACATGTTGGTCTGGATCGGTGATGTTGCATTGCATATATGCCGGAGAAGACTCCATGCGAATGTTTGTTTTTCGGGTATTCTACATGGTAGATTGCAACAAGGAGCCTTGGGGATTAACCCTAAGGTGCACCCGGATAACTGGGCGGATGCGTGATCTTGCCAACTTGGAGGCCTGGGAGCCAACTTGAACATAACCGGGTTATGTGAGTTTTGTGATGGAAACGGGACTCGGGAGAAGTTTGACCTGCGCATATGTTTTAAATTAACGTTGTGATGTGAGAACGGGTTAGATGGAACCGTACCCGTTCTATGTCGTTCGGATTAGAGCCGTTGGCATAGTTGAGGGTCTTCGGCGGTCTATGGTTTAAATTACCGTGACCCATGCCGGGAAGACAAATTGCTCATTGTTGGGCCGTCCTGGGGACTGTGGTGAGTCGGCAGGCTTTGACCACGTTCACCGAGAATGTGCCCTGAGTGCACGGGGTTTGTGGCCGTGTGAGCCTATGCCTGTGATGAAATGTATATTTATACACTGCTTGGTTATGCTAATAAGTGTAGGGAAGGAGCATTGCCACCCCGAATTGGGGCGGGATCATTATAATTTGGTCAACATTGCTGACCGTTGCTTTTGTATGCCACCGTGCAGGTGCTGCTGGACCAAGCGGTCAATAGCTGGTTAAATCCCAAATTGCAAAGCCGGCCTTTGAAGGCCTAATTGAAGTGTTTACTTGCTTTTGTTCATGTATGACCGGCCTGCGTGCCGTGGTATGGAAAACATGTATTAAGAGTAAACAATTTGTAAGGCCTTAAGGCCAGTACTTGTGTATGTACTACATTCCTATTTGGCATATTAATGGACATTCTTGCTTAGTGCTGGGTTCTTTTAATAGCAACTTATATAACTGCTTCCGCTGGAATGCTCTGTGTAGGACATTATGATTGGTTGAATGGTTTCCATTGAGTAACCACCCGGTCTGTCTGTGGTATATGGCGTCGGGCCCCGGCCGGACCTACTGCTATATGCTATGCGACGGATAAGGGGTGTTACAATTTGGTATCAGACTACTGGTTTCAGTCAGGCTGAAAATGAATTCGTGGGCGAATTCTTTTTAAGGGGTGGTGAGCACATGTGTGTGCGTCATCATTATAACAGTAACAGTACTTAGGAATGAAAATACAGAACTGTGTGTTCCATGAATGCAATTTTACCTAACGGTGTTTTGTACCACTATAGGTGACCAGAAGCGGTGCTGGTCCGTCGGAACGTCGAGTTTCTGAGGCTAGCAGTGCACCAAATGATGCTCCTGCAACACCTCCATCGGCTGAGACCATACGATTGGTGGCCGAAGCAGTGCTTGCCATGATCAATGCGCAGCCTGCAAGGCAAATGCAGCAGCCCGGTCCTGTAATGGAGCAGGTACCGCTGCAAGCGACTGAGTAGAGAAGAGTGGAACAGGTAGTAGTGGAGCCGTTGGTGCCAAGGAGGGCAACCGAGAGACAGCTCAAACATGTCATGAGCTTTAATCCTCCGGTATTCTCGGGGTTAGGAACCCCATCTCAAGCTGAATACTGGCTCTCCAGGGTGAAGAGAGTCTTGACAGCAATGGAGATGGAGGAGTGGCAAATGACCACCATTGCTACGTTACTTCTGGATGGAGAAGCGAGATTGTGGTGGGAAGGTTTGGAGCTGCACCTTTTGAGAGGTAGACAACTTATTGATGTCTCGATGGAGGAGTTCTCGAGATTATTCTTGGCTAGATACCTCCCTTCAGCGCAGAGGATAGCATTGGAGAATGAGTTCCTAAAGTTAGTTCAAGGGGACAGTAGCGTGGATGAATATCTCCATGAGTTTACTCGATTGAGTCGATATGCTAGCTCCACCATCGCGGATGAGGAGCGCAAGACGAATCGATTCTACGAAGGGTTGAGAGATGAGTTGAGGCTACTACTCTCGGGGCCGATGACGCAAGGTATCTTGAGCTTGGTCAACACGGCCCGGTCCTTGGAGAAGGACATGAAGAATGTCCAAGCGAAGAAAAGCTTGGGTGATAAGAAGTCTGGGTTCAAAGTGCCGACTACTTCAAAGTCCGGCTATCAAAAATTCTTTAAGAAGGCTAGGACTTCGGGTCCAGCTCCTTCTGGTGCGTCTGGGGCGACTACGGGTCGGACCCCTGGTGCATGCTTTACTTGCGGGAAGCCGGGGCACTTTGCCCGTGACTGTTGGAGCAGACGTCCCAAGTCTGAAAGGAAGCTGGGAGCGACTTATGAAGAGAAGGGCAAGGCGGTGGAGTCAACCGCGTCCCATTATGCTCCGGCCCAACCAAGGGTTTATAATCTTGGCCAACAGGAGGCCATCAAACAGGCGGACGTGGTGACAAGTAAAATTTAAATTTATAGCAAGTTAATCTTTTAAATACTTGTTATGTGCTTGTTACCTTACCACTGCTTGTTTAGACTTTGTTTTGATTTGTGAAAATCCGGCAAGAGCACTCTTCGATATAGGAGCTTCACACTCCTTCTTATCCGAAGGATTTATATCACGCATGGGAGTACCTTCTTCGATGGCAAAGGACACGTTGGATGTGTTGTTGCCCAATGGGTGTTCGATGCGCGCGGATAGAATCTGTGGCGTGAAGTTTCGAATTGGGAATCAAGAGTTTGATTTGCAAGCGTCGTTATTGCCGCTAGTGGAATTCGACGTTATATTTGGAATGGACTGGCTCTCGGAGCATCGAGCCTATATTGATTGAGGTAACAAGGAAGTAAAGTTGGGAGCAAGTCGTGAGACGACCTTTACGGGCTTAAAAGGGTCGAGCAAGACGTTGATGTCTGCTCTTCAGGTAGTGAAGGCGGTTTGTGCTAGTGCAGAGCTGTTCTTTACTTTAGTGGAGGTTGCAAAGCCTAAGCCCGCGTTGGATTATATTTCAGTGGTATCGGAGTACCCTGATGTGTTCCCTAACGATCTTCCTGGAGCCCCGCCGCAGCGGGAGATAGATTTTACGATAGAGCTCGTACCATGTGCAAAGCATGTGTCACACTCTCCATATCGGCTAGTGCCTAAGGAAAAGGAGGAGCTGAAGGTTCAACTGCAAGAGTTGTTGGAGCAAGGGTATGTGCACCCAAGTTCTTCGCCTTGGAGCGCGCCGGTCCTCTTTGTTAATAAGAAGGACGGAAGCTTGAGGCTATGTATTGATTATCGGGAGCTCAACAAGTTGACGGAAAAGAACAAGTACCCGATCCCCCGGATCGATGATCTTTTTGATCAGTTGGTCGGGTCGACGGTGTACTCAAAGTTGGATCTCAAGTCCGGGTACTATCAGCTGCGAATAAGGGAGAGTGATATCCCGAAGACAGCGTTCAGTACGAGATACGGGCATTATGAGTTTACGGTCATGCCATTTGGGCAGACTAATGCGCCGTCAGTGTTCATGGATTTGATGAACAGGACCTTCAAGGAGTACTTGTGTTGGAACACCCTATTACTAATTTGGGTCAGGATCACTATGTCTCTAGGAAACCAGTGTTTGACCTCCTGTATAGCTCAAAAGGTCAATTAGAATTGAGTCTAAGGGTTAGAAGTCTAAGTTTGGAAGCTGCCCTCAAGACCAAGACTTTTTCAGTTTGAGACTAAGTCATATCGTCGAGCTCAGCACGACGATTCGTCGAACTCCGATCGACGATCGTCTAGCTCAACTTCGACAGATCGTCGAACTCCATTCGACGATCGCTGAGCTCAACTTCATCATATCGTCGAACTCCATTCGACGATCGGTGAGCTCAGTTCGACGATCTTGACTCAGCTTTGGATCTCTATCTCTGAGCTCAGTACGACGATCTTTGAGCTCAGATCGACGATATTCTGCTGCTGTATAAATCCATATCGCTGAGCTCAGTCCGACGATAGCAGAGCTCAGTTCGACGTTTTCAGATAACTTTAAGGATGTTTCTAGATTCAAATTCAAATCAGTTAAGGAGTTATTCTGCAATTAATTCAGAAGATTTTCTAGCCGTTTTCATTTATTTCTGGACCAAGTTTCAAGGGATTTTCAAGGAATAATTCTATGGACTTTCCTCCAGAAGACATTTTTGCAATTAAGGATGCAATTAATGCAGGCCAACGGCTATTCTTGACAGAGAATGTTTTTCCATTCAGTATCAGAGAATAAAAGAGAAGAGAATTTTTGAATCTCTTAGA
The DNA here is from genome assembly GCA_039583875.1 of Platanthera guangdongensis. NCBI lineage: Eukaryota > Viridiplantae > Streptophyta > Magnoliopsida > Asparagales > Orchidaceae > Platanthera > Platanthera guangdongensis. Next base: position 85,867,000 of record CM077162.1, read on the forward strand.
TATACACAGACACACACAGACAGACATCAGTAATCTTCAGAACAAGAACAAAATATTCTGACTCAAGGAATTCTCAAGAACACAAATCCAAGGAGATCAAATTTTTCTGAAATCTTCAGATCTCTCTAGTCTTCAAGTGTTCAAGGCCAACATCTTTCAAGACTCTAGACATTCAACATTTCAGCTGTTGCTGAAATCATCTTTTGCTGGAGCTCAACTTGTGAAAGCCTATCACCCTACAGCAAAGCTTCTTTTCCTGAAGATCTCAAGGACTCAGGGGGAGCTTTGACACCATCAATCCACATAGTCTTCTCAGCTGATCTGAGAAAGAGAAGACTTCCATCACTCTCTCACCCCCATCTCTGTAAAGGGTTTCTCAAACTCCCTTCAAAAGTTTGAGTTTGGTTTTTGAGCACCTTGTCAAAAGCTCATTGGTGGCAAGACACCTGATCAAAAAATCTGATTTGGTTTTTGAGCACCTTATCAAAAGCTCATTGGTGCCCAGGACACCTGATCAACTCATCCTGCAGTGGATTCCTACCTAGGGTGGTAGAAGAGTGGATGTACCCAAGTTTAGGGGAACTACTATATTTCCTTGTGTCATCTGGTTTTGCTTGTCTTTATTTTTGTTTCTGGCTGTGATTATTCTGCGATTAGCTTTTGATTAGTTTAGTTCTGTGATTAGATTTATTACTGCTTCCCTGCTCACTCATATTACAACAATTGTTGTAAAAAGTTTTTAAGCACCATATACTCTATTCACCCCCCCTTTAGAGTATATCAGATCTAGCTGCACTTTCAATTGGTATCAAAGCGAGGTTGGTTAAACATACCACACCTTGGTGGTTGCACAGGCTAACACCTGAACCCAAAAGATCCCTAGTTAGATATGTTTTTCTTTTGAAGTTTATTATTAGATTTTGTTTTCACAAATCATGGCCCAAAACAAAGATTATGCTAGCACCAGACCTCCAGTGTGCAATCTATCCAAGTTTGCACTTTGGAAAGCAAGGATCAGACTGTACATGAATTCTATTGACGAAGATATTTTTAACTCTGTTTTGACAGTATGTCCAAGACCTCCAGAGAACTCAAGTACAAATGCTGTTCCACCTCCATCAGGAACAGATGCTGACATCAAGAGATGGAAGGTAGCTGATGCCAAGGCTATGAACATCTTAGCCCAGACAATGTCTGATGACATATTTCAAAAGGTGGCTGAATGCAATTCAGCAAAGGAAATTTGGGACAAACTCTCTGAAATAGTCTCAGGCTCAGCTGATGAGAGAAAGGATAGGAGATCCCACCTTATATCTCAATATGAGAATTTCAAGAAGGGAGAAACTGAGTCAGTGGGAGATATGTACAACAGGCTCAGTCTAATTGTCAGTGAACTCAGGACATTGGATAAAGAGATCTCACTAACTGAACTCAATGACAAAATTCTAATGTGCTTCCCTAGCACTTGGGATTCAAGAATCTGGCCAATTAAGGATGCCAGAAGTCTGAATGAGATCACCACTGAAGCTCTATTGGGTAAGCTCAAATCTTATGAGCTACTTATCAAAAATAGAGAAGAAGAACAGAAGGCTGCCTCACCAGCCACAAGAAAAGAGAAGACCATAGCCTTCAAGGCAACTGAAGATCAGCCTGAAGACAAAGTCACAGGCAATGATGAACTGCTCAGTCTGTTGGCCAAAAGATTTTACAAGATGGCCAGAAAGGACTTCAGAAGGAGGATCATACAAGGAGCATGATAAGCCAAGGTATGACAAGTCCATTAATAATAATAAAGAAATTGTTTGCTTTGGTTGCAGGAAACCAGGGCACATAGTTCCTGACTGTCCAGAAAACAAAAACAAGGACAGAAGGGACAAGAAAGAAAGAAGAAAGGAGAAAGACTCCAAGAGGAATGGCAATGGCAAACCTTCATCAAGCAAAAACAAACATACAAGAAAGGGGTTTGTTGCTGAATCCTGGAGTGAGACTGAAGAGGAGTCAGAAGCCTCATCCAGCTCCAGTGATGATGAGGATGATGCAGAAGAGAAAGAGTTCTGCATGATGGCAATCAATGCCTCACAACATAATTCAGAAGAAGAGGAGTCAGAGTCAGACTCAGAGACTCAACCTGAAGAAGATCAGGTAATCAGTTCTTTTGATTTTAATTCAGAGGACTTTAAATCTGAATTTAAAGCATTGTGTTTAGATCTGCTAAAATCTGAGAAAGAAATCATCTCTCTCAGAAATCATCTATCTGAACATAATACTTTAAAGTCAGAAAACCTCAAACTCTCTCAGGAGTTGGAGTGCTGTAGGGAGCAGATAGCTTCACTGAAAAGTGAGCTGTCTGAGGCCAAGAAGCTTGAAGAATCCCTTAATGGGAGAAGCATCAAGCTGATGGACATCACAAGCACAGTGAACTCTAGATTTAATAGTACACTGGGCTTGGGTGCTTCATCCAGCCAACCCATAGTTCTAACAACTCCAATCAAATTCATTTCTGACAAAGGAAAGGGAGTTGTAGAGGTAGCTAGGAAAAATTCTGATCTGCCCCAGAAAACTAAGTCCCAGCAGAAATCGTCGAACGGAGGTCGACGATCGTCGAACAGAGATCGACGATCGCCGAACGCAGATCGACGATCTCAGGCAAAATCGTCGAACTCAGGTCGACGATCTCAAGTTCCTGAACTCAACCATAGTCGACCGTCGAACGGAGCTCGACGATCTGACCCAAGATCGTCGAACGCAGCTCCAAGATCGTCGAACAGAGGTCAGAGCTCTGGAAAGTTTTTCAAGGGCAAATCAAAATTCAATCCTAAGGGTCCTTCATCCCAAATCTTTAACCCTTATACTAAATGGATTATACCTCCAAGGAGATATCATCCTGAAGGATATAAGAGTCAACCTGGGATGTCCTTTATTTTAGAATTTAAAGGTTATCAACCTAGGCCCAAGGTAAACTGGGTCAAAAACAAATGAATTGTCTTATGTGCAGGTGAAGACCTATCCAACATCTAACCAGCAATGGTACTTGGATAGTGGGTGCTCTAAGCACATGATAGGGAACAAGGACAACCTCACATCCTTTAGAGCCAAGCTTGGACCCAAGGTTATCTTTGGTGATTCAAACTTTGGACAGACTAAAGGATATGGTGCAGTCCAGATTGGATCAGTAACATTCAAGAAGGTAGCTTATGTGGAAGGACTGAAGCACAACTTAATAAGCATCAGTCAGCTGTGTGATGAAGGCTACCAGGTGACCTTCAGCAAAGCATTATGCAAAATCAAGTCAGAGGACAACACAACTGTGTTGACAGGTAAAAGGAAAGGTAACATCTATCTAGTAGATTTTCTTTCAACTAATGTAGATATTTGCCTGTTTAATTCTGTCTGTAGACCAAACATCTTATGACATAAGAGACTAGGACACCTAAACCTTAGAACTATTGCTAGGCTATCCAAGGACAACCTTGTTAGAGGACTACCTTCTGGCCCCTACAAGAAGGAAGGACTCTGCAGGGCCTGTCAATTAGGCAAGCAAACTAAAAACAGCTTTAAGTCACTTAATAAGAGTGATTCACCTAGGATATTGTATCTGTTACACATGGATCTTTTTGGACCCATCACAGTACAAAGCCTAGGAGGGAAATCCTACACTTTAGTAGTTGTAGATGACTTCTCTAGATTCACTTGGGTGTTCTTTCTAAGGAAGAAGTCTGATAACTTTAAGTGTCTGACAGAGTTTCTCAAATGTATACAGATTGAGTTCAATACTCACATTGCCCTGATCAGAAGTGATCATGGGACAGAGTTTGATTCTCTTCTTATGCAAGAGTTCTGTCAGAGTGAAGGGATCATGCATACTTTCTCAGCTCCTAGAACTCCTCAACAAAATGGGGTAGCTGAAAGGAAAAATAGAACCCTTATTGAATCTGCCACTACATTGTTGTCAGATGCTCACCTTCTTCTATCCTTTTGGGCAGAGGCAGTGAACACCTCCAACTATGTGCTGAACAGAAGTTTGATACATAAACTAAAGGGAAAGACTCCCTATGAATTACTCAAAGGGAAGAAACCTAAAGTTGATTATTTTAGAGTTTTTGGTTGTATTTGCTACATACATAACAATGACAAGAAATATTTAGCAAAATTTCAAGCTAAAGCTGATGAAGGAGTGTTTCTGGGATACTCTATGATCAGCAAGGCTTATAGGGTTTATAATAAATCATCCCTAAAAATTGAGGAATCTGTTCATATATCATTTGATGAATCTAACATGTCTTTCAAGGAGAAGATCCCTTCTACCATAGAACCTTTGCAGGAACATTCTCTAGTTGAAGACTTGAACAAGTTACAGGTTACTCAAAAGGATGAAAGCAGTGAAGATGAAGAAAGTGTTCAACATATTGAAGAACAACTTGAAGAGCCAGTTGTTGTACCACAAGAGGAGACAACAACACAGGTTGGTGAACAATCAACACTCCCTGTTGATTTAGTAACATCAAGAGACCATCCAATTTCCCAAATAATTGGCGACATCTCAGCTGGTGTGCAAACCAGAAATCAGGTCAACCAAAACCTGTTGCACACCTGCTTCCTATCTCAAATTGAACCTCAGTCCATTCAAGATGCAGAGCAAGATCCACACTGGATCATTGCAATGCAAGAAGAGTTGCATCAATTTGAGAGGAACAAAGTATGGGAACTAGTGCCAAAGCCTAAGGATCACTCCATTGTTGGAACAAAGTGGGTATTCAGAAACAAACTGGATGATCAAGGAGTAATTGTAAGAAACAAGGCAAGGCTAGTTGCTCAGGGATATTCTCAAGAAGAAGGGATAGACTATGACCAGACTTTTGCACCTGTTGCAAGATTGGAAGCCATCAGAATATTTTTAGCTTATGCAGCACATAAAGGCTTCAAGGTATATCAGATGGATGTCAAAAGTGCATTTCTAAATGGAGACATCAAAGAGGAAGTATATGTCAGACAACCTCCAGGTTTTATCTCTCCAACTTATCCTGATTATGTTTTTAGGTTGAACAAAGCATTATATGGTCTCAAGCAAGCTCCTAGAGCATGGTATGAAACCCTAGCATGCTTTCTCTTGGAAAATGGATTTATAAGGGGTAGAGTAGACCAAACTCTTTTCATTAGAACCCATAAGTCCCATACCCTACTAGTACAGATTTATGTAGACGATATTATTTTTGGTTCTACTGACTCCAAATTGTGTAGAAGGTTTTCCAACCTAATGCATTCTAAATTTGAAATGAGTAGCATGGGTGAGCTATCCTTCTTCCTAGGATTGCAAGTCAAGCAACATGCTGAAGGCATCTTTATTTCTCAAACCAAATATGCAAATGAATTGGTTAAGAAATTTGGCATGTCTGAAGCATCTTGTATGAAAACACCCATGCCTACTAATGCTGTATTGGATGCTGATGAACATGGGAAACCTGTTGATCAGACAACATATAGAGCAATGATTGGCTCTTTATTGTACCTTACAGCTAGTAGACCAGATATAATGTTTGCTACATGTATATGTGCTAGGTTCCAAGTAAGCCCTAGAGAGTCACACCTAACACTAGTAAAGAGGATTCTCAGGTATGTTAAAAGTTGTCCAAATCTAGGTCTCTGGTATCCAAAAGATTCAGCATTTGATTTAACTGGATTCTCTGATGCTGATTATGCTGGATGCAGAATTGACAGGAAAAAAACCAGTGGAACTTGTCAGTTCCTTGGTGACAGACTTGTCTCTTGGTTTTGTAAGAAACAAACTTCTGTGTCAACTTCAACTGCTGAAGCTGAATATATGGCTGCAGGCAGTTGTTGTTCACAAATCTTGTGGATTCAAAACCAACTCCTAGACTATGGCTACAACTTAGAGAAGTCTAAAATCTTTTGTGATAACACCAGTGCTATTTCTATAGCTCAAAATCCAGTCCTCCATAGTAGGACAAAACACATAGAGATTAGGCATCATTTCTTAAGGGATAATGTTGAAAAGAACAAAATTGAACTACAATATATCCCAACTGATTTACAAAGGGGAGATATTTTCACCAAGCCCTTGGATGAAAAGAAACACACCTTCTTCCTAAATCAGTTAGGAATGTTAGATGGAGGAAGTCTTAAATAATATCCAAGATCTTAAAAGCTTAAACATTGACCAAGACTAGGCAAACATCTTGATTTTTTTTTCTTAGTGTCTAGAGTTTTTCGGATCTCTGAACTGAGCTCGACGATTTTCCCCCAGATCGTCGAACGGAGATCGACGATCTCTGAAATCGTCGACCTGAGTTCAGCGTTTCTCAGATAGTATGAACTATCTCTTCCGGTCAGCGATCGTCGAACGACGCTCGACGATTTTGTTCTTTGAACGATCGTCGAACAGAGCTCGACGCTCTCCAATATCGTCGAACAGAGATCGACGATGTTGAAGACTCTTCAGATTCCTTTAGTAGCCTCGATCGTCGAACTGAGTTCAACGATCTTTCCAATTCTGCGTCGAACCCTAATATAAAATTCATTTTTCGCCATCGTTCTCCTTTGCGCTTTCGATTTCTTTGCAAGAACTTTCTTTCCCTCCAAACATTTCTGCACTTGGTCGTTTTGTTTGTTGAATCTTTGCAGGTAACTATGGCTGTGTCTGTTGCTGTTCTCGCCGCCATGAAGTTTGATGCTGGCTTCGACATAGACATGGACTCCTTCAGCACAACCGACCAAGTTTTTCAGGATATCTTGGGGTTATTCAAAAGCAGAACCTGACTGCAATCATGACCGCAAGGATTAAGCTTGCATCTGATGAGATTAAGGAATGGGTCTACACTGCCCACAATCAAGACAACTCCACCATTGTTGGGTCAATTTCTGGCACTCAGGTACCCTTGACCCCAGAAATTTTAACAGAGGTTTTTGAGTTAAGAACTGGTGGAGATACTGCTGACTTGTCTGTAGAAGAGTATACTGAATTGCTTGCCAGAATGGGTCATTCTGAGGCCAACCCTAGCAAGCTCTTGAAAAAGAACCTTTCTGTGGAATACAGATTCCTGGCTGATGTAGTTGGGAAAGTGCTATTGGCTAAGCACTCTGCTCATGATACAATCTCTAGGTATCAGCTCTGCCTAATGGGAGCCCTAGTAGACATGAAGAATTTGAATTGGAGAGAGGTATTCTTTGACCTCATTAAGAAGAAGATAAACAAAAGTTTTGTAAACTTTGGAAGAATTATAGGGGTGTTTCTACAGCATAGGTGCCCTGCATTGCTGGTCTCTTCTGGAATCCACATCAATGCATCCAAGAGACTGTCTTATGCCCTGTTTGGTAAATGGGACAGACAAATCATCAAGCCCAGCAGGCCCTCCTCCAGCACTCCTTCAGGCACCAGGACTCTCAGAGTCACTTCCCCACAGGTCTCTGCCCCTGCAGATGACCTGCCTGCTGATGTTGCTCTTCCTCCTCCTCCTCCTCCAATTCCATCCCTTCCCATACCATCTACCATTCCAACTCCATCCACCATCATCATCTCCAGCCCCTCTCCAACATCCACACCATCTCTAGTCCCTACTCTTCCCCTCACAGAAGACCAATTCCATCCATTATTCTCCTACCCTCAACCAGATGCCACTTCATCACCCTCCATCCCTTCCTTCACCCTCATTGATGATTCCCTTATGGATGATTCACCATCCTCTCCTCCTGAGCTACCCTCATCCTCAACATCCTATCAAGATCTTCTACAAGAGATAATTGACCAACCCACCTTCACCCCATCTATCTCCATCCCACTGTCCTCCATATCCACCTTACCCACACCTCAGCCATCTCTTCCCCCATTCACCAGCTCTCCACTACCCTCACCCACAGCTACTCCTCCTTCCTCTACCTCTGCTCCAGTCACTACTGAGCAAGTAGACATTCCAGCCCTTGCTGACAGGCTGTATGAATTGCTAGCCCCCAGGCTATCTCTTCTTCTGGAGACCTCCTTGGCTCCATTACTCCTGTTAGTGACAGCCCTCTCTGCCAGGCTCTCATCTATTTTCCCTCAGGCAGCCCCTTCTGCAGTGTGCCTTGATCCAGCCATGTCTGAATCTAGGCAGGGGGAGATGCCCTATGAAGTGAGTCTGCCTGCTGCTGCTGCTGCTGCTATTGTTGCTGCTGTCTCAGTGAGCCTGCCTACTGCTATCTCCTCAGTTCTTGCTGCTGCTGCTGTGTCTCAAGACTCAGTTCCTCCTGCTGCAGTCTTTGCAATAGACCTCAGGTCTTTGCTTTCAAATTTTGATTATATATATTTCAGCTGTCTGCCAGAGACAGTTGCTGTCCAGCCCCCAGAGGATCTGTCCAAGGCCCTTGTGCCATTCTCTTGCTATGACCCCAGCATCATCACCTCATTTGTCCACTCAGTATATGCTGCTGCTTCTTCTGATGAAAGCATTGCTGTTGTTTCTGATGTTGCTGCCCCTACTGCTGCTGAAAGTTTTGATACTGCTGCTGATATTTCTGTTACTGCTGTTGAGCCAATCACTAAGGAGATCCTTATGACAGAGGCACCTGAGTTTGAGCCTTCTGCATTTTCTGATGATATCTCTACTACTAATATTGCTGTTATTGAATCTGTTGCTGCTGCTGTTGTTACTGTTTCTACTTCAATTACAACACCTTCTGTATCTGCTGCTGTCACTACTGTTACTGCTTCAACCTCTGCTGCTACACCCTCTGCTGCCTCATCTGCTTCTATACAGCTCAAGAAAGAATTGATGAAGAAAATTGATGCCCTGTATGATGATCAGAGTTCTGAAAGTGATGAGTACAGAACAGACTCTGATGATTCTTCTGCTACCATTGCCAGGAAAAGAAAGGCAAGGAGCAAAGCCATGAAGAGAGTACCTCCTGCCAAGGTCAAGGATAACAATGACATACCATACTACATTCTTCATGATTGCCCTATCACTGAGCACTGGATGCAGTACTCTAAGAATCAACTGAAAGCAATGAAAAAGAAAAGGAAATATGAAAAGGGTTCTTCTCAATTCCAACACTCTCATCCTCCTCCACCACCTCCTCCTGATGCAGGTGCAGGTGGAAGTTCTGCTGCTCAACCCCCTGCTAGAAGTCAAGCTCCCTATCAGCCACATGCTAGATCCTACCATAGGGGAAGCCAATCCAGGGGTTCTCAATCCAGGAGAGGAGGATACAGAGGCAATCAAAGAGATTTCCAGGTCTACTCCAAAGGATACTCAAGGCAACATCCATACTCCAGGGAAGGACAAATTTCATCTGATACCACCTCTGGTCCTTTTCCCTATAAATTAAAGGAAACTGTGTCATCCAGGCCTCCTCAGGACAATCCTTCTAACAGATATGAGCCACCAGTACCTTTTGAAGACCCTGAGAACAATCCAGCTACTTGGACTGCAAGGATGAAAGAACTTGCTGCACTGGATCAGATCAAAAAGGCTAAAGAGCAAGGATGAGATTCCTCTAACATCTCCACAATGTCTGAACAGAGAAAGAAAGAGCTAGAAAGATATGCTTCAAGCAAATTTTTTGATTCAGATAGATACATGGAACTGCATCCTGAAGATGTAGTTCCCAGGCCCAAACAACAAACCACTTTAGGAGCAGCAGATGATACTAGATCAAAGAAGGAAGCCCTCAATCCCAACAGAGAAATCAAACTTGTTAAGGGCAAGGAAAAGAAATGACAATGTAAGGTGACAATCTCTCTAATTATTATCTGGGATGATATATATATATATATATATCTCTGTGGTTCTGCTGTCCAGCTTTTCTTTTTGATTTTCTGTATTGCTACTTGTATGTTATTTAAATTTTTCCAAACTTTGTAAATAGTAATCCTAACCCAAATAGGGGGAGATTGTTGGAACACCCTATTACTAATTTGGGTTATGATCACTATGTCTCTAGGAAACCAGTGTTTGACCTCCTGTATAGCTCAAAAGGTCAATTAGAATTGAGTCTAAGGGTTAGAAGTCTAAGTTTGGAAGCTGCCCTCAAGACCAAGACTTTTTCAGTTTGAGACTAAGTCATATCGTTGAGCTCAGCACGACGATTCGTCGAACTCCGATCGACGATCGTCTAGCTCAACTTCGACAGATCGTCGAACTCCATTCGACGATCGCTGAGCTCAACTTCATCATATCGTCGAACTCCATTCGACGATCGGTGAGCTCAGTTCGACGATCTTGACTCAGCTTTGGATCTCTATCTCTGAGCTCAGTACGACGATCTTTGAGCTCAGATCGACGATGTTCTGCTGCTGTATAAATCCATATCGCTGAGCTCAGTCCGACGATAGCAGAGCTCAGTTCGACGTTTTCAGATAACTTCAAGGATGTTTCTAGATTCAAATTCAAATCAGTTAAGGAGTTATTCTGCAATTAATTCAGAAGATTTTCTAGCCGTTTTCATTTATTTCTGGACCAAGTTTTAAGGGATTTTCAAGGAATAATTCGATGGACTTTCCGCCAGAAGACATTTTTGCAATTAAGGATGCAATTAATGCAGGCCAACGGCTATTCTTGACAGAGAATGTTTTTCCATTCAGTATCAGAGAATAAAAGAGAAGAGAATTTTTGAATCTCTTAGATATACACAGACACACACAGACAGACATTAGTAATCTTCAGAACAAGAACAAAATATTCTGACGCAAAAAATTCTCAAGAACACAAATCCAAGGAGATCAAATTTTTCTGAAATCTTCAGATCTCTCTAGTCTTCAAGTGTTCAAGGCCAACATCTTTCAAGACTCCAGACATTCAACATTTCAGCTGTTGCTGAAATCATCTTTTGCTGGAGCTCAACTTGTGAAGGCCTATCACCCTACAACAAAGCTTCTTTTCCTGAAGATCTCAAGGACTCAGGGGGAGCTTTGACACCATCAATCCACATAGTCTTCTCAGCTGATCTGAGAAAGAGAAGACTTCCATCACTCTCTCACCCCCATCTCTGTAAAGGGTTTCTCAAACTCCCTTCAAAAGTTTGAGTTTGGTTTTTGAGCACCTTGTCAAAAGCTCATTGGTGGCAAGACACCTGATCAAAAAATCTGATTTGGTTTTTGAGCACCTTATCAAAAGCTCATTGGTGCCCAGGACACCTGATCAACTCATCCTGCAGTGGATTCCTACCTAGGGTGGTAGAAGAGTGGATGTACCCAAGTTTAGGGGAACTACTATATTTCCTTGTGTCATCTGGTTTTGCTTATCTTTATTTTTGTTTCTGGCTGTGATTATTCTGCGATTAGCTTTTGATTAGTTTAGTTCTGTGATTAGATTTATTACTGCTTCCCTGCTCACTCATATTACAACAATTGTTGTAAAAAGTTTTTAAGTACCATATACTCTATTCACCCCCCTTTAGAGTATATCAGATCTAGCTGCACTTTCAACTTGGACCATTTTGTGATCGTCTTAATCGACGATATTTTGGTGTACTCGCAGAGTGAGGAATATCACTTCAGGCATCTTCATTTGGTTTTGGAGACGCTAAGGAGGAATCAATTGTACGCCAAATTCTCGAAGTGCGAGCTTTGGTTGTCCTCAGTGGCGTTCCTCGGTCATATAGTGAGTGGAGAAGGTATTGCAGTGGATCCGGTGAAGATTATTGCGATACGGGAGTGGCCTGAGCTTTCTACGGTAGCGGAAGTCCGGAGCTTTCCGGGGCTTGCCGGCTATTATAGGCGCTTCGTAGAGAACTTCTCGCGGATAGCATTACCTCTCACTACTTTGACGAGGAAGGAGCAGAAGTTCGTTTGGACGCCAGAGTGCGCGCGAGCTTTTGAGGAGTTGAAATGTCGGTTGACCACGGCGCCTGTGCTGAGTTCGCCGAGTGGGACCGAAGGTTATTAGATTTATAGTGATGCTTCGGGCAGCGGTTTGGGTTGCGTGCTACTACAACATGGAAGTGTGATAGCTTATGGCTCGAGACAGCTGAAAGTGCACGAGAGGAATTATCCGGTCCATGACTTGGAGTTAGCGGCCGTGATTTTTGCCTTGAAGCTGTGGAGCCATTATTTGTATGGTGTGAAGATTGATATCTACACCGATCATAAGAGCCTGAAGTATTTGATTGATCAGAAAGATCTGAATATGCGACAGCGTAGATGGATGGAGTTCCTGGTGGTTTATACATTCAAGATCCACTACGTGCCTGATACAAATAATGCGGTTGCGGACGCGTTGTGTCGCCGAGCCCCAGCTCAAGCCAATTGGCTGTCGATCCATGACGAGCGGTTGGTTCGGGAGTTGGAGGCGTTGGAGATTATTTGTGTAGATAAGCAAGCAAGTGCTGAAGCAGAACTGAATTGGACTGAAATTCAATATGACCTGGCTGATCGGATTCGGCAGGCATTGGATTTGGATGACCACATGAAGCAGTTCATGGTAGAGGCACTGGATGGGTCAAATTCCAAATTCGTTGTGGAGAACGGATTGCTTTGGAAAGACGGTCGTCTTTGCGTCCCAAGCGTGGGCAGTTTGCGGGTGTATTTGTTGTACGAGGCGCACCATACCAAGTACTCGATTCACCCGGGGAGCACAAAGATGTACCGCGACGTTAAGAAACTGTTTTGGTGGCCGGGTTTGAATAAGGATGTGGCGCTCTATGTGGCGAAGTGCCAAACTTGCGCCTTGGTGAAGGCGGAGTGCCAAAAGCCGGGAGGATTTCTGAAGTCCTTGCCTATCCCGGAGTGGAAATTCGACGACATCACAATGGACTTTGTGCACGGTTTGCCAAGGTCGCAAAAGGGGAACGACGCCATCTGGGTGGTCGTAGATCGGGTACGTGTCGCATTTCATTCTACATAAGAAGGATGATCCGGTGGAAAAGTTGGCAAAGTTATATGTGGATAACATAATACGACTTTACGGTGTGCCCCGCAGCACCGTGAGTGACCGAGATGGGCGGTTCACGTCCAATGATTGGAGGCTAGTGCAGCAAATGTTGGGAACAAAGTTAAAATTCAGCAGAGCCTTTCATCCGCAAACAGACGGGCAGACCGAGAGGGTCAATAGAACTATGGAAGACATGCTCCGCATGTGTGTCTTGGAATTTGGAAAGCAATGGGAAGACCATCTTTATTTGGTGGAATTTGCGTACAACAATAGCTACCAGGCGAGTATTCAAATGGCACCCTTCGAGGCCCTTTATGGTAGAAAATGTCGCACGCCATTGTCTTGGTTAGAAACGGGTGAGTCAAAGTTGTATAAGCGATTAGAAGTGGAGGATGCTACTTCATTGATACGAACCATTCGGGATATGTTGCTAATCGCTCAGGACCGTCAGGCGAAGTACTATAATGCCAAGCACAGGAACGTGGAGTTCGCTGTGGGCGACTGGGTGTCCTTAAAGATCAAGCCGTTCAATGGTGTCTCACGGGTGCGGCGTTTGAAAAAGCTAAGCCCGAGGTACCTTGGGCCGTTTGAGGTTCTGGAGCGGGTTGGCGAAGTGGCTTATCGGTTGAAGCTATCGGTGGAGCTTAGTGGTTTACATGATGTATTCCATATATCGGTTATACGGAAGCCGGTGCAAGAGCCTTCACAAGTGATCGCGGTTGGTCAAGTGCCGGTGGATAGTGGCTTGACGACAAAGGTCAAGCCCGTGGGATTGAAGACTCGGAAGTCAAGCGGCTACGTAATAAAGAGATCAGGATGGTTAATGTCCGATGGGAAAATTGCGGTCGAGAGGAGCTCTCTTGGGAGCGAGAGCAGACTATGCTTGACGAGTATCCGGAGTTGTTCCGCTCAGGTACAAATTTTGGTTTTGTACTTATCTTTCCTTTATGTAATTTCATGGACGAAATTATTTTAAGAGGGGGAGAGCTGTAATGCCCCGAAACTCAAAAGAGCGACGGGTGACATTCTGTACTAAATTTGGAATTTGGCAGGGGTACATGTCCTGGGACATGGGCGTGTCCCAGGGCGTGTCGGGATAGTTCAGAATTCTGGCAAAAACAATCCGGCAGAAAACTGGGTTCGAAGATCGTCGATCAGTGGTCAACGATCTCGTCACAATGCTGCGTTCGACGATCGAGCCAGCACTCTAGGTTCGACGTTCGTCGAGCAGCGCTCGACGATCTGGTCAATTCTGCGGTCGACGATTTGGTCGACGTTTGCGTTCGACGATTTTGGTGCGTTCGACGATTTGGCCAGAGAAGCTCCGTTCGACGATTCTGGCAGCGGTCGACGATCTTGGTTCGACGATCGTCGAGCGTGGGGCTTTGTGGCGTGATTTGCTCTGTCGACACTCAGGATTGGCGGGAGTTGACTAATTATTCCGACATTGACGCGGACTTGTCCTGCTCCTATAGGTGTACCATGCGGTGTTTAGCCCCATTCATCTATGTCAGACCTGAATCGTGTCGTGCGTTTCCTTTAGTGGGATCCGACGGCTGTGGTTATTCCTGAAAGGGTTATACCCGAGAGATAGTTTCAAAACCATTATTTTCCTGCTGTGAGTTCTCTGTCTAAATCCTGGATAGAGGGGAGAGCAAAGGAGGAAGAAGAGGCTTAGATCCAGTCGTTGGAGGAGTTTTAGAGCTCCAAATCGCGAGCCGACTTCGGATCTACGAAGGCAAAGAGAGTGCGGTGCTTTTCATCCGCTTACATTTCCATGGAGCCAAGGAAGAATGCTAGGGTAACGATTCTCTACTTGAGCATGTGAAGCTCTACTTCTTTTGCATAGGAAGCCCGCTCTCGCGAGTTTGCGGTGAGTTGGAGGCATTCCTTCGGGTAGATATGTGAAGTCCCCGTTGTGTAGAGTCCGTAAACGAGAACGGACATAGGCATGATGTGTGAAGCCTATCCGGACATGTTGGTCTGGATCGGTGATGTTGCATTGCATATTGCCGGAGAAGACTCCGTGCGAATGTTTGTTTTTCGGGTTTTCTACGTGGTAGATTGCAATAGGGAGCCTTGGGGATTAACCCTAAGGTGCACCCGGAAAACTGGGCGGATGCGTGATCTTGCCAACTTGGAGGTCTGGGAGCCAACTTGAACATAACCGGGTTATGTGATTTTTGTGATGGAAACGGGACTCGGGAGAAGTTTGACCTGCGCATATGTTTTAAATTAACGTTGCGATGTGAGCACGGGTTAGATGGAACCTGTAAGGCCCCTAGCCGATCCAACATGACAGCGTCATGGCTCCGCTCTAGGCGACCCTACCGTGCTGCAGCCCAAGCACCCCAACCCCAAGAACTCCATAGTTAAGCGTGCTCGGGCTGGAGTAGTACTGGGATGGGTGACCTCCTGTGAAGTCACCGTAGTGCGGGCTTGACTATCGAGTTTACCTCATCGAAGGGAGGCTGTGGCCACCAACAACCCGCCTGTGGATGGAGAGGGGTTGGGGTGCTTGGGCTGCAGCCCGGTAGGGTCGCCTAGAGCGGAGCCATGACGCTGTCACGTTGGATCGGCTAGGGGCCTTACAATAAAAAGTGCAGCAGGGATCCTTGGAGGTTAGATTGGTGATGAGAGTTGAAAGAACTCCATAGTTAAGCGTGCTCGGGCTGGAGTAGTACTGGGATGGGTGACCTCCTGGGAAGTCCCCGTAGTGCGGGCTTGACTATCGAGTTTACCTCATCAAAGGGAGGCTGTGGCCACCAACAACCCGCCCGTGGATGGAGAGGGGTTGGGGTGCTTGGGCTACAGCCCGGTAACGGTCCGCCGGAGGCCTAGTGGTGTTGATCCACAGACGACAAAGGGGACGTTACAATAAAAGTGCACTTTTATTGTAACGCCCCTAGCCGATCCATCGTGACTGCGTCACGGCTCCGCTCTAGGCGACGCTACCGGGCTGCAGCCCAAGCACCCCAACCCCTCTCCCTCCACAGGCGGGTTGTTGGTGGCCACAGCCTCCCTTTGATGAGGCAAACTCGATAGTCAAGCCCGCACTACGGGGACTTCCCAGGAGGTTACCCATCCCAGTACTACTCCAGCCCGAGCACGCTTAACTATGAAGTTCTTTCAACTCTCATCACCAATTGAGCTGCAACTCAATTGGTGATGAGAGTTGAAAGAACTCCATAGTTAAGCGTGCTCGGGCTGGAGTAGTACTGGGATGGGTGACCTCCTGGGAAGTCCCCGTAGTGCGGGCTTGACTATCGAGTTTGTCTCATCAAAGGGAGGCTGTGGCCACCAACAACCCGCCTGTGGAGGGAGAGGGGTTGGGGTGCTTGGGCTGCAGCCCGGTAGCGTCGCCTAGAGCGGAGCCGTGACGCAGTCACGATGGATCGGCTAGGGGCGTTACAGTCAGCAATGCTGACCAAATTATAACGATCCCGCCCCCAATTCAGGGCGGCGATGCTCCTTCCCTGCACTTATTAGCATAACCAAGCAGTGTATAAATATACATTTCATCACAGGCGTAGGCTCACATGGCCACACACCCCGTGCACTCAGGGCACATTCTCGGTGAACGCGTTCAAAGCCCGTCGACTCACCACCGTCCCCAGGACGGCTTAATAATGAGCAATTTGTCTTCCCGGTATGGGTCACGGTAAATTAAACCATAGACCGCTGAAGACCCTCATCTATGCCAACATCTCTAATCTGAATGACATAGAACGGGTACGGTTCTGTAACGCCCCTAGCCGATCCAACGTGACAGCGTCATAGCTCCGCTCCAGGCGACGCTACCGGGCTGCAGCCCAAGCACCCCAACCCCTCTCCCTCCACAGGCGGGTTGTTGGTGGCCACAGCCTCCCTTCGATGAGGTAAACTCGATAGTCAAGCCCGCACTATGGGGACTTCCCAGGAGGTCACGCATCCCAGTACTACTCCAGCCCGAGCACGCTTAACTATGGAGTTCTTTCAACTCTCATCACCAATTGAGCTGCAGCTCAATTGGTGATGAGAGTTGAAAGAACTCCATAGTTAAGCGTGCTCGGGCTGGAGTAGTACTGGGATGGGTGACCTCCTGGGAAGTCACCGTAGTGCGGGCTTGACTATCGAGTTTACCTCATCGAAGGGAGGCTGTGGCCACCAACAACCCGCCTGTGGAGGGAGAGGGGTTGGGGTGCTTGGGCTGCAGCCCGGTAGCGTCGCCTGGAGCGGAGCCGTGATGCTGTCACGTTGGATCGGCTAGGGGCGTTACAATAAAAAGTGCACTTTTTATTGTAACGCCCCTAGCCGATCCAACGTGACAGCGTCACGGCTCCGCTCCAGGCGACGCTACCGGGCTGCAGCCCAAGCACCCCAACCCCTCTCCCTCCACAGGCGGGTTGTTGGTGGCCACAACCTCCCTTTGATGAGGTAAACTCGATAGTCAAGCCCGCACTACGGGGACTTCCCAGGAGGTCAGCCATCCCAATACTACTCCAGCCCGAGCACGCTTAACTATGGAGTTCTTTCAACTCTCATCACCAATTAAGCTGCAGCTCAATTGGTGATGAGAGTTGAAAGAACTCCATAGTTAAGCGTGCTCGGGCTGGAGTAGTACTGGGATGGGTGACCTCCTGGGAAGTCACCGTAGTGCGGGCTTGACTATCGAGTTTACCTCATCGAATGGAGGCTGTGGCCACCAACAACCCGCCTGTGGATGGAGAGGGGTTGGGGTGCTTGGGCTGCAGCCCGGTAGGGTCACCTAGAGCGGAGCCATGATGCTGTCATGTTGGATCGGCTAGGGGCCTTACACTGACCATTGCTTTTGTTTGCCACCGTGTGGTGGTTTGTTGCTTGCAGGTGCTGCTGGACCAAGCGGTCAATAGCGGGTTAAAGACCAATTTGTGAAGCCGGCCCTTGAAGGCCTAATTGAAGTGTTTACTTGCTTTTGTTCATGTATGACCGGACTGCGTGCCGTGGTATGGAAAACATGTATTAAGAGTAAACCATTTGTAAGGCCTTAAGGCCAGTACTTGTGTATGTACTACATTCCTATTTGGCATATTAGTGGACATTCATGCTTAGTGCTGGGTTCTTTTAATAGTAACTTATATAACTGCTTTCGCTAGAATGATCTGTGTAGGACGTTATGATTGGTTGAATGGTTTCCATTGAGTAACCACCCGGTCTGTCTGTGGTATATCGTGTCGGGCCCCGGCCAGACCTACTGCTATATGCTATGCGATGGATAGGGGGTGTTACACACATCATGGATAATGACAATGGAAGAAGAGTTGAATAAATTCAAGCATTGCCAAGTTTAGAAGCTTGTTCCAAGACCCAAAGGCAAGAACATCATCTGAACAAAGTGTGTCTATAGGAACAAGATGGACGAGGATGGTACAATCATAAAGAACAAGGCCAGACTCGTCGCCAAGGGATACAGAAAAGAAGAAGGAATTGACTTCAATCAGACTTATGCACTAGTGGCAAGGATGGAGGTAATCAGGTTGTTCCTAGCACATGCAACACTTAAGGGCTTCACTGTCTAGTAGATGGACGTGAAGTCAGCATTCCTTAATTGTGACATAAAGGATGAGGTGTATGTGGAACAACCTCCAGGTTTTGTTGATTCTAACTTTCCTGATCATGTCTATCTGTTATTTAAAGCTTTATATGGTTTGAAACAAGCTCCTCGAGCTTGGTACGAGATGCTATCTAACTTTCTTCTTGAGAACAAGTTCACAAGAGGAAAGATAGATAAGACATTATTTCTTAGGGAAATAAAATGATAGATTTTGCTAGTGCAAATCTATATCGATGACATCATATTTGGCTGTACTGACGACAACCTCTGCAAAAAGTTTTCCAAACTTATGCAAGTGAAGTCCGAAATGAGCAGTATGGGAGAGCTGAAGTATTTCTTAGGTCTTCAGGTGAAATAATCTGAAGACGAAATTTCATCTCTTAGGCGAAGTTCACCAAGGAGTTAATTAAGAAATTCGGAATGGAGAACACAACCTCTATGAGGACTCCAATGGGTTCGACTATGTATCTGGACAAGGATGAGAAAGGGAAACTTTTTGATGAAACCAAGTACAGAAGCATAATTGGATCCTTGCTCTATCTTACTGCTAGTAGATTGGATATAATGTTTACAACATGCGTATGTGCTAGATTTCAAGTGAACTTTAAGGAATCTCACTACGCTACTACAAAGCGGATTTTGAGATACCTTAAAGGTACACCAAATCGAAATCTTATGGTACCCAAGAAGTAATGACAACGAACTGATTGGTTTTTCAGACGCAGATTTTGCAAGAAGTAAAGATGATAGAAAGAGCACTTCTGGGACTTGCCAATTTCTTGGAAGGAGGCACATTTTATGGAGCAGCAAAAAGCAAAATTATGTCTCAATCTCAACTGCCGAGTCAGAATACATTTCTGCTGGCAGTTGTTATGCACAATTGCTTTGTATAAAGAACCAACTTGAAAACTATAACCTGAAGGTCAAGGACATTCCATTGTTTTGCGACTCCTCCAGTGCAATTGCCAGAGCCAACAATCTAGTCTCTCATAGCTGGACAAAACACATAGAGCTGCGATACCACTTCATCAGGGAGCATGTGGAGCATGGTGACATAAATCTCCAATATGTCCCAACTGACAGGCAGATTGTAGATATATTCACGAAGCCGCTGAACGAGGCCAAGTTCACGTTCTTCAAAAAAGAACTTGGCATGCTCAACAAGGATGAAGAAGAATGAATAAAAAGGTGACAACAAGTTCAAGTTCTGGCTACACTTCAAAATCCAAGAAATTCAAAGTATGGACTTCATTTCTCGAGTGCAACACTTGTACTCGAGAACGACAGATTTACTTCTCGAGAACAATAATTACTTCTCGAGAACAAAAGATCCTCTCGAGAACAAGAAATTACTTCTCGAGAACAACAGTTCTACTCGAGAACGACAGTATCATTTCTCTAGAAGAAGTTCAAATTCGTCGATCAGAGTTCGACGTTCGTCGATCAGTTTTTCGTCTATCCTATTTCATCGATCGGATTTCAAATTTCGTTGATCGAAGTTCGACATTCGTCGATCAGTTTTCGTCTATTGGAATTCGATTTTCATCGATCGGAGTTCGACGTTCGTCGACTGAATTCCGCCATATTCCGGGTACTTTTAATGTTATTTATATCTTTTATCATCAAAATTAAAGGTAAATATAAATAGACTTAGGTACAAGAACTTTTATTCCCGATTTCAAATCCATCTCTCGAGAAAAGACTCTTCACCTTCTCCGTCTCCGCCGACTTTCGCACTCAAGGTCAATTCTCCCTTCATCGGCCAGCTAACAGTTCTTTCTCCTCAATGGCATCATCTTTTAAACTCGGAATCAACAGTGAACTGAATTCAATAGGGATTGGAAAGATTTCTTATGACTTTAGGAATGTTCTTATCTTGCTCGACACCGCTGGCTTGTCATTTGTTCTGGAACATCCATGCCGTATGTTAACTTATGATGTCAAAGAGTTCTTCCAACACGCAAAGATTAAACACAATGGAAAGGTGCTCAAATCAAAGGTTAGAGATATCAAGGTAAAAATGACTTCTCTCCCGGTTTCCAAATTTCTGCAACTTCCTGTGATAGATCAAGAAGATGATCTAGTAGGCACAGATTATGAATGGGCATATAGTTTCTGTGGGATTCCCCAATCATCTCACACTGTTAGAAGACAGTTCATGAATGCAGAAAGCAAACTGCTAGCAGATATTCTGGGTAAAGTTCTTCTTTGTAAGACAAGCTCCATCAGTTATATCACTCCAAATTTCTTTGATATGATGACAACAGTTATCTACCGAAAGAAGTATCAGTGGGGCATGATGCTTTACAAAATTAAGTGATGTATTAAGAGCCCTAACTATGGCAGGATTATCTCTCTTTACCTCAATCAGATGGACCCTTAAGTTTTCTTCATGAAAAAAAGCATGGCCCTCCATCACATGAAGAAAGTTTCTATTACCTCCACCAGAGATGGGAGGTTAAACTTCAGAAATCTGATAAAACTTCAAAGGACATTGAAGATGTGGACAGGACCCCATCTCCCCCTTCTCATCAAATAACTGACCCAGTTATTGAGGGGGAGCCTGCCCCATTTGTTTAAGCTCAGCCAACTCCTGCTCCAGCTTCCACAAAAAATCCAGCACTAGTTTTTACAAACATTCCTCCTCAAGTCTCTTCTCCTGCTGCTGCCACTTCCACTCTGCTGCATACAGAACATCTAGTTTTTCCTGCTGCTGAAGATATTCCAGTCTCACAAAACCTGACTGATGCCCAGGTAGAAGAACAACTTCTGTCCACTGATGAAGACATCAACAGGATGATAGAGGAGCTCACTTCCAAAGAGCCTCTATCACCTATACCTGAAGATCATCCTTCCTCTCTAGCACAGTCTCCTCAAGAACAATCTCCTGTACAAGAACCAGCCCCATCTCCATTTGAAGATATAACTAATGCTGAAGTTGTTTCCATATATGATTCTGAAGACGAAATAGAAGTTCTTGAACCAAGACTTCCAAGTCTTCACTTTAAGATTCCCTCCATGCTGCCCATAGATGCTGAAGATGAATAAAGCACAATCAGCAAAAAGCTTACCTCTACATCTACTGTTATCATTAAAGAGATAGCTCCATGAACAACCCTAGTTCAACCTCAACCATCTATTCCATCTGAAGCACTTCCTGAAGGTAATATATTGAGCAAAATTGATGCTATGCTGACTGCTCAGAGTGCTTATTTTGACTCTTCCCTGAAAGTTGTAACTGATAAAATGACTACATTGGAAAAGGAAATGAGCCGAGGATTTGCTGAAATCAAATATAACACTGATGAATTTAAAAGGCTCTTACAGATTGGAGGAAAAGCCATAGATTATACCATTACAAGCATTGGTGAAGTAATGGACCAATAAATTACCCAGGCCAACAATCAAATTCAGCTAGACAAGAGAGCCCAAGTGAGAAATTTCAAAACTTGTGAAGAAGTTGGGCAATTTAAAGAAGATGTAATCAGCATCCTCTCTCTAGAAGTCAGAAACGGGGAGGATAAAGTGAAAGAACAAGGGGAAAAACAAGCACAAACTATGAAAAATCAGTGGGATGAAAAACTACAAGAGATCCAGACTTCTGTACTTAAGGAAGTCAAAAGCACAAAGCTATATACATATGACACTACCATTTTGATGCATAATCAACTATTTCCTGAACTGGCAATGGATCCTTCTACACCTCCTTCTGCACATTTGGATGTAAATAGGCCAACATTCTCACCTCCTCCAGAATATTTTGAAGGACCTCCTCCAGACTATTTTGAAGGACCACCTCCTGAGAACTATGAAGATGTCTGGGAATCAGAAAAAGCTAGCATGCCTCCTCAACGTCCAGAAATTCAGAAAGCCAAAAGAAGGAAATATGGGAATGGAGCCTCAACAAGTAGATCAACTCCCCATCTTGATGCTGAAAGGAAAAGACATCAAGAATTTACTGAAGTATGGAGTCCAACCTCCAAATCTCTTATTCTTGGACTCTCAAGCTGGTAGTTGATTTCAATGAAGACAAGAACTTACATTACAACTCTTATGAATAGGAGTTATATGAAAAGTCTCCTACCAAAAGGAGGATATATGACAGAGAATATGGGAGGAACAATCCCAAAGCTCATCCCAGACCTCCAAAGTATTTTCTTAAACCATATAGCTACAAGAAGAGACAACAAGAAAAGCTAGAAAGACAGCAACAATAATAAGATCAATAAAAATTGAAGATGTTCTGATAGTTCTCATTTTTTTTTGAAATTGTGGAATTGAAATTTCTCTTGGACAAATTTCTATTAATATGAACCTTTAGTTTTGTTGATTTGATTTTTATCCATTATATCTCTTATTCTATTTATTATGACTATTAGATTCTTTACTTGTTTTATCTTGATGTAATTCACCTTATTATAGAGGGTTCTGACTTCTACAAATAGAGGGAGATTGTTGGGTATTGCATCCATAATAACCCAGATTTGTATGAAGTCACCCTTGAACTAAGATGAATTAAGTTTGAATTTGATGCTCGTTTTTAGTTGAGTGTTTGCAGGATACAATTGCCAAGTGTAGACCAATGTCAGTCTACAATGAGTCACCAAACACAGGACCATACAATGTAATCTCTCATTGTGTGATCCATGGTGTTGACTCATGTGTAGCCTCTCTATTGGGACACACTTCCTTTTCAAGCACTAAGGGCATGAGAGAAAAGTTGGATGCTGATTATAATGAAGAAATCATGTTTTCAGATTTTTAGAAAAATTCTCTAAGTGTTTTTCTCGAGTACTATGTTTTGTACTCAAGAAGGACTAAAGCTTGTTCTCGAGTGAGACTTGTCTTGATTTTGAGTTGCAAAAGTAGTTCTCTAGAAAGCTTAATGCTGTTCTCGAGAAGGCCTTATGTACTCGAGTACTTCATGACACTTCTTCTTGAGTTACTTTTTTCCTGACATAATTTTTCCAAGTCTTTTTCTCGAGAAGACTAAGTTTATTCTCGAGAAGACTATGCTTAATTCTCGAGATGCAAAAGATTTTTCTCGAGACTTAGACTATTTTTCTTGAGAGCCAGACATCTGTTCTCGAGAATACTTATTTGTTCTTGAGTACCAGATTGATTCTTCTCGAGAACTAAAACTCTTTTTTCTTGAGTAATTCTTTCATTCTCGAGATTGTTGATTTCCGCCTCCATATTTTTCTAAGTCCTTTTTCTCAAGATCTTCATTATTGTTCTTGAGAACAAAAGTTATTTTTCTCGAGACCTTCATTATTGTTCTCGAGAACAGAACTTATTTTTCTCGAATACAATCATTCTTCTCGAGAACTACTGTACTGTTTCTGAAATTTTTCTTAAGTCCAGTCAGACAGATTTTCAAATATAATTACCACGTGATTGGTCCACGTGTCTATCATTTATTATGATTATGAACATTAGGCAAGTCCTATAAAAGGTCTTATAATAATCGACCAACCCTATAAGAAGCCGTAAGAAGAAATTATAAGCATTCTGAATCAGAAATTCACTTTCTAAATCGAGAGCCACCGCCGTTGTTCATCGCCATTCTTGCTGATACGCTTTCGACCCAGAGACTCAGAGCAAGTGATTCAAAGATCAAGAAATTCTACTATCGACAGTCTCTCTCCTTGATCTTGCTGAGTCCAGAATTTTCAGATCCAGAGATCTAACCGAGACTTCTTCAAATTAATTCTGACAGAGCCTCAAAGTTCAAGAAAGAAGAAAGGCTGAAGTTTTCAGATCTGAGAAATTACTGTTTGTATTTATTTATATTCATTTTATTCTTATTGGAGATTCTTCTCCGAGTGTTGGAGCCTTGTTCTCCGAGTTATTTATAGGAAGTTTTCTCTTCCGTGTGTAGATCCTGTTTTTGTGATCGAGTTGTAGGAACCTTGTTCCGAGTGGTAGGATTGTTTTCAATCCGAGATTAGTGGAGGAGCCGAGTCTAGTGCATTGCTATTTCAATGAGGTGGAAAGTGGATGTACCCAAGGTTGGGGAACCACTATAACTCTTGGTGTCGTCTGTGAATGCTTGGTTATTTTTCTGTGCATCGCTCGCTAAATTTTTATTCCACAAAAAGACGCACAACTCACATATTCACCCCCTCTAGGTGATTTAGGTAGACAACTTAAACATTTTCAAGCTAAACCTGATGTCGATAGTGGGATATCACAATTATCCGCTTGCACCCTCACCAATATAGATTAGTGCACCTTGCTTTGGAAAACCCTCACTTCATCGATCGAGGTAGGAAGAGTGTCATCCATCGGAAGGCATTCAAATACTTAATATTGCTTAAGGGATTTTAGATAGCTGATTAACTCTTTAATAATGGTTAACACTTAACTAGCGTGCATATCAAGCATACTAAAATTCAACAAGCATAATCCAAATGCATCCTAGATGTGCACAAGAATCATCAACACTTGATGAGCCGGGCTAAATCTGAACATCTAAGACACTTCTTAATATTCAGATTTACATGCATAGGACATGAGCAACAACAACTCCACTTACACAATAGATAAGCTCGTCACTTCATGTGAGATTCAAAATCTAACACGTGCTTAGTGTCTCAAACCAACAAAGTGACGGTTACTGCTAAGGAGTACACTTCAAAGAAATCACATGCATTCTTGGCAACATCCAAGACTAGATTTGGGCATTTAGAACACTTCTAAAATTTCAAATCTACGTGCCATAGATTTAGTAACTTCTGAAACAATGAATATTGTCGGCAACCTCCCTCTAATACCACTGTTGGGTTTTTGGGGATGACACACAACTTGTGCACGTAGCGGAAATAAGAACAAGTAAAACCCAAACGAGTTCGGATCTGACAATATTCATGAATCCAGAAGTAAAGCATGCTGTAATAAAAATTTACCTTTGAGGAATTGAGTCAGGACTCAACCTAGATACTCCAGAATAATTGGGTCGGCCACACAACCACTAAAGTTTGAGCGCAGAAAGTATATCCGTGCATCTACAGTAATCTACACGATCGGGAGAACCCACAATAACTTGTCACACAAGTGCTAGGTCGGGAGAGGACACTCAGCGTCTCCACAAACTGCTAGATCTGTTGTAGGAGAGGTGACGACGACACTCGCCGGGATCGGGATCAGAATCAGCGACGGGATAGACGTAATGCTTCTGTCGGGTTTTTAGGGTTATCTTCTTCGCGCACAGTATCGACTCGTGTTCGTTTTCAGAAAGAAAGGAACCGTCATCAGAAAACCCTAAAAAATTCCTATTTGTACTCCAGGAGATAAATAGAAACACCCTTGTTGATATCCGCAGACCCAAAGCATTCATTCCAGAATTTGGCAAGTCAACATTTGACGCAGTACGGGCATTCGTCGAACTCAACTCGACGAACTCTACGCCAAAGGCCAGAACATCGAATGTCATTCGTCGAACTCAGCTCGATGAACTCTACGCCAAAGGCCAGATTGTCGACGGTCATTCGTCGAACTCAGCTCGACGAACTCTACGCCAAAGGCTAGAACTTCGAACGTCATTCATCAAACTCAGCTCGATGTACTCTGTGCCAAAGGCCAGAATGTCGAACGTCATTCGTCGAACTCTGCAACAAAATCCAGATTCACCATGTAAACCCTTTACTCGACGAAGGCATTGAGTGGACTCAACGCACTCAACGCTTAAGTGCGACAGTCGAAGAATCAACACTTGATACTCGACGAATCGGTGAGTCAACTCCATACAATTAACTCCATCATTCGATGAGTTAACACTTAACTCGACGAAAGCGTTTACCGGTCTCAACGCACTCAACGCATTCATCCCCATGGCGTTGAGTGAGCTTAACACACTCAATGCCAAATGCCTTAGAATATTTTAAGCCCTTTTTTCAATTTCCTTCAACTCATCATATGAGTTAAACTGTACAGATCCAATATCCCAATTTCTCCAAAATCTTATGTGCGACCCTGATAGGCTCATACTGAGTTGGCAGTGAGGCTACATGCTTGATCACTTCCAGATCACAATGGTAATGCCAACATTCTTCAAAACTACAAAAAGTGTTCTTCAGGAATATTCAGCTTGAGCTTGTTAAGTAGCTACAACTAAGTCTTGCCTTTGCTGTTCTTTCTTTCTCAAAGATGTCTCTCTGAACTTGCTGTTGAGGATGAAAATGATAATAACTATCTTATTAGAACTTTCAGATCAGTAGTTTGAATAACTTCTCTTTGCTCTTTAACAATTTCGAGAGGAAGAAGATGAAGTTCAGTCGTATCCCAAAAGATACTTTCTTCTCAGTGATCTGATTCCTTTTCTATCTCGCTATCAACGGCTCTTTGAGCCTTGGGACCACTTGGATTTGGTAGCTGCAATCTTGCTTTTGCATTAACTGCAGTATAGGAGGTATGCGATGCCGTTTATCATGTACTGTAGGTTTCCCGCAACATTTTGAATTTCTGCTGACGTCAGCACCTGCGGACTTAGTCAATTTCAGACAAATCATCATAGGCATTGAGTGAACGCATGTCACTAAGCGCCAAACCACTTAGCAACATTTTCTACAGCACTAGGCGTTGAGTGAGTTAACAATGCTCAACAAATATAGATTTTAGTTGTCTAACGGATTAGGTGTTAAGTAAACCTTCATCACTGAATGCATTTGGACTTCGACGCTTTTCTTCTATATGAAGGCGTTGAGTGATGCTTATGCACTGAACGATTTCTACCTCAACTCACCATCTTGAAGAGGCGTTGAGAGAACAACCTTCACTCAATGCTTCTGTACTTAGTAGAATTTCTTGTTGAGCTGGAGTTGAGTGAACTTCCTTCACTCAATGAATCTGGACTTAGACAGATTTTCTGTCTACTTCTTAAGCTTTTACATCACCATTTTCTATCGACGCTTTCTTATTTATGCGTTGAGTGAACTGCCTTCACTCAACACTTCTAGACATAGCCAAAATTCTGCTCTGATTCTCAGATGCTTTGACTGCTTGAGCTTGACTCAATGCTTCTAGCTCTGGGTGTTGAGTGAACTGCCTTCACTCAACGCATTTGGACTTAACCAAAATTCTACCTCGGAAAAAGTTAGGCTTTGACTGTCCATACTTTACTCAACGCTTCTTGTCATATGGCATTGAGTGAACTGCCTTTACTGAACGCCTGTGGAGTTAGACATATGTCTGTCTATCCTGCATCCTTCTTTGTGTCCACCTTACCTGTCTTATTATTATAACAAGTAATCACCTATATATAGAATGTATTGTAACCATTAGTTACACACATGTGTATGTCATTGTCTAGTAGGACGTCTTCAAATCAGGGACATTGAGATCAATGGACCCAACAATCTTCCCATATTTGAAGAAGTCAAAGCCTAGGACAATGATATACGCCAACACAAATGCAACAAATATAACAGATAAATCATTGCAGAATACAGAAAAAATGAAAACATATTCAACAATATGATATTCATTAATCAGAAGGAGTAATGTTTTTCAGGCGTGCATAATACAAAATTTGACATATTCCTTCAGCCTTATAAGTGGAACAAGAAACATTTCAAGTTTCAGGTTCCCTTATCACTATGCCCCCGCTCCTTAGCCTCTTGGCTGCATCCTCAGCTTTAGCTTCTGTTTTCTTTTCCTTTGATCTCTGGAAGTAACTGTATGGCTTTGAGAAGTATTTGATAGGCTCCACAGTATCTGGAGGGAAAGTGCCTAGCCACTTGTCCTTTTTGAATTTTCTTCTATGTAACGACCCGGCCCTTTAGACCATGGCCGCCCGGCCCACCAGTAGCCCATGGACCTTTAGACCACGGACCACGGTGGTACAACCGAAATATACCAAGGCCTGCAGGCCGTACACCCAAATGCCTCTCTGGCCTATTTCTCAGCAAACAGCACGTTGTTGGCGCAGGGATTCGAACCCGCAACCCTTGATAAGAAACCTTCAATAGTTCTCATCACCAACTGAGCTGCAGCTCAGTTGGTGATGAGAACGGTTGAAGGTTTCTTATCAAGGGTTGAGGGTTAGAATCCCTGCGCCAACAACGCGCTGTTTGCTGAGAAATCGGCCAGAGAGGCATTGGGGTGTACGGCCTTCAGGCCTTGGTATATTCCGGCTGTACCACCGTGGTCCGTGGTCTAAAGGTCCATGGGCTACTGGTGGGCCAGGCGGCCTTGGTCTAAAGGGCCGGGTCGTTACAAAAAGTGCACTTTTTATGTAATGGCCCGGCCTAGGGCTCAGAGGCTATCACACCCCATAATGGGTCATATAGCTTATCCCACCCGTAGGCCCGTTACAGTGCTGCAGCCCAGGCACCCAAACCCCTCTCTGACCTGTTTCTCAGCACGATAGGTTTTTGAGCATGCCAGGTTTTGAACCCAGCACCTCCTTAACAAGGCACCTTCAACAACCCTCATCACCAACTGAGCTGCATCTCAATTGGTGATGAGGGTTGTTGAAGGTGCCTTATTAAGGAGGTGCTGGGTTCAAAACCTGGCATGCTCAAAAACCTACCGTGCTGAGAAACAGGTCAGAGAGGGGTTTGGGTGACTGGGCTGCAGCCCTGTAACGGGCCTACAGGTGAGACAAGCTATACGACCCATTATGGGGGTGCGGTAGCCTCTGAGCCCTAGGCCGGGCCGTTACATAGAAAGTGCACTTTTTTGTAACGACCCGGCCCTTTAGACCAAGGCTGCCCGGCCCACCAGTAGCCCATGGACCTTTAGACCACGGACCACGGTGGTACATCCGGAATATACCAAGGCCTGCAGGCCGTACACCCCAATGCCTCTCTGGCCTGTTTCTCAGCAAACAACGTGTTGTTGGCGCAGGGATTCAAACCCGCAACCCTTGATAAGAAACCTTCAACAGTTCTCATCACCAACTGAGCTGCAGCTCAGTTGGTGATGAGAACTGTTGAAGGTTTCTTATCAAGGGTTGCGGGTTTGAATCCCTGCGCCAACAACGCGTTGTTTGTTGAGAAACAGGCCATAGAGGTGTTGGGGTGTACGGCCTGCAGGCCTTGGTATATTCCGGCTGTACCACCATGGTCCGTGGTCTAAAGGTCCATGGGCTACTGGTGGGCCGGGCGGCCTTGGTCTAAAGGGTCGGGTCGTTACAAAAAAACCAACTGAGCTGCAGCTCAGTTGGTGATGAGGGCTGTTGAAGGTGCCTCGTTAAGGAGGTGCTGGATTCGAAACCTGACATGCTCAAAAACCTACCGTGCTGAGAAACAGGCCGGGGAGGGGTTTGGGTGCCTGGGATGCAACCCTATAGCGGGCCTACGGGTGAGACAAGCTGTGCGGCCCATGTAGGGTGCAGCAGCCTCTGAGCTCTAGGCCGGGTCGTTACATAAAAAGTGCACTTTTTATGTAATGTCCCGGTTATGGGCTCAGAGGCCCGCTGGCTTGTCCCGCCCCGTGGTCCCGTTACAGGGCTACAACCCAATACACCCCAACACCTCTCCCGCCTGTTTATCAGCAAGGCGCGTTGTTGGCGCTAGGTATCAAACCCGCAACCCTTGATAATACTCTCTTCCAACAGAGCTGCATCTCAGTTGGTGATGAGCTCTGTTGGAAGAGAGTATTATCAAGGGTTGCGGGTTCGATACCTAGCGCCAACAATGCGCCTTGTTGAGAAACAGGCGGGAGAGGTGTTGGGGTGTATTGGGCTGCAGCCCTG
The DNA here is from genome assembly GCA_039583875.1 of Platanthera guangdongensis. NCBI lineage: Eukaryota > Viridiplantae > Streptophyta > Magnoliopsida > Asparagales > Orchidaceae > Platanthera > Platanthera guangdongensis. The sequence continues at coordinate 85,897,130 of CM077162.1, forward strand.
TAACGGGACCACGGGGCGGGACAAGCCAGCGGGCCTCTAAGCCCATAACCGGGACGTTACATATTTTATGTAACGGCCCGGCCTAGGGATCAGAGGCTACCGCACCCCATCATGGGCCGAATAGCTTGGCCCACCCGTAGGCCCGTTACAGGGCTGCAGCCCAATACACCCCAACGCCTCTCCCGCCTGTTTTTCAGCAAGGCGCGTTGTTGGCGCTAGGTATCGAACCCGCAACCCTTGATAACACTCTCTTCCACCAGAGCTCATCACCAACTAAGCTGCAACTCAGTTGATGATGAGAACTGTTGAAGGTTTCTTATCAAGGTTGCGGGTTCAAGACGCCGTGGCAACAACCTACCGTTGCTGATAAACAGGCACGGAGATTTGGTTGGGGTGAAATGGGCCTGCATGCCTTGATGTTTAGGCTTACTACCAGTGGTTCCATGGGGCGAGACAAGCCATCGACCCATGAAGGGTGCGGTGGGCCTCTGAGCTCTAAACCGGGGCTGCTGGTAGGCCGACGACGCTTGGTCTAAAGGGCCGGGTCGTTACAAAAAAAAGTGTACTTTTTTGTAATGACCCGACCTTTTAGACCAAGGCCGCCCGGCCCACCAGTAGCCCATGGACCTTTAGACCACGGACCACGGTGGTACAACCGGAATATACCAAGGCCTGCAGGCCGTACACCCCAACGCCTCTCTGGCCTGTTTCTCAGCAAACAGCGCGTTGTTGGCGCAGGGATTCAAACCCGCAACCGTTGATAAGAAACCTTCAATAGTTCTCATCACCAACTGAGCTGTAGTAGTTCTCTTCTTTGAGCATGCCGTGTTCTCATTTTCCGATTGGTTTTATCTGTTTTGAGAGAACATCAGTTATTCGCCAAGCTGAGTAAATGTGAATTCTGGTTGTCCCAGGTTTCCTTCCTGGGTCATGTGGTGAACAAGGATGGCATTTCGGTTGACCTGGAAAAGATTTCTACAGTGATGGATTGGCATAGGCCGAGCACACCCAAGGAGATTAGGAGCTTCTTGGGGTTGGCCGGCTACTATAGAAGATTCGTGGAGGGCTTTTCTACACTGGCAGCGCCCTTAACTAAGCTGATGCAGAAGAATGCGGCCTTCATTTGGAGCGAGCAATGCGAGGAGGCCTTTCTGGAGCTAAAGAGGAGATTGTGCACTGCTCCTGTTTTGACATTGCCTACGGAAGGCACGGACTATGATGTGTATGTGGATGCCTCGCATGTTAGGCTCGGAGGTGTGTTGATGCAAGAAGGGAAGGTGATTGCGTATGGGTCGAGGCAATTGAAGACTCATGAGAGGAACTACCCTACGCATGATCTTGAGTTCGCAGCAGTGATCTTTTCCCTGAAGCTATGGAGACATTTACTTTATGGTGCACAGTGCAATATCTTCACCGATCATAAAAGCCTAAAGTATATCTTCACCCAGAAGGAGCTGAATTTGTGCCAGCGGCGTTGGTTAGAGTATGTTGCAGATTATGAAGTGGAGATACAGTATCATCCGGGCAAGGACAATGTGGTGGCTGACGCCCTGAGCCGTAAGATGGGAAATATCTTCAACCTCTCTGTTGAGCGCTTGGTGGAAGAATTTCTCTTGATGGACATCTCGGTGGGGTGCTGTGACTTGCAGAGAAGTTTGGCCGTGTCAAAGCCTTCTTGGATTTCACTTACTAGGCTACACCAGAAGGAAGATCCAGATCTTTTGCACCTATATCTCCGAGCTGAAAAGGGAGAATCACCAGATTTTTCTATTGATGATGCGGGTACTTTGAAGTACCGTGGCAGGTTTTGCGTCCCCGCTGTTTTGGACATTCGAGTCATGTTGTGTAAGGAAGCGCATGACTCGAGTGTTGCCTACCACCCGGGCTCAACTAAGATGTATCACGACTTGAAGCAGATTGCCTGGTGGTATGGCATGAAGGGGGATATAGCCTAGTTTGTTTCTGAGTGTTATACCTGCAAGTGAGTTAAGGCCGATCATGGAAGGCCTGGTGGCAAGTTTACCCCATTGGAGATCCCGACTTGGAAATGGGAGAGCATTTCTATGGACTTCATTACGGGCTTACCGAAGTCTCCTAGAGGTTTTGACTCTGTTTGGGTGATTGTGGACAGACTGACGAAGTATGCTCACTTTGTGCCGTATAAGATTGATTATCCGATGAAAAAGATAGCGGAGCTGTATTTGAGCGAAGTCATCCGACTGCATGGAGTTCCCGTTAGTATCATTTCAGACCGAGACTCCAGATTTACTTCCCGTTTCTGGAAGAGTTTGCAGGAGGGTTTGGGTACAGACTTGAGATATTCTACCGCATACCACCCACAGACTAATGGGCAGACAGAGCGAGTCAACCAGATTGTGGAAGATATGATCCGCTGTTATATTCTGGACCACGGAGGAGCGTGGGATGAGCGCTTGAGGCTGATGGAATTTGCTTATAATACCAGTTATCAGGAGAGCCTGCAAATGGCTCCTTTTGAAGCCTTGTATGGGAGGCGCTGCAGAACACCGTTGTTTTGGACTGAGGCTGGTGAGAGGCCTTTGTTGGGTCCTGATGCGCTCGAGGAAATGGAAGTTGCTGTGAAGCTTATTCGGGAGAAGCTTCGTTTAGCTCAGGAGAGATATGAGAAGAACGCCAACCGGCATAGGTCCGATTTGGAATTTTCAGTGGAGGATATGGTATTCTTGAAGGTGTCCCTGATGGTTGGAGTAAAGAGGTTCGACAAGAATCATAAGTTGGACCCAAGGTATGTAGGCCCATTCAAGATAGTGGAGCGTATTGGCGTGGCAGCTTATAGGTTGGATTTGCCAGCAACCTTTCCAGGCGTGCATAATGTTTTCCATGTGAGCCAGCTGTGGAAGTGCGTGCGGAATAGTAGGCAAGTGTTGGATGTTGTGCCTCAGTTGGAGCCAAATCTGACTTTTGTGGAAATGCCGGTCCGCATTCTGGATTCCTAGGATAGAGTGTTGCGACGGAAGACCATTCCCATGGTCAAAGTCTTATGAAGGAACCAGGAGGTGGAAAGCGCGACTTGGGAGTTGGAGTCGGCAATGAGGGAGGCTCACTCTCATCTCTTTCGTTGATTTTGTGCCTGGTATGTTTTGCCTTCTCCTTTAAAGCTCTTGTTAGGCTATTTCTGTTTCTTCCTTGTTAGAAGCTTGTGCGTAAAGTTTCGGGACGAAACTTTCTTTTAGGGGGAGTCACTGTAACGCCCCCGATTTTTTCTGCGATTATTTAATTCTCGTTTGGCGTTACGTTGACGCGTTTCCGGCTCGTGCCGTTGTTAGAGTACCTCCTTAGGCGTTCCTAGTTGTTTTAGCACGTTTGCAGGGTTCCCCAGCTAGCCGGCGTCTGTTTTGGAGGCCCGACTGAGCCTTTTTGGAAATCCTTGTGCTTTGGCATTGGGTGAGGTTAGCCCGAGTGTGTGATCGTCGGAGGTTGTTTTGACTTCATCGTTGTTTTTGAAGCCCGAGTATTTAGCAACGGTGCGAGCTTGGTTGAAATCTGAGGACGTTATTTCCTTTTCGCGTCGTTTCGACGATCGCTAGTTAGCGAGTCGTCACTTTATGTGAGCATATATATATGGTGGCGCATTTTTTTAGTATAGTGCGTGATTTAGACATGCAAGGTTTTAATAATTTATGTGTGCGTGTCTACGTTTATGTGTTAGTATGTATATATATAGATGTGTGTTAGTATGTATATATATATGTGTGTGTGTAAGTAAATGTATTAATGTACATATAGGTGTTAATTTATATGAGTTAATATATATATATATCTTATTATATAAAACAATATAGGTATTTGGAGGCACACCATAGATTAAACAAGAGCCATTGGATCATGAGAGAGAGCATGAGATGGGGGAGAGAGAGGAGGGAGAGAGAGAAAGAGAGAGAGGGGAGGAGAGAGAGAGGGAGAGAGAAAGGGAGAGAGTTGGCGGAAGGGAGAGGTGAAAGGGGGCGGAGAGAGAGGGAGAGAGAAAGGGAGAGAGATGAGGAAGGGAGAGAAAAAAACAGGAGAGAGATTGCGTGAAATTAATATTTTTACGACAAAACATAATTTGTTTATATAAAATAAAAATTGTATATTGATTAATATTTTTTTACGGTCATTTTGAGTACTCATATGTATATATTGCGGGCACTGCCCGTCTTGATGTGAGTGCATCCCGCTTTCATACTGGGGCATCCCGCTTTGATGCGGGCGCAGCTTGCAACGACGCATCGAGCACGGGCGATGCCCGTGCGGAGGTGGGCGAAGCCCGCCTGGATGCGGCCGAAGGCCGCCCGAGAGCATCGAGCACGGGCGTAGCCCGTGCGAAGATGCTCGTATATATATATATATATATATATATATATATATATATATATATATATATATATATATATATAGTGGATTAGTTAGTGTTTAGTTAATAGGATCAATTAGGGGCTGCCTTTATACTTGAGTCAATTAAAATTAGTATAGGGTTAATTAATTAGATAGGTCATATAAATATAGGAGGGTTTAGTAAATTAGGTTTTTCTCCTCCCATTTCCTGAACCCGACGGCTGCCCCGCAGCAGGCCGAGCGAATGAGAAGCAGGGGGCAGAAGTCTAGGAGCCTCTCTGACCGCCGTCTCCTGGCCTCGTGGAGCTCGAAACCCTCATTTGAGGCCGGATCCGTGCTCCTCTAGGCAAGACCTTTATTCCGAGGTTTTCATAGGTTTGTTGCTGGTCAAAATTCCTCCTAAGATCAAGGCAAGTGTACCCTTGCCAAAGTAAATCCATGTCTTGTCCTGCTTGCTTGATTCATGAGAAGTCCTTTGTATTGTCTTTTTACTTGTTTATACACATGAAAATCAGTGCAAAGCCTCTCATACATCCCCTTTCTATGTTGGCTGATTTCATTCTTTGGGTATGTGGTTTTATGGTTTTCTTTTACTAGGGATCTTGCCCCGATAGGATATAATCCGAGTGCCTTTATTTCAAGCTTTGTTCATTCATGAGGTATTTAGTTGTTTGCGGTTTTCTTTGGGTGTAAACCATTGATGTGGTTTTGTTATAATTAGTTGCAAGAGTTTTATTATAGTTTCCCCATGGTTGCTCCAAAATCGGATTGGTATCAAAACCACCCAAACCTCTTGTCATTTTCTTTTTGTGTGTCAATCCTCTTGCTTGCAATTAGTGTCAAGCCCCTTGCTAATGTTTGGTATCAAACCACCCAAGTTAATTGTTTATGGGTTGTATCAAGCTAAATATTTATGGTTGTAGCAAGTTAACTTTTAGGGTTTTGTACCAAGCTAATCGTATAGGTTTTGTTGGAGATCAAGCTACTTGGTTATATTTAATATCACGTTATTGGTAAGCGTTTAGTATCAAGCTACTTACATAAATTCAGTATCGTATCACTTTCAATTTATTTGTGTCAAACTACTTGCTTGGACAAACTCAATGTTTAGTCCGTTGGAATGTATATAAGGCTCTTAGGTGGGTTGCTCTAGAGTGTTTAGGGTTCAGTGTGACTTCTTGGTGGTTCATGGAACCACTAGTAAGGGTTTTCTCGAGTCACTTAGTGCTGGAGTAGGATGTGATTTTGAGGTGGGTCGGACCGATGCTGCCACCCTTGTTTTACTTCTTGTCTTATTAAGACAATATGGGTTGTTTGGTTGAGTTGGACTGATGCCACCACCACAGCACCTTGAGATATTTAGGCCTGATAGACTTGGTTGGACCGTTGCCACCAGCCTAGGCCCTTGTTACTGATTTTGTCCATCTCCAGTATTAGGTGATTCTTTCTGCTCTAGCTTTATGTTAGGATTTATTTATTTTGCTAATCCTTCTTGTATAGATTTGTGAAGCTTGACTTCATCCGTGCACTTGGTGCACCCCTTTTTACTCACTTTTGGCGAGTATTTTTCCTTCACCTGTTTACTTTGTCCTTACCTATTTCACTTCTTCTTTATACTATTGTCTCATTTTCCTATTGATAAATTGCTTTGCTGAGGTGTTCTTTTCTTTGAATACCTCAGGTTCAGGTTTATAGGGCTGGGTCGTTACCTGAGCTGCAGCTTAGTTGGTGATGAGGGCTGTTGAAGGTGCCTTGTTAAGGAGGTGCTGGGTTCGAAACCTGGCATGCTCAAAAACCTACCGTGCTAAGAAACAGGCCGGAGAGGGGTTTGGGTGCCTGGGTAGCAGCACTGTTGCGGGCCTATGGGTGAGACAAGCTATTCGGCCCATGATGGGGTGCGGTAGCCTCTGAGCTCTAGGCCGGGCCGTTACATAAAAAGTGCACTTTTTTGTAACGACCCGACCCTTTAGACCAAGTCCGCCCGGCCCGCCAGTAGCCCATGGACCTTTAGAACACGGACCACGGTGGTACAGCCGGAATATACCAAGGCCTGCAGGCCGTACACCCCAACGCCTCTCTAGCCTGTTTCTCAGCAAACAGAGCGTTGTTGGCGCAGGGATTCGAACCCGCAACCCTTGATAAGAAACCTTCAACCCTTGGTAAGGCCGCCTTGGTATATTCCGGCTGTACCACCGTGGTCCGTGGTCTAAAGGTCCATGGGCTACTGGTGGGCTGGGCGGCCTTGGTCTATAGGGCCGGGCCGTTACAACTGAGTCTGTAACGCCCCCGGTTTTTCAGTATTTATTTAATATCCCTTTGGCGTTACGTTGACGCGTTTCTGGCTTGTGCTGTTGTTTGAGTACCTCGTTAGGTGTTCTTAGTGGTCGTAGCCTATTTGCAGGGTTCCCCAGCTAACCAGAGTCTGTTTTGGAGACTCGGCTGAGCCTCTCAGGGAATGCTTGTGCTTTGGCTTCGGGAGGTGTTAGCCCGAGTGTTTGATCGTCGGAGGTTGTTTCCGACTTCGACGTTGTTTTCGTAGCCTGAGTGTTTAGCTACGGTGCGAGTTTGGTCGAATCCGAGATCGTTTATTTTCGTGTCGTTTCGACGGTGGCTTGTTAGCGGGTAGTCATTTTATTTAAGAGTGTATATATATTTACGCATTTTGGCTTGTTGAGTGATTTGGGCGTGCCGGTGAATAAATACATACGTGCACGTGCGTGCATAGCTTTATAAGAAAATGTTGCATGTGCGTGTCTATTCGTATATGTGTATAGAGTATAAGTATGTGTATAAATAGATGAATAGGTAATTAGGTAATATGTGTCTTAAGCATAGGTAGTATGTGTCTTAAGTAGGACTTTACTTAGCTAATTAGGTTTAATTAGTGGCTGCCTATTATCCTTAAAAATCAATTAGGTTAGGGTATTGTTAATTAGGATATATATATATATATATATATATATATATATATATATATATATATATATATATATATATATATATATATATATATATATAAAAGGTTGTCATTAGGTTTAGGTAAATCTTTTTCCCCAACCCGGCGGCCCCTTGCGGATCGAGCGAAATAGGCGGAGCAAGGAGGCCACTCCGACCGCCGTCTCCCTGCCCAGCTTAGGTCGGGGCGCCAGCTTGAGGCCGGATCCGAGCTCCTCTAGGCAAGGGCTTCGTTCCGAGGTAACTATTTTGGGATTTCACCATCTCCTTTTCCGATCGGGTGTTGAGGGTTCTTGTTCTTTCCTTGCTTTGATCGCCCAGATTTTCTTGTCCAGATTTTCATAGGTTGTTGCTGTGATCTTGTCCTGTTGGGAGGAGTGCTGTTGGCCGAATTCCTTCAAAAGCTAAGGCAAGTATCCACTTGCCAATGTAACTTTTCCATGATTAGTTTTTGTTGCTTGATTCCTTGAGATTGGTTGGGTGTTCTTGGACTTGAATATGAAATTAAGATCGGTATTTGTATTGCCATTATTTTGTTCTTTGTATCGGTATTTGTATAGTCATTATTTTGAAAGTAACTTTTCCATGAGATTGGTTGGTTGTTCTTTGTATTCCATGATTAGCCTTCCATCTTCCCCTTTTGTATTGCCATTATTGTGTTATTCCCCCCTTGTTATTCCTGCATATCATAATATAGCTTGCTCCGTAGTTGCTCCGAAATCGAATTTGTATCAAAACCACCCAAATCTCATGTTTTCATCTAGTGTTAATCCTCCGGTTTGCATTTAATGTCAAACTCCCTTGCATATGTGCGGTATCAAACCACTCAATTTAAGCGTACATGTTTTGATAGTGAACTAATCGTACATGTGTTGTATCAATCTACTTGTGCATGTGTCGTATCAAACTACTTGGATACAGTTAGTATCGTGTTACTTTATTTCACTTCGTATTAAATCGCTTGAATAAACAAACTAGGAGCTTAGTTCTTTGGTAAGTATATAAAATTCGTAGGTGTAAGACCTCTTGATACTGAAGTTTAGCCTAAGATAACTACTTATGATAAAAATTGTCAAGTGTTTTACTATCTGTAGTGCTTTGTGTACTCAAGTTTAATATATTTATGCGAGGTTAGATGTGTGTCTAGTTAACCAACGCCGTCAGCCGCTAGGCAGCTAAGTCTCTTAGGTGGGTTGCTCTAGATGGTTCAGGGTTCAGTGTGACTTCTCGGTGGTACATGGAGCCACCAGCAAGGGTTCTCCCTAGTCGCTTAGTACTGGAGTAGGATGTGGTTTTTACGGTGGGTCGGACCGATACCGCCACCCTTGTTTTACTCCTTGTCTTGCTAAGACATTCTGGGCTGTTTGGTTGAGTTGGACTGATGCCACCACCACAACACCTTGAGATATTTAGGCCTGATAGACTTGGTTGGACCTGTTGCCACCAGCCTAGGCCCTTGTTACTGATTGTGTCCATCTCCAGTCCTAGGCGATTCTTTCCGCTCTAACTCTATGTGAGGATTTTATTATTTTGGTAATCATTCTTGCAGAGATTTTTTTTGAAGCTTGACTTCATCCGCGCACTTGGTGCACCCCTTTTTACTCACGTTTGGAGAGTATTTTCCATTACCTGGTTACTTTGTCCTTACCTATTTTACTTCTTCTTTATAACATTGTCTCATTTTCCTATAGATAAATTATTTTGCTGAGGTGTTCTTCTTTTTCTGAATACCTCAGGTGCAGGTTTAAAGCCGACTGTGCGGCTAGGGTTCTTCTGGAGATTGCTAGTGCTATAGCTGTTGCTGTGATTTGTTTTTCTTCCTCACTCTTGGGAGGTAGTTTCTATAGACTTGTAGTACAGATATGCCTACTCACCAGTGGGTTCGTGTTAGTTGTTGACGCCCACTGGTGGTTTCTCTTTTAGATGTTTTGTACTTTGCTTATACTGCTAGATTTCCTGTTTTGGAGTTTATTCAACTTGCTCTTGGGAGGATTTATGCTAGGTTTTTAGTTACTTTTAAACCTAAAAGCACTATTATATTTATATCTCATGATCAGCATGTTTTATAAAACTCATACACTACTTTCCTAATAACGTAAAAGATCGTTTTCTTATATATGATATAAAATAAATATAGGGTCTTGCATAGTATAAGTTGCCGCCCTTGGGACACTTATGCACTCTCTTAGGATGACAAAGTAATGTAACTAAAGTATTTTCCCGCCGCGTATAAATATAGTTTTTAATTGTGGACTAGCTGATCCACTGAGCCGAGGGATACGGCCTCTAAAATATAATTGTTGTTTTCAAACCATTAAAGCTTATGTTTTTTTTATTCAAGGTCTTAGTAGTTGGTGGTTGCCTGAGCGTCGACAGTTATCCCCTGCCCGACATGGCATCACAACGCGTGTTTTCTCCTACTATGATACCTCTTAATTTCAGAGAAAATTCGGGTTGTGACAGTTGGTATCAGAGGGAGGTTGCTTGACAATTTGTCGAGCAACCTTTCCTTGTAGGTATTAGATGTTTAGCATCATATCATACACACACCGATATGTCATCAGCATGTCTTGGCTGAAGCACGAACACTACACTCATAGAATAACATGAAGTATACGTGGCATATTATGTAGTATGAGATGCATAATATGTGTTTGTATATGGATCCACCATAGGAGGCAACATGTGACACATTGCCTGAGCGTCGGCAGTTATTTTAACGACCCTCGGACCGAGCTCAGAGGCCCACAGGCTTGTCTCGTTCAAGACATTGTTACCGGGCTGTACCCAAGCACCCCAAAGCCTCTCCGCGCCTGTTTCTCGGTCGCAGTGCATTGTTGAGGCCAGGTCTCGAACCCGCAACCCCTTGATAGGCAACCTTCAACAGTTCCTATCACCAACTAAGCTGCAGCTTAGTTGGTGATAGGAACTGTTGAAGGTTGCCTATCAAGGGGGTTGCGGGTTCGAGACCTGGCCTCAACAATGCACCGCGGCCGAGAAACGGGAGCGGAGAGGCTTTGGGGTGCTTGGGCTGCAGCCCGATAATGATGTCTTGAACGAGACAAGCCTGTGGGCCTCTGAGCTCGGTCCGAGGGTCGTTACAATAAAAATTGCACTTTTTATGTAACGTCCCGGTTATGGGCTTAGAGGCACGCTGGCTTGTCCCGCCCCGTGGTCCCGTTACAGGGCTGCAGCCCAATACACCCCAACACCTCTCCCGCCTGTTTCTCAGCAAGGCGCGTTGTTGGCGCTAGGTATCGAACCCACGACCCTTGATAATACTCTCTTCCAATAGAGCTCATCACCAACTGAGCTGCAGCTCAGTTGGTGATGAGAACTGTTGAAGGTTTCTTATCAAGGGTTGCGGGTTCGAATCCCTGCGCCAACAACGCGTTGTTTGGTGAGAAACAGGCCAGAGAGGCGTTGGGGTGTATGACCTGCATGCCTTGGTATATTCCGGCTGTACCACCGTGGTCCGTGGTCTAAAGGTCCATGGGCTACTAGTGGGCTGGGCGGCCTTGGTCTAAAGGGCCGGGTCATTACAAAAAAGTGCACTTTTTTGTAACGACCCGACCCTATAGACCAAGCGTTGCCGGCCTACCAGCGGCCCAGGTTTAGAGCTCAGTTGGTGATGAGGAGTGGTATTAAGACTCTCTTATCAAGGTTGCGGGTTCGAGACCCCGTGGCAACAACCTACCATTGCTAATAAACAGGCATGAAGATTTGGTTGGGGTGCAATGGGCCTGCAGGCCTTGATGTTTAGGCTTACTACCAGTGGTGTCGTGGGGCGAGACAAGCCACCGACCCATGAAGGGTGCGGTGGGGCTCTGGCTCTAAACCCGGGCTGCTGGTAGGCCGGCGACGCTTGGTCTATAGGGCCGGGTCATTACCTCGCTTTGATACCACTTTTTTATAACGACTCGGCCCTATATACCAAGCGTCGCTGGCCTACCAGCAGCCCGGGTTTAGAGCTCAGAGGCCCACCGCACCCTTCATGGGCCGGTGGCCTTTCTCACCCCACGACACCACTGGTAGTATGCCTAAACATCAAGGCCTGCAGACCCATTGCACCCCAAACAAATCTTCGTGCCTTTTTATCAGCAACCGTAGGTTGTTGCCACGGGGTCTCGAACCTGAAACCTTGATAAGAGAGTCTTAATACCACTCCTAATATTAGAAAAGTTACTACAAATAAAAACACCCGCACTCATCCAAATACATAATAACGAGACAGAAATAAAACTAAGTTACCAGTAAGAGAAAATTGCATAAATGAAATTGCAAGTCCCACTCAAACGAGTGGGCGAGAAATAAAAGCTGAAAATTTGCAAGTCGTACTCAAACGAGTAGGACTGAAATGAAAGCGAGTCCTACTCAAATGAGTAGGCGGAAATAAATGCGTTTACAAGTCCTTCTCAAATATTTACAGGGAAATAAAGACACGTCATTTAACTCTTAACGAGTAGGCGAAAATAAATGCGAGTACATGTCCTACTCAAATGAGTAGGCGGGAAATAAAGTCCGGCCATTTAACTCCTAGTGAGGAGGCGGAAGATAAAAACAACAAGTCCTACTTAAATAAAGTCCAGCCATTTAACTCCTAGCGAGTAAGCGGAAAATAGAAACCTACCATTTAACTCAAATGAGTAGGCGGTAAATAAAAGAAACACACACTTGCTGAAATTAAAACACACACATGCATTAATAAAAACACACACACACACACACACACACATGACAAAAAATGAGACACTCACACTGCAGAAAGTAAATACTCACACTTGCAAATCCTACTCAAATGAGTAGGTAAAAGATTAACGACACACCATTTAACTCTTAACGAGTAGGCGAAAATAAATGCGCACACGTACACACTCTACATAATTGGAGAAAGTAATAAAACTTGTCTCATACACACACGCACGCAGGAAAAAAAATTAAGAAAAACAAAGTTATTAAAACAACTGCATTTCTACCGCTAGAATGCCGTAGAAATGCATTAAAAGACAATAAAAATTGTTTGAGCTAAGAATTTTCAAATTAAAGCTAGAAAAGTAAGTGCCTGAAAAATTAAAACGTTTATTTTTTTACCGTTAGTTTTTGATAGAAATGCATAAAAAGTTGAAATAAATATTGTTTGAGCAAAAATCTTTTTAAGTAATTGCGAAAATCAAAGTTATTGAAAATTTTAAATAACGCATTATACATTCTTATAGCTTTGTAAAACGGTTTAAAAAGTGGAAGAAAGCTAAAAAGAAGCAACAGTTTTATAATCAAAACAATGAAAAATCTAAGTTAAGAGGAATGAAAACCACCTTTTTTATTGTTTTACAAGTTCATAAGAATGAATTTGGAAGCATAAAAATCCTAAGTCTAACCAATTCTAAAGAGTATGATAAGGAAAACGGCTATAATAACGGTTAGAAATTTGGACATAAATTAAAGTAAAACAAAAAGTTTTTCATTTTAAAACATAAATTTCGCAATTTGAACTCATACACGCACACACGCAATATGAAAATGAAATCATAAATACATAAGATTGATGAAAAGGAGGCTTTCAGAGACATTTCAGAGCATATAAGGATGAAAAACAAACGATTTTTATTACAAAAGAAGTTGATTACAAGAGCCTAAACAAACAAACTTAAGAAGGTGGGGGGGGGGGGGGTTCCTTACATAACACTAAAGCAAGCTCCAAACAGCAGCCCTTGTCAACAAAATGGTTCAAAATTTCGGAACAGGAACTCAAGCAGAAGGCTAGAATTTATAGACAAAAATTTCATGGGACACGCCCTTTGACACGGGCGTGTCACTACTATTCAAATGGCGGCCGGTGTTTCGACTGGAGATTTGACATTGCGGCTGAAAACTTGACGGTCACACCCCAGGTCATGGGCGTGACATTGGGCATGTCTGGGACTATTCATCATCTAATTTCGGCGATTTTATGGCGTTGTTGACTTTGGGAGGTCCACGTGGACATCACGCCCCATGTCACAAGCGTGATGGTGGGCGTGTCGAGGAGGTTGAACTGGGCGTCGTTTGTGCTGGAAAGTCCCCGACGACGGTTTGTCGGCCAAGTGGAGGAGTCACGCCCCAGGTTACGGGCGTGACAGTGGGCGTGTCGGGTTGGTCGACGATCGTCGAGCGCGTTTTCGTCGAGCTGGAGTGGCACGGGCCATGGTCACGGGGCGTGTCATTCGACACGAGCGTGTGGTCGGGCGTGTCAAGCGTTTTCTTCAAAAAATTGCTGATTCACTGGATTTTGATGTGTCGCGCCCAGGTCACGGGCGTGACCAACAGTATACGGGCGTGACACATGATTTTTCTCGCAAAATTTTGAAAATTTCTGAAAAATAAAATAAACTAAGTTAGCAAAATATTTACAATAAAAGGAGCATTTTATTAAAGAAATTTAACCTAAAACAAGAAAAGAAAACAAAAACTACTTAAATAATGTACATAAAAATAGGTATATTTATAACTTATCACTTGCTGATCTTGTATTAAAGGTGCAGGTGCATTTTCAGTTGGAGCTGGTGACTTGGAGGCCTCCACCTCTATCTACTCATAGATCTTGTTCACTATCTCTTCAGCAATCTTTTTAGCAACTTCCACTGGAGGTATATCCATTTCCTCTTCAATAGTATGATCTTCAGGCTAGATTCTACTAACTGGAACCATATCTGCAGGCTCAGAAGAAAATGACACTTGAGCACTTGTGTCTCTCCTTGTCTCTTCAATGGACTGAGAAAGTTGAGGGTCATGGGGCTCTTCCTTAGCTTGTTCTGATGAGCTACTATCTGTGCTTTCCTCTAAAACATCAACTGGTGTCTTCTTCATTTTCATAACAGTCTGAGCATGTGGTTGCAGAACTTTGTCCCACTGTCTAGCATTTTCAAATCCATCCTCCTCATATGATGGATTTTAGTTCCTAACCTTGTGTTAAGGATCCATGGAACACTTCTTAGCAGAAACAAGGATAGAATTCTACCCATGTTAGGTTCAACAATACACTCTACCATCCTATCAAACAATACTCTTCCCCAATCAGTCCTCTTAAAAAGTATAATCCTTGCCAGCAACTCAAACATCTTCTTGGAAATCTTGTCATGTGAGACTGACTTGCACAACAACGCCTTTCCAACCACATCAGCCAGGAACTTACCTTTCATATTTAATTCCTTCCTTAGAATTAATCCAGTGGTATGTTTAGATAGACCACACCACTTCAGTGCATATTTAATATCAGACTGATCTAGTTCCTCTTCCTCATCTGACTTTGTGAACTTCGACAGTTACAGTGCCTTGCTTAGTATTCTAGGGGTTATCTTTATCTTGTTGCCACTGATCATTGTCTTGATCTTACTGGTTGATGAGTTGACCTTTGCATTGGAGAATAATTCCAGTACTTCTCGCTTCCACAACAACCAGGGCTCTAACAGAACATACTCTAGGTCAGCGACCTAGAGCAAATGGAGAACGAACTGAACCTCTTTAGGTGCATCTTTGAAGCCATTACGAACCAGCTCTCACCCTTCGAATAGGAAATCTAAACCTTTCAGTGCCAATACTCTTGCGAATTGCAGAAAATCTTACAAGCCTTTCGTCAATTCGTCGCAATTGGGTAGTGAAGGGTAGGGAACAATGTATCTTGCCTTATGCAGACATCCTTCAATTTATAGTTATTTCTATTTTAGAAGGGGAGGAGGCACGTACCTATTCCTGATCAAGAATTGATCAACGACAGAGATTTAATCTCGACACCTAGTCACAAAAATAGATTTGCTGGGATCATGCATTGAGTGAAGTCGACGTACTCAACGCTCTCGACTCTTTAGTCCTTTTAACACACTCAACGCCAGAGTGCATATATTGAATGCATTCGATGCTTTTATACTTAGTCGAATTCATCTCTACTGCCCTGCATAGATTAGATCTACCTACAACAACACCAACAAAATAAAATGTAGAGAGCTACTGGAGCTTGACTAAATTCAACATGCCCAATTCAAATTTGAAGGTGTTGAATTTGGCTTCATCTAATGGTTTAGTGAAGATGTCTGCAACTTGTTTGTCTGTAGGGACAAAATTAAGACATATGTCTTCCTTCTCCACATGCTCTCGAATAAAATGGTACCTAATCTCTATATGATTAGTCCTGCTGTGTGAGACAGTATTCATAGTAATGGAGATAATACTAGTAGAACCACGGTACATTGGAGTTTTACTTATCTATATGTTGTAATCCTGGAGCTGATGCTGGATCCACAACAACCGAGCACAAAAACTAACAACTGATATATACTCTGACTCAGCTATTAAAATTGCAACACTGGTCTGCTTTTTGCTGCTCCAAAATACAAGTCTTCCTCCCAGAAACTGACAGGTGCTTAATGTGCTTTTCATGTCCTCTCTACAGCCTGCAAAATCTGCATCTAAATATCCAGTTAGTTCAAAATCGCTATTCCTAGGGTACTATAGGCCAAGATCTCGTGTTCCCTTAAAATGTCTCACTATTCCTAGTGTACTTAGGGCTAGCTTGGTATCTAGCACAAACACATGTAGCATACATGATGTCTGGCCTACTAGCAGTAAGGTAGAGGAGGGAGCCAACAATGTCTCTATACATGAATTCATCAACAGGTTCTCCTACTTCATCCTTGTCTATTGACATGTTTGACCCCATGAGAGTTTTTAGTATGGAGGCATTCTCCATACCAAATTTCTTGATTAACTCCCTGGTGAACTTGGACTGTGAGATAAATAATCCATCTTCAGTCTGCTTTACTTGGAGGCCCAAGAAGTACTTAAGCTCACCCATACTGCTCATCTCAAATTTCCCTTGCATAAGTTTGGCAAAAATTTTGCAAAAGTTATCGTCAGTAGACCCAAAAATTATGTCATCTACATAAATTTGCACTAGTATGATCTTGCCCTTAGATTCCATAAAGAATAGAGTATTGTCTATCTTTCCCCTTGAGAATTTGTTCTCAATGAGAAATCTAGACAGGGTTATCTATCTTTCCCCTTGAGAATTTATTCTCAATGAGAAAGCTAGACAGGGTCTCATACAATGCCCTAGGAGCCTGCTTCAACCCATATAAAGCTTTTCTAAGCCTTTAAAAATATTTAGGAGAGTTAGAAATAACAAAACCTGATGGCTGCTCAACATAGACTTCTTACCTTAAGTCACCATTTAGGAAGGCTGACTTCACATCCATCTAGTAGACTTTGAATCCTTTGTGGCAGCATATGCAAGGAATAGTCTAATGGCTTCTAGCCTAGCTAGTAGGGCAAAGGTTTGATTAAAATTAATACCTTTTTCTTGTCTATATCCCTTAGCTACCAGCCCAGCTTTGTTCTTAATTATAATGCCATTTTCATCAAGCTTATTCTTATAGATCCACTTGTTTCCAATGACATTATGTCCCTGTGGTCTGGGAACCAACTTTGAGACCTTACATCTCTTGAACTGCTTCAGTTCCTCTTATATTGCCACAATCCAAAACTGGTCTATGTTGGCCTCTTTAAATCTTTTGGGCTCAACTTGTGACAGGAAGCTTGAATATATGGCTGTGTTGAGACTTTTGCTCCTGTTTAAAATTCCTTAGATGGCATCACCAATAGTCTGTTGTTTGGGATGATCCCTTAGATGCATAGTTGGAGGCATTCCCCCATCAACAACTTGAGCTTTAGTGGCTGGAGCTTGCTGGTCTTCATCCTCATTATGTGAGCTTTGCCCTTCATTTGGAATGCACACTCCTTTATCTCCATCTTAGGTAGTAGGAGGAGCTTCCTCGATGGACAATTTGTCCATCACCAATTCTATACCTGCAGGACTAGATGAGGAGCTTGGTAGCTCACTATTAATCATAGTAGATTTATCAAACACTATATTTATGGACTCTTCTACAACTTGATTTTTCAAGTTATAGATCCTATAACCCTTGCTATAATTGCTATATCCAACAAATATCCCAGTATAGGATTTGGCAACAAACTTAGTCAAATAATACTTCCCATTATTGAACACATAACATTTGCTACCAAAGATCCTGAAATAGCACAGGTTTGATTTTCTGCCCTTCATGATCTCATAGGGAGTCTTCTTGTGACTCTTGGTGATAGAAGCTCTATTTAGGACATGATATGCAGTATTTACTGCCTCAACCCAAGAATATTCTGGGAGAGATGTGTCACTTAGCAATGCCCTGCTAGCTTCTATGAGAGTTCTATTTTTCCTCTCAGCTATCCCATTTTACTGGGGTGTTCTTGGACAAGAAAATTCATGATGAATCCTTTGCTCTTCACAGAATCTTGTCATCCCTTTAGACTGGAATTCAGTCCTACGGTCAGTTCTGATTTTGACCACAGTACTGTCTAATTAATTCTGAACTTGCTTGACAAAGGTCCTGTAGATATCAAGGGTTTCAGTCTTTTTCTTAAGAAAGAAAACCCATGCAAACCTAGAGAAGTCATCAACAACCACAAGGGTGTAGACTTTTCTACCTAGACTATGAACTGACATAGGACCAAACAAGTCCATATATAGGAGGTATAAACACCTCATAGAGTCATTGGCCCCAATGCTCTTAAAAGAGGCTTTGTTCTGCTTGCCCTTTTGGCATGCTGAGCAAATGCCCTCCTTGGTCCATTTTACATTGGGACCATTTCTCACCAACTTTTCACTAAAGAGCTTACCAATAGTCTTATAGTTCGAATGAGCTATCATCTTGTGCCATTGAACATAATATGAGACTTTCTCATTTGCATCTGGACATATGGGAGAGTCATTACTTTAAAAAAGAAAGTTTAAACAGTAAACATTTACATTCCTAGTGCATATCAAGATGACCTCTTGGTCACTTGACCTCTTAATTTGACACTCATCCATGTGGAATACAATGACATAACTAAGATCACAAAGTTGGCTTATGCTTATCAGGTTCTGTTGCAACCCTTCCACATAAGCTACTTTTGAGATTGAGACTATGTCATTGGTAATCATACCATATTCCTTTGTGACTCCTCTGTCTGAACCTCCAAAGATTAGTTTTGGTCCATTCTTCACTAGAGTGTAGTCCTTTAGGTTGCTCCTTGTTCCAGTCATGTGCCTGGAATATCCATTATTCAAGTACCATAGAGGGGTATGAGCACTTAGACTATCCTACAAAACATAATTTAGTTTACCTTAGGACCCCAATTTTTATTGGGTCTTTGTTTGTGGTTAGCTTGAAAAAGAAATTGTCTTCCTGCAGATTTTCTGACAGAAAGACTAGCACTAGCTCTGGGCATAGTAGGATTGTGCCAGCAATCTAAGGCAAAATGACCCACTTTGCTGCAACACCAACACTCATGTGTATTGTATCTTCTTTTCTGAACAGGTCTGGCAGATTGGTTAGCTACTGACTGTCTAGAAGGAAGAACAACTTCCTTGTTCTTGTTTCTTCCAGCCACTATCTGACTGATGGTGAGTTTTCCAGTAGAAGAGCTTGGTTTATCTTATATTCTACCAACAGTGGTCTTCTTTGCAGAAGACATACTGGTGATGGCCTCAGAGATACCCAAGTCAGTCTTGCTGACAGACTTGCTCTTGGTCTGAGTGTGTGCTCGGAGATCCTGAGAAAAGGCCACTACCTTATTCTTGAGTGTGGGTGCTCTTGCACCAAACACAAATGGTCCATGATGAACCATTTGAATTTTCTCCCGTGGGGCCTTGAAGGCACTCAACCACTTACTATATCTTCCACCATAGCTGTGAACACTTCTGTTCACACTAGTGGATCTACCATTCATCTAGTGACCATAAATGCTTTCTTGGTCATACCTATTTGAAGGTAACATCACTTTCTTAAAAGAGATGAGAGACATTGATGTCAGGGGCTGAACTGGAGCTTTGCCTTTTCCATTTGGAATGGACAACTTTAATGTTCCCATTGAATACTAACACCTTCTTACTCTTCTGAGAGGAGAAATTGTAACGCCTCCACTTGTCACATGGAATATAACGGTGGTTCCGGCCGGGGCCCCACGCCATATTTCACAGACATTACGTGTGGAAATCAAAATCTACTCGTATCCTAACTCAAAACATTATAGCACAGCATTTTAAGTTAGATGAACTCGGCTCAATGAATGTCCACTAATATATAAACTCCACATTTATACATCAAAACCAGGAATATATACAACACACACCCATGGCCTTAAGGCCTTACAGGTTTATCTTTACAAACATATACAATTTCATTCATCAACATGCAGGTCGGCCACACATGAAATCCAAACACGCTTTCTTCGCACGACCTTCAAGGGCCTTTAGCAGCAAGCCTCCATTCCGCTCAAGTCAATTCAATTATCAGCACCTGCAATTAGCCATCCACCCAAGAGCGGCAAACAAAGTAACAGTCAGCTTTAGCTGACCAATTATAACGACCCTACCCCTTACCCGGGGCAGTGGTTCCTTCCCTATATGTATTGACATCACAAGCTATCAATCTACCAATCAAAACCACATCACAAACACCGGTATCGACCAGACGCTCCATGCACTCAGCGCACCTTATTAGTGTACAAGATATCCCAGTTGATGAGGATTTTATAAGTTTTGAAAAAAATCCAAATTAAACTCTCAACTAGGCAAGTGCACCTATCAAAATTTAGTATAGGAAATATCGTATTTAAACTCGGGGACCGTTGAGTATTTGCACTCACAAGGAAGTGCTATTATTTTATCGATCGGAAAATTGGTTTTTGCGAAAACGAAAACAAACGTTAAATTAAGAGGAGAAATTCGATGAATAAAAGGCTAGCACTTGATCTGGAATCCCTTTGGGCTAGAATAAAATCCACGAAATTAAAGAGCACAAGCATCTAAATTATTAACTTCGACTGCAGAGGTTCCAAAGCTACGAAGCGCCTCTCTCGAGAATACGCACTCGACTAACCTTAGGTAGATCGATTAAGACCTCTCGGCCAGTCGAAAGACCTAAGCTTGCTTTAGGCGGTGAACCTCACTAATGGAGTTGACTCCAAGGCGGAAGAATTTTGCGTTCCTCTCTCGAGGGGTGCAAGAAATTCTCTTTATCCTTGAGTGATCTACTCGTATCCACAACCTCTCGGTAAATCTAGGATACAAATCTAAGCTCGAATAAACATAATTTGCAACTTATGAATTCGAAGAAAATTTAAATCAAAGATAAATCAAAGTATATAAAATGGAATGCTTGCTAATTTGAGACAAAAAATAAGAATTTTATTCTATTCCAAAATTCATCATGACCAAGTGCTAGTTGAAAATTAGCTACTCATCATGATGGAGAGTTACAAGAAAAGTTGGGAAGAGACATGATTATCAAAAGTGCTTCAAATAAAAGCTACACTATGAGTTGAAAATGCAGGAAAAATAGTAAATAAACAGAACTAAGATCCCAAAAATCTCCTCCTGAGCATCTGAAGCTGTCTGGAATTTATAGAAGAATTTGCTGGGTGGTCACGCCCCTAGGTCACGCCCGTGACCTAGGGCGTGTCGGTCTCGGAACCGTCATCTTCAAGTCTTCTGAACGTTGGCGCGAAACCGCCAAAAGTCGTTAATTGGCGGGTCACGCCCCTAGGTCACGCCCGTGAACTAGGGCGTGTCACTTCTGTTTCTGGAAAACCACGGGAAGCTGAAAACGGCGGGAGTAAAAGGGCTGTTGATGGAGGGGTCACGCCCCATGGTCACGCCCGTAACCATGGGCGTGTCAGCCTGAAACTGCTGTCTGGCGGCAACGGCAGGAACAATTGGATTTATTGGCTGGAAACTCTCTCGACACGCCCGGGCCACGCGCGTGACCGATGGGTCACGAGCGTGTAATTGGACGTTCTTCCTTCGACGATCTTGAAACTGTGGCTTTAATTTGGCACGCCGGGATGTCACGGCTAGCCGTCACGCCCGTGGTATCATGGTCACGCCCGTGACTTGAGGTGCAAATAGAAACTACTGTCGACTGGAGGACTGGACCAAACACTGGATGTCACGCCTGGAGTACATGCCCGTGTGATCATTGTCACGCCCGTGACTTGAGGGCGTGTACTTTTAATTGACGTGGCAGATAGCTTTCCACTCGCTAGGTTCACGCCAGGATGTCACGCCCGTGACCTTGTCGGTCACGCCCGTGACGTTGGCGTGTGCTTTTGAAATTTTCCTGCTTTTGCCCAGTTTTGTCTCTTGATCAACTCTATAGACTCCAAATTGAGATTTGCAGCCCAGATTGCCATGAAATAAGAAATTAAATAATAAAATTATAAAATATACTTATAAACTAATTAATTATTAAATAAAAATAATATAAAAACATGGACAAAATTAGAGTTATCAAATACCCCCATACTTACTCGTTTGCTCGTCCCGAGCAAACAACTTTTCATGGAGAGTAGAAAAATCTTAACGCTAAAAATGAAAATTGAACATAAGAAGTAGAATGCGAAGTCTTATGCCTATGCTTGTAGTTATTATTGTAGAAAAACCTACTCAGCATACAAATTAGTTTTTTAATTTTCTAAAATGTGTTTCCACTTATTATTTTTACTTCAAGGATGGAAACACGATAAATCTTCAAATCACGTTTAGGGAGAAAGTAGCGTGTTTGCTAAGATAACATTGCACAAATCGAAGATCGGGATACCCTCCAAAGATATCCATCAATGTCGATGGCCATAGGCTTGCCCTTTCACACTCTCGCCACGGCACTAGGTTAACTTATAAGCACAAATCAGTAGGACTTAAGTAGGTTGGAATATAGGCTTAGGTTTTTGGTTTGGAAAAACAAAGATAAAAGCGATGGGTAGACACACCAAAACCTAATGAGAGCTTGCACAAAAGAAATAAATTGAAAAACTCCGCCAATTCCTTTATTTTTTTTCAATATGTTGAACATTTTTTTCAACTTCCTCTTTTTATTTTTATTTGTTTGTTTTTTTTAGAGGAGAAATGAAAAATAGAACAACTCTTGTATATTTTTTTTAAAAGCCACCAAAATAAAATGGCTCCTAATCACACATAAACTAGTTTTATTTATAATTTCAAGCTCGGTTTTAGGTGTGCAATTAGGATGCTTTTTAGGCTTTGGTAAAGTGTTGGTGGAGCTACAACAAAAGGAAGGGTATAGGCTCAAATTGGCTTAGCAAGGGTAAAACGTTAGGTAAGGGTGCAAAGGCTCAAACTAGCCAAAAGAAATGCCTAAATCCTTTTCATGCTAATGAGTTTAACCTATGCAAAGTCTTGAGAATAGCTAGAGGGCAAGTTCTAGACATCGAGAAAGAATACCTCTTTCTTGATCCGCGAAATATCTCTCTAGTAAACTTCTACACACTCTCCTAAAATATTTTTAGATTTTACCGGTTTCCAAGTAGAAGTAAAATAAACTATTTCTACGCATTCAGAAAAAGAAAAATCTAATTGTATGCTGAATATTTAATTCTACTCAAATTCTACTAACATGTGCACTTAACTAGAAACACAGCATGACCAACAGTTCTACTACAAAATTCAAAATTCAACTAAAGCATCAAAAATTTTCTAAACTTATGTAAAAGTTGAATACCTAGAATTTGCCATGTGAGTAAATAGAGAAATAAAGATCTCCCTAATTTTAAAAGTAATCCTAATTTTTTGTGAATTTGATATTTGAAAATTGCAAATTTTTTTAATTTTTTAATTTTTTTAATTTTTTAAATTTTTTTTTGTATTTTTGAAAAGTAAGTAAAAACAAAATTGCACAAAAGAAATAAAATCTTTTTTTATATATTTTTTTAGAAAATTAGTATGATTTTTTTGTATGTTTTGTTTGAGAAATATCCCCCCATACTTAAACAAGACATTGTCCCCAATGAAAAATAAATAAATAAAGAGAAAAGATATGAGACTTCCCTGAAGCGGGTCATGCAGCACCAAAATGTACCTGGAAGATAAAGTTGAAGCAAAACATATTTTTTTTATTTTAAGAAAAAGAAAAGATACATGACAAGGGAAAATAAAATGATAAAAAGAAAAGATACAAGGGGGCGGACTACAATCCCAAAGAAAAAGAAAGCAGGCTAATCCTCATCGCTATGCTGCCTCGGCTCCTAATAGTGCGTCCGGAGGTTGAAAAACTCACGCTCAATACGTGTCATGGAGGAGGCTTGATTTGCCTATAGCGTGGTAAATCGATTGTCAAAACTCACAAAACGAGCGTCAAAATCGTTCTGCATCGTATCTAAGCGTGCGTGAAGAGACGCAAACTGACGATCCCAATAGCTTTGAGGGCCGGGCTCTGAAGAAGGGTCCTGCGGTGGTGGAGGAATGTGGGGAGAGTGAATAGTGCCACTAGGACCGGCACCGTAATCAAGGTCAAGATCTCCACCACCGACTGCGGTGGTGGAGGAATGTGGGGCGTGAATTATGGAGAACTTGGTCTCCCGGTTTAAAATCTTTAGGGTGCTTAATTTTTTTTATCATGATAAAATTTTGTGCGCTCCTTATAAAGTTTATTACTTTCATAGGCGAAGGAGCGCCACTCATCGAGCTCGTTAATTTGGAATTTCCGAAGCTCGGAGGACAAAGTTTCATCTAGATTTAAAAATTTAAGCGCCCAAAAGGCGCGATGTTCAAGCTCAACCGGTAAATGACATGCTTTCCCATAGACTAGTCGATACGGAGTACAACCGATAGCGGTTTTGTACGCGGTCCGATAAGCCCATAGAGCATCATCAAGCTTTACCGACCAATCCTTCCTACTAGTAGAAACCATTTTCTCTAAAATTCGTTTGATTTCACGGTTAACTACTTCTACCTGGCCACTTGTTTGAGGGTGATAGGGGGTGGCTAACCTATGTGTAACGCCGTATTTAGACAAAACCTTAGCGAATTGTGCGTTACAAAAGTGGGTGCCCCTATCACTAACTATTGCCCGCGGTGCTCCAAATCGTGAGAATAGTTTTTTGAGAAATTGGGTCACGACTCGGGCGTCATTAGTGGGAAAGACTTGCGCTTCCGCCCACCGTGACACATAGTCGACCGCTACCAAAATATATTTATTTCCATAGGATGTTGGTAGCGGTCCAATAAAGTCGATCCCCCATAAATGAAAAACTTCTATTTCTAAAAATGAATTTAATGGCATTTCATCACGGCGGGAAATATTACCTGAGCGTTGGCATTGTTCACAACGACTTACATGGGCATGAGCATCCTTGAAGATGCTTGGCCAATAGAAGCCTGCTTCAAGTACCTTCCGAGCTGTCCGATTAGCTTTATAGTGCCCACCGGCGGGTCCCGCATGACAATGCTTTAGAATTTGTGCGCCTTCCTCATGAGAAACACACCTCCGCACTACTTGGTCCGCGCAAACACGAAAAAGGAAGGGATCCTCCCAAAAATATTTTTTCAAATCAGAAAAGAATTTCTTCTTTTCTTGATAAGAAAAACCATTCGGGAGGAATCTCGCAACAAGATAATTTGCGAAATCGGCGAACCAAGGAGTGGGGAGGGTAATTACCTTATGAATGGCGAGACGACGCTCCTCGGGGAAAGTGTCGTCAATGTCCTCCTCCATGAGCTCCCCCGAATTGGGGTTCTCCAACCACGAAAGATGATCAACGGCCAAGTTCTCCGCTCCTCTCTTGTCGCGAATCTCCAAATCGAATTCTTGGAGTAGTAAGATCCACCTAATCAATCGTGGCTTTGCATCTGTTTTTGCTAGTAAATATCTCAAAGCCGAATGATCAGTAAAAACAATAATTTTGGACAAGGTGAGATATGAGCGGAATTTATCAAATGCGAAAATTACGGCTAATAATTCTTTTTCGGTGGTCGTGTAATTTTCCTGTACGGCGGTAAATGTTTTGCTTGCATAATAGATGGGATGAAAGTTTTTATTTATGCGTTGTCCTAACACCGCACCGACGACAAAACTAATAGCGTCGCACATTATCTCAAATGGAAGCTCCCAATTGGGAGCGATCCTGATAGGAGCGTTAATCAATTTTTCTTTAATAAGAGAAAAAGCACGCAAACAATTTTCATCAAAAATGAACGGCGCGTCGTTTTCTAACAAGTGGGTAAGGGGCTTAGTTATTTTAGAAAAATCTTTAATAAACCGGCGATAGAAACCGGCATGCCCCAAAAAACTACGAACGGCCTTAACATTTGAAGGCGGAGGTAGTTTTTTTATAGTTTCAATTTTTGCTTTATCTACCTCTATGCCCTTACTAGAAATTTTATGGCCTAAGACCAAACCCTCCCGTACCATAAAATGACACTTCTCCCAGTTTAAAACTAGGTTCGTGTCCTCACATCTTTGGAGTACACGGGAAAGGTTTGCCAAACATAAATCAAACGAATCTCCAAAAACGGAGAAATCGTCCATGAAAACCTCCATGATATCCTCCACTAATTCATCAAAGATCGCTAGCATACACCTTTGGAAGGTTGCCGGCGCGTTGCACAAACCAAAAGGCATCCTTCGATAAGCGAAGGTGCCAAACGGACAAGTGAAGGTTGTTTTCTCTTGGGCCTCGGGCGCGATTGGGATTTGAAAATATCCCGAGAGACCATCAAGAAAACAATAAAATGAGTGTCCGGATAGCTGTTCAAGTATTTGGTCAATAAACGACAAAGAAAATGATCCTTACGGGTTGCATCATTTAATTTACGGTAATCGATGTACACCCGCCCTCCGATAACGGTTCGAGTAGGAACTAACTCGTTTTTATTATTAGGCACTACCATTAACCCTCCTTTCTTGGGCACCACTTGGACTGGGCTCACCCAAGAGCTATCCGAAATTGGATAGATGATACCCGCATCTAATAATTTTATTACCTCAGCCTTGACTACCTCCTTCATGTTAGGATTTAGCCGGCGTTGAGGTTGAATGGTTTTGTGAGCGTGTTCTTCTAAAAAATTTTATGGGTGCAAAAGGATGGATTAATCCCTGAAATCTGATCTTCCAAATCCGATGAAGTTTTAAAGTGATCGGTCAAGTAGGCCGACACAATAACCGGAAGTTTTGAATCCTCCGCTAAAAATCCTAAATGACAGGCAATTGTTCGCGGCGGGAGGTTCATCATGAAGTTTTAAAGTGATGACAGATGAGCAATTTAATTTTTTCTTCATCGAAGTCAAGTCGTCATTTAGGCCGACAAGTAATAACTCTAAGGAGAAGAACGTCTATAACTTGGCAAGAAAAGGGCGACCGAGAATTGAACCTCGGTGTCCTCCGCTACCAAAAGATAAATTTGTCAACTTTATCCTCTAAGGGATGATCATTGGCACATTAGGTTTAAAGAATAAGGTTCTAGATCGGCGCGGGAGGTTCATCACTCCGCGTTAATTGAACCGTGGAGTCAAGTTTCAAACGAGCACTTCCAATTTCAAATTTATTTGGAGTTCAAAAATAGGTGGTTGATAAGCTTTTGGTTTATTAAAAGTAGACGGCTTAGGCGGAGGAGAAGATGGAGAAATTATTACCTCCGTATCAACCGGAATTGGAGAAGTATCAACCGGATTTGGAGAAGTGGTTACCTCCTTCCCGCTCCGTAGGGTTATGGCTTTGGCATGCTCCTTTGGGTTGGGCTCTGTATTGCCCGGTAGCGCTCCTTGTTGACGATCGGAGAGCATTTTAGCGATTTGCCCAATTTGTGTCTCCAAACTTCGAAGAGATCCGGTGAGATTCCGGATGTTGGCATCATTTGTAGTCGTATATTTGGTGAACAACTCCTCGAGATTGGGTTCTTTGGGAGCTTGCGGTGGAAAATAGCCGGGTGGAATCGTGTTCGGCGGGCGCGCCGCGTTCCCCGGATTACTCCAAGAGAAGTTGGGGTGATTCCTTATACCTGGGTGATAGGTATTGCCAAAATTATTACCCGGATTATAGATGGCCGATTCGGATTACCCATGTAATCCACATGCTCGGCAATAGTAGAAGGCTCCCAATATTGGGGCTCACAGATAGATTTGGACGAGGAAGCAGACATCTCGTTCATCTGTTTTTGCAGTTGCACAACCTGGAGAGACAAACTTGAAACCGTATCGATTTCATACATCCCGGCCGGTTTAGGTGGTTTAGACCGAGGTGTACTCCATTGATAGGTATTCAAAGCCATACCTTCTATAAGCTCTTGGGCGGCCGCCGGTGTTTTGTTATTAAGCGTTCCACCGGCGGTGGCATCGTTATGTTACCTAGTTTGAGAATTTAGGCCGTTATAGAAGGTTTAGATTTGTAACAAATCCAGAATTGCATGATGAGGACATCGACGAAGCAATTCCTTGAAACGCTCCCCAGTATTATATAACGTTTCCGAATCAAGTTGGGAGAAATAAGTAATATCATTGCGCAATTTAGCCGTTTTAGCCGGCGGAAAGTATTTCGTAAGAAATCTTTCCGTCATTTGAGCCCATGTTGTGATGGAGCATCTTGGTAGAGAACCCAACCACTGCTTGACTTTAGTGCGCAATGTAAATGGAAATAACCTTAGCCGGATGGCATCATCGGATACACCATTAATTTTAAAAGTATCGCATATTTCTAAGAAATTTGAAATATGCGCGTTTGGATCTTCATCTTGAAGCCCATCAAATTGTACATATTGTTGTACCATTTGGATGATGCTTGGCTTCAACTCAAAATTATTGGGGGCAATAGCGGGGCGAACAATACTAGATTGAGCCTCGTCCAAGTTTGGAGGGGCATAATAGGACATAGTCCTTTGTTTGACCGCATTTGGCTCACCCATATTGGAAGAAGAAGAAGAAGGAGATCTAGGAGAATGGGAAGAAGAACTAAATGAAGAAGAAGAAGAGGAAGGCGGTGACGGAGAGAGGATTAATGAAGGATTAGGAGTGTCTCCTAAGGATTCCGTATCTTGAAAATTCGGAACTCGAAATCGTAAGCGGTGCCGAAGGGTTCGCTCGATTTCCGGATACAAATAAAAAAGAGGTGACGGATTCCCTCGGGTCATACACCACAATAAGACAATTTTTTTTTTGATTTTGATATTTCTAAAACAAAAAGAAAATGATAAAACTAATAGAACCTTGCTTTCAAAATATCAACAAAAAAAGTCCCCGGTAACGGCGCCAAAAACTTGATGAGGATTTTATAAGTTTTGAAAAATATCCAAACTAAACTCTCAACTAGGCAAGTGCACTTATCAAAATTTAGTATAGGAAATATCGTATTTAAACTCGGGGACCGTTGAGTATTTGTACTCACAAGGAAGAGCTATTATTTTATCGATCGGAAAATTGGTTTTTGCGAAAACGAAAACAAACGTTAAATGAAGAGGAGAAATTCGATGAATAAAAGGCTAGAACTTGATCTGGAATCCCTTTGGGCTAGAATAAAATCCACGAAATTAAAGAGCACAAGCATCTAAATTATTAACTTCGACTGCGGAGGTTCCAAAGCTACGAAGCGCCTCTCGCGAGAATACGCACTCGACTAACCTTAGGTAGATCGATTAAGACCTCTCGGCCAGTCGAAAGACCTAAGCTTGCTTTAGGCGGTGAACCTCACTGATGGAGTTGACTCCAAGGCGGAAGAATTTTGCGTTCCTCTCTCGAGGGGTGCAAGAAATTCTCTTTATCCTTGAGTGATCTACTCGTATCCACAACCTCTCGGTAAATCTAGGATACGAATCTAAGCTCGAATAAACATAATTTGCAACTTATGAATACAAAGAAAATTTAAATCAAAGATAAATCAAAGTATATAAAATGGAATGCTTGCTAATTTGAGACAAAAAATAAGAATTTTATTCTATTCCAAAGTTCATCATGATCAAGTGCTAATTGAAAATTAGCTACTCATCATGATGGGAGAGTTACAAGAAAAGTTGGGAAGAGACATGATTATCAAAAGTGCTTCAAATAAAAGCTACACTATGAGTTGAAAATGCAGGAAAAACAGTAAATAAACAGAACTAAGCTCCCAAAAATCTCCTCCTGAGCATCTGAAGCTGTCTGGAATTTATAGAAGAAGTTGCTGGGTGGTCACGCCCCTAGGTCACGCCCGTGACCTAGGGCGTGTCGGTCTCGGAACCGTCATCTACAAGTCTTCTGAACGTTGGCGCGAAACTGCCAAAAGTCATTAATTGGCGGGTCACGCCCCTAGGTCATGCCCGTGACCTAGGGCGTGTCACTTCTATTTCTGGAAAACCGCGGGAAGCTGAAAATGGCGGGAGTAAAAGGGCTGTTGATGGAGGGGTCACGCCCCATGGTCACGCCTGTGACCATGGGCGTGTCAGGCTGAAACTGCTGTCTGGCGGCAACGGCAGGAACGGCTGGATTTATTGGCTGGAAACTCTCTCGACACGCCCGGGCCACGCGCGTGACCGATGGGTCATGGGCGTGTAATTGGACGTTCTTCCTTCGACAATCTTGAAACTGTGGCTTTAATTTGGCACGCCGGGATGTCACGGCTAGCCGTCACGCCCGTGACTTGAGGTGAAAATAGAAACTACTGTCGACTGGAGGACTGGACCAAACACTGGATGTCACGCCTGGAGTACACGCCCGTGTGATCATTGTCACGCCCGTGACTTGAGGGCGTGTACTTTTAATTGACGTGGCAGATAGCTTTCCACTTGCCAGGTTCACGCCAGGATATCACGCCCGTGACCTTGTCGGTCACGCCCGTGACGTTGGCATGTGCTTTTGAAATTTTCCTGCTTTTGCCCAGTTTTGTCTCTTGATCAACCCTATAGACTCCAAATTGAGATTTGCAGCCCAGATTGCCCTGAAATAAGAAATTAAATAATAAAATTATAAAATATACTTATAAACTAATTAATTATTAAATAAAAATAATATAAAAACATGGACAAAATTAGAGTTATCACCAGTCGTACACCACCGATTAGAGGTTCTTCACTTGTTATTTGGGCGGTTCAATCCTAGTCCAACAATCCCGCAGGCTGGCGACATTCTGTCCACACTACTAAGAGGTAGTACCTCACAACATCCACAAATATAACAAGAGCAGATCAACCCACCCTAGTGGTGTAGCAAGCCAGGTTTATCGATGCTCCCTAGGCATTACCACCAATCGACCCCTCACCTATTTCCGATCGACCCACCCCTGTGGTGCAGTAAGCCGGTTTAACTCAGCTCCCAAGGCATTGCCACCAATCGACCCCATTTATATCCAGATCAACCCACCCTAGTGGTGTAGCAGGACGGGTTTATCCCACGCTGCCCAGGCGTACCACCAATTGATCTCTCATCATGCCCAGGAGCTTATTCAAAGCATCCATACCTCACAAGCAACATCCATACATCCATACTGCCATCCAACAAAGCATAAACCTTTACATATCATCAAATCCATGGAGTCTTATCCGGTTTACCCATGATCATCACCAATCCAGACTACCTGTCCAGATGGGCTTAACACAGCATGCCTATGCTGTACTCCACACTTCCGGCTCTAGATGCAGACTCAACCAAGGGAATCGCTTACGATATACACCTCTTGGTGGAGGATTCCATGCATATGCATAAAGAAAGGACTTTGATGTCCAAGAAGGAGATCGTTACCCTTGAAGATCGCTTCGGCGCCATTAAGTAGCCAGATGGAAATCACTGCCTCAGCTTTGCCTTCACGAACCCGATCTCGGATCTTCACTCCGCACTCCGCATCTCCTCCAACAGCTGGTTTTCTCCTTCCTCCTTCCTTCCCTTGCTCCATCTTTCTCTTTCTCTCTCTTTGAGAATGAGAAGAAGAATAAAATGGAAATGAAGGGATTCTATCCCCATTTCTCGGCCCTTATCCATATGGAAGGGGCCTGGTCCCTTCGATCTAGAAGAGGGGAATGAACAACTCAGATTTTCCCAAAAATAGGCTGAACAAGGCCTAAGACGCCCTGTGACACGCCCGTGTCACAGGCCGTGTCACTTAAGCGGCAGTCAACCGACTCAAATTCAACCAGTACACGGCCGTGTGACATGCCCATATCACACCCTACACGCCCTTATCATGCCCGACACGCCCGTGTCCAGTAGCTGTGTACTTCACACAGCACAACTATTCCTCACCCGAGCGGGACACGGCCCTGGGAAACGCCCGTGTCCCAGGCCGTGTACATCAGGACACACCGGTGTCCTACAACACACGCATTCCTCACTACAACCCGCAGAGGACACACCCTATGACATGCCCGTGTCACAGGCCGTGTACCCTGCGCTCGACGATCGTAGACCAAAATTTGTCGACCACACACCCAACTCCTCAACCCTAGCACGACACGTCCTGGGATACGCCCGTGTCCCAGGCCGTGTCACCCAATCCTGAACCCAAAGTGGGCTTTGGGATGTTACAATCCTCCCCTCCATCAAAAAATTTCATCCCCAAAATTTGACTCAGCAACAACCAGCAACAGAACAACTCACGATGCACCATACACAACCGCACACTCAAATAAGGCGAGCTGGGTTAGAGCTCAGAGGTCGTAGCTTGTCTCACCCCAAGGCATCACACCAACCAAACAACACATACAAAACATACACACATACATAATCCTCATGTGCACATTCATCCACAAGAGTCATCAAGTGCTCTATATTCAAAAACATCATATATCATAATTGATCAAGCCCTTACAAAAACACCAACTGTGCACCAATATTTACATGACATAGAACATCGATATACATAACCATCGCAGTATTCATGCCTTAGATACACCAGTATTCACATCATCAAAATGATACACGTCACTTTTCTATGTTTCCTTTCGCTCAGCCGCCTGATTAAGCACTCAAGGCGTCAAATTAAACACTCGAGGCTGAATTTCCCCAATTGAACTTTACGTCTCTTGTACTTCCAAATTATGCATTCGAGGTTGCGTCCGGGATGCAGATGACTCGGCCACTGCTTTACCCTTTTCTTCATACGATGCACCACTCTTTTTCTCACTCCCTGAAGGGGCATTCCAACAATATTTAGCAATATGTCCTTGCTTCCCGCAGTTATAACAGATACGTGTATCACCACGTCCTTGCCCATAGGTTGCCCCCAAAGAGATAGTCAATGGAGCTGATTCCACAGGCCTAAACCTTTTCTTATCTCGTCTACTATACTCCAATTGCTCCAACTGTGGTACTTTGAATTCTGGCTTCTCCACTGTCAGTCTTTTCTTTTCTTGTACCTGCTTAAAATCCTTCTCCAACGCACGGGTTGTACCCACCAATGCTTGGAAGCCTTGATTCACCTAACTCGGAAGTGCCAACCTTAACTCATCTTGCAGTCCCTCATAAAAGCAATTCATCTTCCGTGCTTCCACCGCGAAGGTAGACACCGCATATCGCCCAAATTCGGTAAACTCATGTAGGTACGTATCAATATCAGTCTCACCCTGCACCAAACGTTGAAACTCGTTTTCCATCACAATCTGCGGCGACACTGGCAAATACTTGGCTAAAAACAATATGGAGAATTCGTCAATGGATATCTCCTCTAAACCTCGACCTGCCAAGTGATGCACTTCCACGGCATTCGACCAAAGTCTCGTGTCTCCTTCCAGCAGAAAAGTGGCTAAGGTCACTTTCTGCTCTTCTGCATTCCTGATTGCAGTTAGGATCCTCTTCACTCTAGCAAGCCAGTCTTCCGCCTGCGTTGGGTAAGTCGCTCCACCAAACGTAGGTGGATGAAACTCCAAAAATCTTTTCAAGGACTCATCCATTGCTTGCTCGTCCACCACAACTTCAGCGCGCTCTTGCCTTGCACCAACACGTACTGGCACCCCTGCAGGCCTTGCCTGCCCAGTAGGTTGTGCCTGTAACACTGCAAGCACCGTCTCTATCACCACCCGTATGGTATCCGCCGAGGGAGGCGTAGGCGCTTCAACGAGTGCTGTACTCTCATCGGACCGCTGGGGCTCAGACTGCCCAGCACCACTCCTCGCCACCTATCAATCAATGTACAAAACACAATTAATCATGTAGTTCATAATGGAAAATATACATTGATGCACATTCCTAGTGGACATTCGTGAGTTCAATTATGTTCTTCCCTCCCAAACAATCTCAACCTGGCTCTGATACCACTTTGTAACGCCTCCACTCGTCACATGGAATATAACGGTGGGTCCGGCTGGGGCCCCACACCATATTTCACAGACAGGCGGTAGAATTACGTGTGGAAATCAAAATCTACTCGTATCCTAACTCAAAACATTCTAGCACAGCATTTTAAGTTAGATGAACTCAGCTCAATGAATGTCCACTAATATATAAACTCCATATTTATACATCAAAAGCAGGAATGCATACAACACACACCCATGACCTTAAGGCATTACAAGTTTCTCTTTACAAACATATACAATTTCATACATTGGCACGTAGGCCGGCCACACATGAAATCCAAACACGCTTTCTTTGGACGGCCTTCAAGGGCCTTTAGCAGCAAGCCTCCATTCCGCTCAAGTCAATTCAATCATCAGCACCTGCAATTAGCCATCCACCCAAGAGCGGCAAACAAAGTAACAGTCAGCTTTAGCTGACCAATTATAACGACCCTACCCCTTACCCGGGGCAGTGGTTCCTTCCCTATATGCATTGCCATCACAAGCTATCAATCTACCAATCACAACAACATCACAAACGCCGTCATCCACCAGATGCTCCGTGCACTTAGGGAACCTTATTGGTGTACTGGATATCCCAGCCGTACACCGTCGATCAGAGGTTCTTCACATGTTGGTTGGCCGGTTCAATCCTAGTCCACCAATCCCGCGGGATGGCAATATTCCATCCACACCACTCAGAGGTACTACCTTACAACATCCATAAACATAACAAGAGCAGATCGACCCACCCTAGTGGTGTAGCTAGCCGGGTTTATCGATGCTCCCCAGGCATTACCACCAATCTACCCTTCACCTATTTCTGATTGACCCACCCCTGTGGTGCAGCAAGCCGAGTTTAACTCGGCTCCCCAGGCATTGCCACCAATCGACCCCATTTCTATCCAGATCAACCCACCCTAGTGGTGTAGCAGGCGGGTTTATCCCGCAATCCCCAGGCGTACCACCAATTGATCTCTCATCACACCCAGGAGCTTACTCAAAGCATCCATACCTCACAAGCAACATCCATACATCCATACAGCCATCCAACAAAGCATAAACCTTTATATATCATCAAATCCACGGAGTCTTATCTGGTTTACCCATAATCATCACCAATCCAGACTACCCGTCCAGATGGGCTTTACACAACATGCCTATGCCGTACTCCACACTTCCGACTCTAGATGCAGACTCAACCAAGGGAATCACTTACGATATCCACCTCTTGGTAGAGGATTCCACGTATATGCATAAAGAAAGGACTTCGATGTCCAAGAAGGAGATCGTTACCCTTGAAGATGGCTTCGGTGCCATGAAGTAGCCAGATGGAAATCACCGCCTCAGCTTTTCCTTCACGAACCCGATCTCGGATCTTCACTCTGCACTCCACAGCTCCTCCAGCAGCTGGCTTTCTCCTTCCTCCCCTTGCTCCCTCTTTCTCTTTCTCTCTCTTTGAGAATGAGAAGATGAAGAAAATGGAAATGAAGGGATTTTATCCCAATTTCTCGGCTCTTATCCATATGGAAGGGGCCTATACCCTTGGATCCAGAAGAGGGGAATGAACAGCTCAGATTTGCCCAAAAATAGGCTGAACACGGCCTGACACGCGCTGTGACACGCCCATGTCACAGGTCGTGTCACTTAAGTGGCAGTCAACTGTCTCAAATTCAACCAGTACATGGCCGTGTGACATACCCGTGTCATACCCTACACGCCTGTGTCGTGTGTAATACCTCCCTTGTAATGACCGTATAATATGGGCCCGACCGGGGCCCTAAAAACATACAAACGCCATAGTTTCAGTATTATAAGATGATATAACTACCCAATCTCAGAACTCGTAAGCAAAACACAGCGGAAACACCAACCAAGAAGTTATCCATATCCACAAGAGTCTCGAAACGTCCTTATGGCCTTACAATAAAAGAGAGTCCAAAACTCCATCAATACATAACACATCAAAGTGCATAGGAACTCCTAAGCTACCTCGGCATGCAAGCCGAAAGACAATAGCATCAAACATACAATATCACAAAAGTAAATCCTAAGCAAAGATGGTAACACTTCATGAGGCTTAGGCCTTTCTGGCTGGCGAGCTAGCTCCAGCTTACGATCCTTGCCCTGTAAAAATTTGGTTGTAACGCGGGTCAGCAAAGGCTGACCTCAAACTGTATAACAAACACATCTCCTCCCGGCCCCCCTAACGGACCCCGGGGTACCCCTCCAACCTAGAAGTCAGCACTTCGTATACAATATACATAAACAAGTATAACACTAATGAATAGGCTTGGATGTCTCAAACAACATGCACGTTCTCTACTGTTGAGCATATAAAGAAAAGGGGCATACTATGCAACATGTATGCAAAACCCGGGCTTCACCCAAGGCACCCTATCGCGTATGCATCTAACACATCATCAAACATCTGGGTACTCACCATTTCCCCATTGGCATTAAGCCGCAAACAAAGGGGTATTGCATTTCCCCCAAACAGCATACAAGCCGCCACACGGAACTGTTGTCAAGGCCCCACCCGCTTATGGTCTTAGACTCGGGCTTGCCTGCAAGCTCTGACTTCTCATGTCAGGATTCTGTCTAACACACTAACTGATTCTAAGAAGCCTTGCTAGACCCCACCCTCTCATGGCCTCATTGCC
Organism: Platanthera guangdongensis; assembly: GCA_039583875.1. Classification (NCBI taxonomy): domain Eukaryota; kingdom Viridiplantae; phylum Streptophyta; class Magnoliopsida; order Asparagales; family Orchidaceae; genus Platanthera; species Platanthera guangdongensis. The sequence goes on from CM077162.1 coordinate 85,933,195, forward strand.
CGGGCTTGCCCCATGCTTGGCATTCTCGTCAGTCTCATAGAAGGGGACTAGTCTCGCCGGGACACTCTCCACACATGACTTGCACGTCATGGGATAGCCAGTCGACCACGAAGACAAAGCCACGCCTTAGCACACTACAATCCAAAATCATTCCCACCCTAATCCCTCATTTGTACTGCAATGTCCCCGCGCACCAAGGAAATCATCTACCGCCAAGGCGGAGCTAACCTTGTCCACCAAGGAAACCATCTAATGACATTGATGAGCTAACCTTGTCCGGTTCCGACTACACGTACTCACTCGAGAAAAGTGGGAAAACATCACAAACATCACAAACGACATCTTGCCGCAACGGATCTCTACAAATCCTTAAAGCTCGTATGCAACATCACAAAGTCGGACTAACGGTCGTGACTACGGCTTCACCCACCATGCCTAATCCACTAACGGAGTGGATTTCTAATGCAAAATCATGCCGAGGATGGACTCAATCAACCCTGAGGTTCCTTTTGAACCTTGGCGACCCAAACCCCTCTCATTTGAGAGTTTGGTACCCAAAAACTAGAAAGAAAAGATGCTAAGCACGCATCCTAAAACTAAGAGGAGAAGTGTCGTTACCTTCCAACCTCTCTTCCTAGCCATGGAAACAAAGTCGGATGAAAACCTTCGCAACGGTCTTGCCTCCACGGGTCTAGCCTCAGCTCATGATTTGGAGCACCAAAGCTTCTCGGGCAGTCGGATCTCTCCTTCACCTCCTTTCTTGCTCTCCCTTCTCTCAAGATCTTAGAAAGAGAGTACTTGATGAAGAATGAGGGTTCCCAAACCCTATTCCCGGACTTAACCCAGCAAGGACAACCATGGACCATCAGATCCCAAAAGAAGGAAACGAACGTCCACGATTCGAACTGAAAATCAAAACTCCTGGGCCGAACACGGCTTGTGACATGCCCGTGTCTAAGGCTGTGTGCCCTAATCGATGCTAAAAACCGTCGCACCCATAGCAGGACAAGGGCTCTGAACACACCCGTGTCAAAGCTGACACACTCGTGTCATGCAATACAAGCCCGTGTTCCTGGGCGTGTTCCTCCATCGACACAGGACCAAACACAACCCAAGGAGGACACGGGTACTCGACACGCTCACATCAAATTTGACACGCCAGTGTCCAACACGAACATGCCTGGGCTCCAGGCCATGTCTATCCCCTCACACAGTCCGACCAACAACTTGAGTAGGACATGGCCTGGGACACGCCCGTGTCTCAGGCCGTGTTCGAAGTCTCGACGATAGTCGACTGCCTCTTTGTCGACTTCGCGGAAAATTCATCGAACACGCGCACGACACGACCTTGGACACGCCCGTGTCCCAGGCCGTGTTCACTATCTCGACACTTTGTCGAGCGCAAATCGTCGACCTCCCGGGCTCTCGACGAACCTGAGCACGACATGGCCATGGACACGCCCGTGTCCTAGGCCATGTTCAATGTCTCGACACATCGTCGAGACCAAAACATCGAGCACACGAGTTCTTCGTCGAACCCGAGCACGACACGGCCAGGGACACGCCCGTGTCCTAGGCCGTGTGACCCTCACCAAGACCCAATCTTGGCTCTGAACGCTGTCTGTCCCCCTTTCGAATTTTGGGGCGTTACAACTCTCCCCCCTTAAAAGAATTTCATCCCAAAATTACATAAATCAAAAAGGGGTACACAAAACTTAATTGATACCTGAACGGAAAAGATCTGGATACTCCTCCAGCATGGTCTGTTCTCGCTCCCAAGAGAGCTCCTCACGACCGCAGTTGTCCCATCGGAATTTTACGAGTTTGACCTCTTTGTTCCGCAACTGTCGAATTTCTGAATCCTCTATAGCAACTGGACTAACTCGCGTCCTCAAGTCTTCCTCTATCGGCACCAATGCCGATTCGATCACCACACTAGCCTCGACCAAGGCTTTCCTCAAGACGGAGACATGGAAGACGTCGTGTAATCCACTCAGCTCTGCGGACAACGCCAACCGGTATGCTACTTCTCTCACCCGTTCAATAATATCGAAAGGTCCCAAAAACCTCGGACTCAACTTCTTGAGTCGGCGAATCCGCGAAATTCCTTTGAACGGCTTGATCTTTAAATAGACCCAATCGCCTATCGTGAACTCCAGCTTCCTGTGGAGAGCATTAAAATACTTTGCTTGCCGATCTTGGGCCACCTTCGTGCGCTCTTGAATGGTCCGCACCAACTCACAAGCATCAACTACCACTTCTTTTCCCAATAGCTTGGTGTCTCCCGCCTCTGTCCAAGACATTGGTGTTCGACACCGCATCCCATACAAAGCTTCGTATGGCGCCATTTTTATATTTGCTTGGTAACTATTGTTGCACGCGAACTCCACCATGAAGAGGTGATCCTCCCATTTCTTTCCAAAATCAAGAATACACATCCTCAGTATATCTTCCATAGTATGATTTGTTCTTTCGGTTTACCCGTCAGTTTGAGGATGGAAAGCCGTACTGAACTTGAGCTTCGTGCCCAAACTCTTCTGAACCAATCTCCAGTCCTTGGACGTGAAACATCCGTCACGATCGCTGACTATACTTTTAGGAATCTCATGTAGTCGCACAATGTTGCGAACATACAACTTCACCAGCTTCTCCACGATGTCCTCCTTCCGATTTGGGATGAAGTGAGCCACTTTGGTTAAGCGATCCACAATCACCCAAATCAAGTCGTTACCCTATTGCGACCTAGGTAACCCATGCATAAAATCCATGGAGATATCATCAAATTTCCACTCGGGGATTGGAAGAGGCTTCAGGAACCCGCCCGGCTTCTGACACTCGACCTTCACCAAGGCACAAGTTTGGCATCGATTCACGTACAAAGCTACATCCAGCTTCAGTCCAGACCACCAAAAGGATTTATTCATAGCCAAGTACATCTTTGTACTGTCCGGGTGAATGGAGTACTTTGTGAAGTGAGCCTCAAACATCAAATCCTCACGGAGCTTGCCAAACTGCGGCACACAAATCCTTCCGTCCTCCCTCAGAATCACATTAATTATCTCCCAGGCGCTGCTCTCGCCCTTTTGAGCTTCTGCCACGTATGGTTGAAACTCCACATCTAAACGGGTTGCTTCCCAAATACGATCGGACAAGTCGTTCTGCATTTCTATCCAGTTCAACCGAGCCACACTAGACTCGCCTCTTGCTACACATACCATGCCAAGGGACTCCCAGTCCCGTACCAACCGCTCATCATGATCGTCGATCCAATTCCCTTGCCCCGAGTATTTCCTACTCAAGGCATCTGCCACCACATTGGCTTTGCCCGGCGTATACTGAATCGCCACCTCGTAGTCTCCAAGGAACTCGACCCACCTGCGCTGCCGCATATTCAGGTCCTTCTGATCTAGGAGATACTTCAGGCTTTTGTGATCCATGAAGATATCCACCTTCGCACCATAGACATAGTGCCGCATAATTTCAATCGTGAAAATTACCGCCGCCAACTCCAAGTCATGGACGCGGTAATTCTTCTCGTGAGGCTTCAGCTGCCTAGAATCGTAGGCTATCACACTTCCATGTTGCACCAAAATGCAACCCAAACTGCATCCCGATACATCACTGAAGATTTGAAATCCTTCGGTCCCTTTCGGTAGACTTAGGATTGGAGTCGTCATCAGTCTTTCCTTCAGTGTCTCGAATGCCTGACTGCACTCCTGAGTCCACACAAACTTCTGATCATTACAAGTTAGTGAAGTGAGGGTAGAGCTATTCGCGAAAAGTTTTCTACGAATCTTCTATAGTACCCGGCTAGTCCAAGGAAACTTCGGACTTCCGCCATGGTCCTCAAAATCGGCCAATCTCGGATGGTTTCCACTTTTGTTGGATCTACTGCCACCCCATCCCCACTAATCACATGGCCTAAAAATACCACCTTCTCTAACCAGAACTCGCACTTCGAGAATTTTGCATAAAACTAGTTCTACCTCAACACTTGCAAGACTACTCTCAAGTGAGTCTAATGCTCCACCTCCGATTTGGAATACACCTGTTGGATACCTAGTTTGATTTGGGCTAGGTTCACTAACTTAGGATCATATGACCCACAATGTATAGCCAGGGTCATGGTTGTGTCCTAGAGTCTAGGCCAAGTCCTTAGAAGCAACACTGTATGGACTAGCCATCATCAGACTGCTAGAGACTCAAGACTTAGAGTTTTTCTAAAGACCAACTAAAATGAGTTCGATGTTCGTCGAACTCAGGTCGACGATAGTCGTGCTCAGCTTGATGATCTCAGAGTAAATTCTCTGAGCTGAGCTCAATGAACTTGGTACTCAGGTCGACGAACTTTGGACACTATACTTCAACACTTCAAGATTAGAAAACATCTCTTTATACTAAGTCCAGAGTCAGACTTTGGTCGACGAACTTGATTCTCAGCTCGACAAACTGTGACCACAATAGCTAGAGTTATCCAGTAGCAGTTAAGTGGTCCTCAGCTCGACGAAACCAATTCTTAGGTCGACGAATTCTCGATACTTCACTTCAACACCTTCATCCAGAAGCATCTGAAATTATTCCAAGTCCAGAATCATCTCCAGTCGACGAAGTTACAATCTCAGCTCGACGAACTTGAGACACAGAATAAGCAAGTCTGGATAATGCAGTTTTCTGCTTTAGCTCGACGATCTTGGAGCTCAGTTCGACGAACAGAAGTCATCTGGTCGACGAACTCAGTAACTCAGCTCGACGAACTGTGGACTCAACTCGACGATTTCTGCTATCAGTTCGACGAATCCAGACTTAGTCATTTTTCCATCCTTCTACCCCCATTCTACTGCAATAATTCCTGAGTAATTAAAGCTCAAATATTCTCTGGAATATAACCGTTAGACAGAGCATTGATTAAGGTCTTCTCCAGGATTATTGCCTGCCATTTTTCCGTGGGACAGTTGGGGAAATAATTCAATGCCGTTTATTCTCAAGGCCGTCAGCATTGATTGCAGAAGATTTCAAAATTTCAAAAGGCCATTTTTGACAGGAAATATAAAAGAGATTTTCTCTCTTCTTCCTGTAGACAGGCAAAGATACAGATAGACAGAACAAGATACACAACACAAAAAAATACAATCAGTCTGAAAATTAAGGATCTCTCTGTCTCTGCTCCTTCTTACAAGAGAACTCTGCTTACAGAAAACAAGCCCCAGACTAGAAGAACATCTGCTTCCTGAAGAAGAAGAACAATCATTCAAATATCAAGAGTGTTCCTTCTTCATCTCTGCAGGACACTTCAAAGGACAACAAGAAATCCATCTATCAAAGAAGTTCCTGGAGATTTCTCTGGTCAAGGATGCAGATTGAAGGCCTACTCACCCTGTGCAAAGCTTCCCAGCCTGAACCCTTTTACATCTTAGGGGGAGCTTTGACAACATCAATGAATCCACATAGTCTTCTCATTATGATTGAGAAAAGAAGACTTTCATCACTCTCTCATCCCCACCTCTGTACATGGTTTTAATTCCCTTCAAAATTATTCTAGTTCACATGTCTCCTTCCAAAAGACTTGAGGATTGGTTTTTGAGCACCTGATCAAAAGCTCATTGGTGTCAGGCAGCTGATCAAAAATCAGAGTGGATTCCTACCTAGGTGGTAGAAGAGTGGATGCACCCAAGTTTAGGGGAACCACTATAAATTCTTGTGTTATCTGGATTGCTCTTTTCTTTTGTTTTTGTGCTGTGATTGTTTGATAGGATTATTATTTTAATTTTGTTCCTACACTAGATTAAATTCAGATGAAAATTTTATAAACCCTGAATACTCTATTGACCCCCCTCTAGAGTATTCCTGATCTAACATCTCACTTTCAATTGGTATCAGAGCAGGTTCCTTTGATTGTACAAGCTAACCCTTGAACCAAAGATCCTTTGTTAGATCTAAATTTTATTTTTATTTCCAGTTAGATTATATACACAGCAATGGTACAGAACAAAGACTATGCAAGCACCAGACCTCCAGTTTGCAACTTAAATATGTTTGCCATCTAGAAGGCAAGAATCAAATTGTACATGAATTCTATTGATGAAGATATCTACAACTCCATCTTGACAGGTCCCCCACAGCCATTTACCTTTACAACAACATCTTCGAGCATAATTGTAGTTCTACCACCTGAGTGGACTAAGGCTTAGAAGAATGCCAAGGTTGCTGATGCCAAGGCAATGAACATACTGGCACAGACTATGTCAGATGAGATCTTCCAAAAGGTTGCTGAATGCACTTCAGCCAAAGCCATCTGGGATTCCCTAAACCAAATGGTGGTTGGATCAACAGATGAAAGCAAAGATAGAAGATCAAACCTCATCACACAATATGAAAACTTCAAAAAGGATGAAGCAGAAATAGTTGAAGTGATGTACAACAGGCTTAGCTCCATCATCAGTGAGCTAAGGACCTTAGATAAAGAAATCACCTTGACTGAAGTAAATGATAAGATCCTTATGTGCTTCCCAAGCTCATGGGATTCAAGGATTTTGCCCATCAAGGAGGCTAGAAGCCTAAATGAGATCTCCACTGAATCTCTTTTAGGCAAGTTAAAATCCTATGAACAGTTGATCAAGTCCAGGGAGGAAGCTGAGCAAAGAACACATCCTCCAGCTAGAAAAGAACAAATCATAACATTCAAAGCGGCTGATGAGACAAAGATTCCCTCAACAAATGAAGAACTGATGAGTTTATTTGCCAAAAGATTCTACAAAATGGCAAGAAACGATTTCAGGAGGAAGTCATCAAGGCATGTTGACAAGCCTAGATATGATAAGACACCAACCAAAGAATTTGTGTGTTTTGGATGCAGGAAGCCTGGGCACTTCATCTCTGAGTGTTCAGAGAATCAGAAGAAAGACAAGAGAAGAGAGAAAGATACCAGGAAGCAGCACAACAGCATACCTTCTTCCAGCAAATACAAGAAGAAGGAGAAGGGTTTTGTGGCTGAAACCTGGAGTGAGACTAAAGAAGAATCAACATCTTCTAGCTCCAGTGAAGATGAGGAAGATGCAAGGGCCAAGGAGGTTTGCCTCATGGCAATTGATGCTTCTAGGAGCTATTCAGAAGAAGATGATTCAGACAATGAAGCAGCTTCAGATTCTGAAGCTGACAAGGTATTCTCTTATTTTTATTATAGTTCTAATTCCTTTAAATTTGAATTTAAAACAATGTGTATAGATTTGATTAATTCAGAAAAGGAGATTAAAACTCTTAGGGAGAAACTAGGAATTTTAGAAAATGTAAACTCTGAAAACAATAGATTAAAAGATGAACTGTGTTTAGCCAATGAACAAATCATAATGTTGAAGACTAAGCTTAGTGAGGCTAAACAACTTGAGGAAACTCTTAATGAAAGAAGCCTCAAGCTGATGGACATCACAAGCACTGTAAATTCCAGACTGAATGGCAAGCTAGGCTTGGGTGCTTTATCAGGTTTGCCCCCTATTCTCAAGAAAAATATTTTGACAACCCCAATAAAATTTGTCTCTGCTAAGGGGAAAGAAAAATTAAATAATAAACAAACAATGGAAAATATTCCCATATCAATAGGCCAGAAAACCAAAAATCAGAAAACCTTAAGTAAAAAACAAGGTTCAACAGAATTCGTCGAACTTAGATCGACAAAATGCAGCCAGTTCGTCGAACCCAGATCGACGAACTCTGAACAAAAACTATAGCTATAATTATTCATCTAACTGCGATCGACGAACTCTGTATGGTTCGTCGAGCAGAGGTCGACGAACGTTGGGCACAGAAAATGAATATGTTCATTCTCTGGGCAGAGATCGACGATCTCAACCAAATTCGTCAAACTCTGGTCGATGAACTCACAGAAATTCATCGAACCCAGAAAGACTTAACCAAAACTTTAATTATAACAGAAATTTAAATAATTCCAGGAAAGCTTTTAATCCACTAGATGATTGGGTCATACCACCTAGGAGATATCACCCTCTAGGATATAAATCCCAACCAGAATATTCTATTATTTCCAGCTTTTCATACCAGGAAAGCAAAAGACCCAAGGTAACCTGGGTGAAGAACATTAAACTATTTTCATTACAGGTGAAGAGCTGTCCAGCAAACAATCAAACATGGTACCTGGATAGTGGGTGCTCCAAGCACATGACTGGCAGCAAGGACATCTTACACAACTATAAGTAGAAGTTGGGGCCAAAGGTTATCTTTGGGGATTCCAAATGTGGCCAGTCAGAAGGTTTTGGAGAAGTGAAGATTGGAGCTGTTACTTTCAAGAAAGTAACATATGTCAGAGGACTCAAACATAACCTCATCTTCATAAGTCAGTTATATGATGAAGGTTATCAGGTACACTTTAACTCATCTTCTTGTATTATTTCTAATAAGGAAAATCAAACTGTTTTAATTGGAAATAGACAAGGCAACATATATTTAGTTGATTTTCTATCTGCCAATTCTGATATCTGCTTACTTAATCTTACTAGTAACCAGAATGATTTATGACATAAAAGACTAGGTCATGTTAATATGAAAAACATTGCTAGGTTATCTAAAGACAACCTTGTTAGAGGTCTACCTTCTGGTCCCTACAAGAATGAAGGTCTCTGCAGGGCTTGTCAACTAGGCAAGCAAACTAAACCTAGTTTTAAGTCTGTAAATAAAAGTGATTCACCTAGGATTTTGTATTTGCTACATATGGATCTCTTTGGACCCATTGCTGTACAAAGCCTAGGAGGGAAATCCTACACCTTGGTTATTGTGGATGACTTCTCCAGGTTCACTTGGGTATCCTTTCTGAGATCTAAGTCAGATACCTTCAAGGTTCTTACAGATTTTCTCAGGACCATACAGATTGAGTTCTCTACTCATGTTGCATTGATCAGAAGTTATCATGTCACAGAGTTTGAGTCTCTTCTTATAAATGAGTTCTGTGAGAAGGAAGGTATCAGGCATTGCTTCTCAGCTCCTAGAACTCCTCAACAAAATGGGATAGCTGAAAGGAAAATAGGACACTCATTGAAGCTGCATGTACGTTACTTGCAGATGCTTACATGTCCCTAACCTTTTGGGCAGAGGCTGTGAGCACAACAAATTATGTCCTGAACAGGAGTTTAATTCATAAACTAAAGAATAGGACTCCCTATGAATTACTTAAAGGGAAGAAACCTAAAATCACTATTTTAAAGTATTTGGATGTATTTGTTATATTCACAACAACAACAAAAGATACATTAGAAAGTTTGAGGCTAAGGCTGAAGAGGGAATTTTTCTAGTATATTCCCAAGTAAGCAAAGCCTATAGGGGTTTTAATAAATCATCATTAAAAATTGAAGAGTCCATTCATGTTTCTTTTGATGAAACTAACATGTCTTGCAAGGAGAAAGAGATTTCTACTAATAGCCTTTTGCAGGTACCTCACTTGTGTGAGAGATTGGATGAACTAATCCTTACCCAAAAGGTTCCAACACATCCTTCTCCACAAGTTAATAAAGAGAGTGAAGATGAAAACATTGAAGGAATTGAACTTCCTCCAACAGCAAACACAATTCCACGAGTGGAATTAATCCAAGATGCTGTTGCACAACCAACTCCACCCACTGATTTAGTCACACTCAGGGATCACCCCAGATCTCAAGTGATTGGAGACATATCAGTAGGTGTACAAACCAGACATCAACTCAACCAAGATTTGAGGCATGCCTGTTTTCTCTCTCAGGTTAAACCTCTATCCATCCATGATGCTGAGCAAGATCCCCACTGGATCATTGCAATGCAGGAGGAATTAAATCAATTTAAGATATGTAGAGTTTGGGATTTGGTTCCAAGACCCCAAGACTATCCAGTCATTCGAACCAAATGGGTATACAGAAACAAACTGGATGCCCAAGGAGTGATTGTGAGGAACAAGGCTAGGCTTGTTGCTCAAGGTTATAGGCAAGAGGAAGGGATTGACTATGACCAAACATTTGCACCAGTTGCAAGGTTGGAGGCCATCAGAATTTTTCTAGCCTATGCAGCATACAAAAAATTCAAGGTGTATTAGATGGATGTGAAGAGTGCATTCCTGAATGAAGTACTTCAAGAAGAGGTTTATGTTGAACAACCTCTAGGTTTTATTTCTCCAACTAATCCTTATCATGTTTTCAAATTGCATAAAGCTCTTTATGGTCTCAAGCAAGCTCCAAGGGCTTGGTATGAGACCCTAACTAGCTTTTTGATAGAGCATAAATTCATTAAAGGCATTGTAGATAAAACACTTTTCACTAGACATCATTAGGATCAAATATTGTTAGTGCAAATATATGTGGATGACACCATATTTGGGTCTACTGATTCCAAATTATGCAAGAGGTTCTCTGACCTCATGCATTCAAAATTTGAAATGAGTATCATGGGTGAGCTCTCCTACTTCCTTGGTCTCCAAGTGAAGCAGTTTCCTGATGACATCTTCATATCTCAAGCTAAGTATGCTAAAGAGCTTATAAAGAAGTTTGGGATGGCTGGTGCTTCAGCAAAGAAAATACCTATGGCTACTAATGTTGTGATTGACTCTGATCCACATGGGAAACCTGTGGACCAGAAATTATATAGGGGCATTGTTGGGTCCTTACTATTTCTTACAGTAAGCAGGCCTGATATTATGTTTGCCACATGCCTTTGTGCTAGGTTCCAAGTGAACCTAAAAGAATCTCATCTAATTTTCTTAAAAAGGATTTTGAGATATATAAAGAGTTGTCCTAGTCTAGGCCTATGGTATCCAGCTGATTCAGAGTTTGATTTAACTGGATTTTTAGATGCTGACTTTGCCGGATGCAGGGTTGATAGGAAAAGCACCTCAGGGACTTGTCAGTTCCTTGGTATGAGGTTGGTATCCTAGTTTTGTAAGAAGCAGTCATCTGTGTTTACCTCAACTGCTGAGGCTGAGTATATTGCAGCTGGCAGCTGTTGTTCCCAGATGCTGTGGATTCAAAATCAATTACTAGACTATGGTCTCAACTTAAATAATTCAACTCTATTTTGTGATAACACAAGTGCTATAGCAATAACACAAAATCCAGTCCATCACAGTAGTACACAGCATATAGACATTAGACATCATTTCATTAGAGAGTGTGTAGACAAAAACAAAATTAATCTTGTCTATATCTATACTGATTTACAAAGAGCTGATATATTCACCAAATCTCTGGATGAGAGAAATCACTTATTCTTTATAAATCAGCTTGTAATGATCAATGGAGAAGACTTAGTTTAGTTTCTGTCTGCACTTGATGAATTTTCCAGAGTTCGTCGAACGGAGCTCGATGAACTAGGGAAAGTTCGGGAGATATTCGTCAAACGGAGATCGACAAACTCTCCGAGAGTGAAGTTGTTTTCGTCGAATGGAGATTGACGAATCCACTTCAGAAAACTTTTGTCGAACGGAGCTCGACAAAATGTCTTCAACTCTTCCAGCTGAGCTCGACGAATTATTTCACTATCAATTATTTCGTCGATCTCAGGTCGAAGAATTTCTTATTTTTCATGGAACAGAGTTTGTCGATTCATATTCCAGAAAATCTTATAACTAGGTTTTCTTCGACCTCTGTCCCACACTTTCTGTTCCCTTTGCACTTGATCGCCATTTCTCTCTCTTTTGCAGGTGATTTCATGGCGATTCAAGCAGGAACCCTAGCCGCTATGAAGTTTGACACATGATTTGATGTCGACTTCGATTTATTTCAACACTCTGATCCAATTTTTCTGAACATTCTGACTCTACTGGAAGAATAGAATTTAAAAAACCTGATGACAACAAGAATGAAGCTTGCTGGAGCAGAAATTAGAGAATGGGTCTATACTTCATCTACATCAGAGGAAAACACCATGACAGGAACAATCGCGGGTAATGTCGTTTCTTTGACTCCCGTAGTTTTAACTGAAATTTTTGATCTGAGTAATGGAGAAGAAGATTCAGAGATTGATTCTGAAGAATATGATATGATGTTGAGTTTAATGGGTTATGCTGGAGATAACCCCAATAAGTTGTTGAAGAAACATTTATCTGCAGAATATAAATTTCTGGCATATATAGTCGGAAAGGTCTTGCTGGGCAAGCACACTGCCCATGACTACATCACCAGGCATCAATTCCTGGTCATGTGTGCAGTGGTCAATAAGAAGAAAGTGGATTGGGCACAGATCATTTTTGATCTTATTAAGAAAAAGTGTAATAAGAAAAAGTTTGCTTTGGAAGAATCCTGGGGATCTTCCTGAAGGAGAGGGCTGCTGAATCCCTGGTCTCACAGACCATATTAATTAATGCCAGTAAGAGGCTCACATGCACCTTGTTTGGCAGGTGGGAGAGGACCATAACTAAGCCATCCAAGGCTTCAACCTCTTCGACCCCAGCTTCTGAAAGCACCAGGGCTGTAAGAGCCACTCCCCACCCTACTGAAGAGATCCTACCCACACCTCCATCCCTTCCAGCAACTCAACAACAATTACCCTCCACAGTTCATACTCCCTCTCTTCAACCACATCCACAACTCCAATAACAACTCCAACAAGTTCATGTCCCCACTACAGTTACATCTTCTGCCACATCTCCACCCCTAGATCTTACCAACATCCCCTCATCTCCTATTCAGGAATACCATCAACCCACTCCACCTCAATCACCCCTATCCCCCAATGCTATACCAGATCCAACACCACCTTCATCTCCTCTTCCACCTCATCTATCCTCCATTCCAACTTTTGATCTTCTGACTTCCACCTTCAACTCTCCCTCCCCTCCAGATTCACATATGCTAGATGCCATCCCTCCATCATCTCCAACATCTCCAACATCTACCATCCCTCCAAATGTCTCCACCCAGCATTCTACTGAACCATCTACGACTCCACCTCTGGATCCCTCCACCATCTCCTCTATAATTACTCTCATCACTCCTCTACTCAAATCTCTCATAGTAGAAGTCATTACACCTCTTGCTACTTCTATCTCCACTCTTTCTGCTCAACTCTCTGCCTTCATTGCTGCCCCTCTTCATTCAGGAGCCTGGCTCCAGTTATTACTGAAACCAGGCAGGGGGAGATGCTTGATGAAGAAGCTGCAGCAGCTCCAGCAGCAACAACAGTTCAAGCAGCACCTCCAGCTCCAGCAGTGACAGAGGTAGCAACAGCAGCAGTAGTTGATGCTCCAGCTCCAGTAGTGACAGAGGTATCAACAGTAGCAGTAGTTGATACAGATTATACTGATACAGATTTAATTGATTTAATTCAATTCATTGATACTGACATGGACTTAGAAGAGTCAGTACCAGAGGACATTATTACTGCTGGTGATTTCATTTTAAATCCCACAGTAGATATAGTTAATTTGTTGAGCATTTTTGATACTGTATATTTGAGATTTCCTACATCAGAGTATAGTAAGCCATTCTTGGCTATTGTACCATATACTTCCCCAGTAAGTCCTCAAGTTGCAAAGCAACTTAGTGACAGTTTTGTTGTTCCTAAGCCCATAGTCATTCCAGCTTCCCTAGCAATGTCTTCTGCACCCAGTTATGTCATGGATGACTCTCCATTGCTAGATCTGGATGACTTGATCCTGGAAGATATTGAAGAAGAGGAAAAGGCAGTTGCTGAAAGTACAGTTAGAATTATTTCTCCAGCTTCTCATGTGGCTTCTCCTCCAGCTCCTGTTGAAGTTCCTGCTCAAGCTCCATCTCTACCTGAAAAGCCTATCATTTCTGCTGTGGCTCTAAAAGCTTTAAATGATTTATATGATAACCCTCAGAGATCTGATGATGATGATGAGGATGACGATGATGATTCTGATGATGAGCCCAAGAGGAAGCCAGTTTCTAAGAAAAGAAAAGCTCCTCCTCCTCCTGCTCCAAAGCCAAATCCAAACAATGACACTCCCTATTATATTCTCCAAAAGATAACTCCATACAAAGTGATGCCATCTTGGATGTGGTTATCCAAAAATTAGCAGAAGGAGAGGAAGAGAAGCAGAAGGTACTCTCCTCCTCCAGTTCAAAGATTCAGAAAAGATCCACCTCCTCCAGCTGCTGGTGCTTCCGGCACAACTTCTCAAAGATCTGCCCCTGTTCAAACATATCAGAGACACCATGGGAGATCATCTTCTGAAAGCAGTCAGCATAGGCATTACTCTTCAGGCAAGCAGCATCAACCACAGCAGCAACATCAACAACAGCTATCATCCCCTGCAGATCAGAAAGCTGAAAGTCCTAAAAGGCTAAATTCTCCTCCTGTTCCTTTGGAAGATCCATAAACAGCTACTACTGCTAGAATGGACAGGTTCCAGGAACTAGTAGGCCTTTCTATGATTAATAAAGACAAAGCTGAAGGAAAGGATCCTTCTGAATATTCCACAATTTCTAAGTACAAGAAAGAGGAACTTACGAGGTTTGAGAAAGCAAACAAGTTTTTTAATGTTGATGACTACATGAAGTTGCACCCAGAAGCAGCTGTCCCCAGAGCTACATCTTTGAATATTATAGGGGCTGCTGATATGACCATGACAAAAGTGCAAGCTTCAGATCCAAATAGAGAGATTGTGTTTACAAAGCCTGGAGAGAAGAGCAAGCAAGAAATGTCAAAGGAAAAGAAATAGACGAAGTAAATTTTGAACTCTTTTATTCTTTACAATTATCTATAACTGTTCTATATTCTGAACAAAGCTTATGTATATATATATCTGCTGCATGTGTTATTGATCTCTGCCAGATATATGCTTTTTCTGCTTTGTTTATTTTTAGTTTGAGTATGAGTCTGTAATTAGTGACCTCAACCCAAATCGGGGGAGATTGTTGGATCCCTATTTGATTTGGGCTAGGTTCACTAACTTAGGATCATATGACCCACAATGTATAGCCAGGGTTATGGTTGTGTCCTAGAGTCTAGGCCAAGTCCTTAGAAGCACCACTGCATGGACCAGCCAACATCAGACTGCCAGAGACTCAAGACTTAGAGTTTTTCTAAATACTAAGTAAAATGAGTTCGACGTTCGTCGAATTCAGGTCGACGATAGTCGTGCTCATCTCAACGATCTCAGAGTAAATTCTCTGAGCTAAGCTCGACGAACTTGGTACTCAGGTCGACGAATTTTTGACACTATACTTCAACACTTCAAAATCAAAAAACATCTCTTTATTCTATGTCCAGTGTCTGACTTTGGTTGACGAACTTGATTCTTAGCTCGACGAACTGTGACCACAATATCTAGAGTTATCCAACAGCAGTTAAGTGGTCCCCTCCTCGACGAAACCAATTCTTAGGTCGATGAATTCTGGATACTCCACTTCAACACCTTCATCTAGAAGCATCTGAAATTATTCTAAGTCCAGAATCATCTCCAGTCGACGAAGTTACAATCTCAGCTCGACGAACTTGAGAGACAGAATAAGCAAGTTTGGATAATGCAGTTTTCTGCTTTAGCTCGACGATCTTGGAACTCAGCTCGACGAACAGAAGTCATCTGGTCGACGAACTCAGCAACTCAGCTCGACGAACTGTGGACTCAGCTCGACGATTTCTGCTATCAGTTCGATGAATCCAGACTTAGTCATTTTCCATCCTTCTGTCCCCATTATACTGCAAAAATTCTTAAGTAATTAATGCTCAAATATTCTCTGGAATATAACCGTTAGACAGAGCATTGATTAAGGTCTTCTCCATGATTATTGCCTGCCATTTTTCCATGGGACAGTTGGGGAAATAATTCAATGTCGTTTATTCTTAAGGCCGCCAGCATTGATTGCAGAAGATTTCAAAATATCAAAAGGCCATTTTTGACAGGAAATATAAAAGAGGTTTTCTCTCTTCTTCCTGTAGACAGACAAAGAGACAGACAGACAGAACAAGATACACAATACAGAAAAATACAATCAGTCTGAAAATTAAGGATCTCTCTGTCTCTGCTCCTTCTTACAAGAGAACTCTGCTTACAAAAAACAAGCCCTAGACCAGAAGAACATCTGCTTCCTGAAGAAGAAGAACAATCAATCAAATATCAAGAGTGTTCCTTCTTCATCTCTGTAGGACACTTCAAAGGACAACAAGAAATCCATCTATCAAAGAAGTTCCTAGAGATTTCTCTGGTCAAGACTGCAGATTGAAGGCCTACTCACCATGTGCAAAGCTTCCCAGACTGAACCCTTTTACATCTCAGGGGGAGCTTTGACAACATCACTAAATCCACATAGTCTTCTCATTGTGATTGAGAAAAGAAGACTTTCATCACTCTCTCATCCCCACCTCTGTACAGGGTTTTAATTCCCTTCAAAATTATTCTAGTTCACAAGTCTCCTTCCAAAAGACTTGAGGATTGGTTTTTGAGCACCTAATCAAAAGCTCATTTGTGTCAGGCAGCTGATCAAAAATCTGAGTGGATTCCTACCAGGGTGGTAGAAGAGTGGATGTACCCAAGTTTAGGGGAACCACTACAAATTCTTGTGTTATCTGGATTGCACTTTTCTTTTGTTTTTTGTGCTGTGACTGTTTGTTAGGATTACTGTTTTAATTTTGTTCCTGCACTAGATTAAATTTAGAAGAAAATTTTATAAATCCTGAATACTCTATTCACCCCCCCTCTAGAGTATTCCTGATCTAACACCTCACTTTCACACCAAGATATCGTCAATAAAGACAACTACAAAAGAGTCTAAGTATTTCCGAAATACTCGATTCATCAATTCCATAAATACAGATGGTGCGTTCGTCAGCCCGAACGGCATCACCGAGAACTCAAAGTGACCATACCTCGTACCAAATGCCATTTTGGGTATGCCATCGTCTCGAATTCGCAATTGATAGTATCCTGACTTCAAGTACAACTTTGAATACACCACCGACCCCACCAACTGGTCGAACGGGTCATCTATCCGAGGAATCAGATACTTATTCGTGACAGTCAGTTTATTCAACTCTCGGTAGTCGATGCACAGCCGCATACTACCATCTTTCTTCCTTACGAACAGCACCGGAGCGCTCCACAGTAAGGAACTGGGTCTGATATACCCCTGCTCCAATAGTTCCTGGAACTGCACCTTGAGCTCAGCCAACTCTTTCGGTGCCATCCTAAACGGAGGATGTGACACCGGTCGTGCCTCGGGCACTAACTCAATAGAGAAATTAATCTCCCGCCGAGGAGGTGCTCCAGGAAGATCTTCAGGAAACACATCCTCGAACTCTGCCACCACATGCACTTCCCCAAGTGATAACTTGGAAAGGCGAACCTCCAATAATGCTACAAGCGCTACACCACCCTGGTTAACTGCCAGCGCCAACAGCAAGGCCGAAATCAGGGAACATGCCACTCCATTAAGGCCCTCAAACTTGACTTCCATCTGCCCTTTGCTCCTTAGGGTCACCACCTTGGATAGGGAATCAATACTGGCACGCTGCTCCGCTAGCAAGTCCATTCCCAAAATCACATCAAACTCGACCAACGGTAGGACCGCCGCTATCAACACGAAGTCAACTCTGCTTAGCTCCCAACAAATCTGCCCTTTCTTCCCAGTGGTCATGGAATACCCATTGTGCATGCACACCTTCAGCTCCGCGTCCGCCAAAAATGACTCAACTCCAATCCTTCGGATGAAGCTTTCCACAAAAAGGAGTGCAACGCTCCCGTATCAAACAATACCCTAGAGGGGTATCCGGAAACTAACACAAAGCCTAGAACATAGACATCAAACATAACGGTCAAATAGTATGAGGCACAAGGTTAAGCTTAAACTTCCCCATACCTGTCACTACATCGGGTTGGCGGATTACTTCCTGCTGTCCAAGGTTGTAGGCCCTTGGTTGCACTGGTTGGAACCGAGAAGCGCTAGACTCTGCCATCTTCCCTTTCTCTGCGGCACTGGGGCCGGAGCGCACAGTGTGCTCCTGCCTTGCCTCCTGCTCCGCACCTCCTTGGTTACAAAAACTAGCAATGTGCCCCACCTTATCATAGTTGAAGCACAACGGTGGCCCCTTAGATTGAGACCCTCTGGACGTCCACTTGCTTTTCTCACCGGACTTGTAAGGGTGAGGCTTCTTCCTCCATATATTCCCTTCAGACTTCCCTTGGGATTGAGAAGGCTTCCCTTCTCCTTGCTTGGGCGCAAAACCTTTACAATGTTTGCTCCGCTCCAGATCACTCTCCAACGTCCTGGCGGCCTCAACCAACTCATTGAAACCAGCACTCTTCATGGCGATGAGGGGTTGCCTTAGATTCTCCCTCAGCCCCTGGTAGAAGAGGTTATCCCTCTCTTCATCATCGGCCATTGTCGTTCCCGCGTAACGACCCAACCTAGTGAACTCCTGAACATACTCGTCCACCGTCTTATCTCACTGCACCAAGTGCAGAAATTGCCTTTGGAGGGCCAACCTCATTGAAACAGGAATGTACTTCTTTAGGAAAGCATCCCTAAATTCTTCCATGGACGGGGTGCGTCCAGGAAACTGGCGGCCACTATGGCTCACCCACCACAATTTTGCGTCTCCATCCAACATGAAAGCCGCATGTTGGGTACATTGGAAAATGTGTACCAGATTTGGAGAAGCCTCACCTAACTCAATGATATTCATCAAGGTGTATTTGATGTTGTTTTGAGTTTGTATGTGCAGGATAAAAAAATGAAGAAAATGTTTCTAAGTACAAGTGTCGACACTTGGGAAAAGCTGTGTCGACACCAGAGGCTAGTTTGTGTCGACACACAGGACTTGTGTCGACACACAGAAAATCTTTCGACAACAACTGTTTCGACACTTGGGAAAAGTTGTGTCGACACCAGAAGCAAGATTGTGTCGACACACAGAACTTATGTCGACACATGGCAAATCTGTCGGCACTAACTTAGTCGACACCAGAAGACAGTCTATGTCGACACACAGGACTTGTGTCGACACACAGAATTTTATCTACAACAACTGTGTCGACACACTGGACTTGTGTCGATACACATCAAGTTTATGTCTACAGCAATTGTGTCGACACACAGGACTTGTGTCGACACATTCCATAATTGTATCAAGACAACCACTGTGTCACGACAAGAAGTATTTGTGTCGACACACAGGACTTGTGTCGACACATTTTACAGAAGCCGTGTCAAGAAGATTATAAAGTGCTGTGTCGACATTATGGGAGCTATGTCGACATCACCAAGGATTGTGTTGACACATAGTCTATTAGTGTCGACACATGTAAAGCAATGTCTCGACACTTTGTTGAGTGAGACTAAGTATAATGAAGTAACTTGTGACTTGACAGCTATCATGACCAACAAGGCGGTTGCATTTGTCAGAGCTGTCAGAAGGTTGTTATGAACCGGATCAGCCGGTAACCTTGGATGAAGCCTATATAAAGACATGTTCTATCAACAGATAGAGAAGGGAACGGGAAGCATCAAAGACAGAACCAATCTGAGAAGAACTAACTACAAGGAGAGGAGTCTTCATCCAGAAATCCAAAGAGGGCAGGTCCTGAACAATCTGAAAGAAGAAATCAGAATCACATATGATTAAAAGGAAGCTGGATTGAGGATCAACTCCACTTCACAAGAAGATCAACCTTACTTTGTTCAGATTCAAGAAGATTTGTAGAAAGCTAAGACATGTTGATTCAAAAGTTATCTATTCTATCAAGAACTGATCAAGAAACCTTTAACCCTTTCTATCTCTATCTGGGTGTTGGTTTTATTCTTTTTTATTATCAATTCACTATAGGATCTATTGTAGATCTGAGTTGTAATCCTAAATTATAAAGGCTGAGGTAGGGCTGAGTGCCTGAGGCAGGAGATTAAATTCTCTGATTTATAGGCCTGGGAAGAGGCTGAGGTAGGGCCTATGTGCCTGAGTTGTAGGAGTGTGCACTCACTCTGAGGTAGGATTCTTTGAGAGAATATGAGTTGTAGGACTTGCTGAAGTCTGAGTTATAGGAACCATCTTTGGGTTCTGAGCTATAAGATCTGAGGATCTAAGAAGAAGAAGGAAGTTAGGCCGAATCTAGTATACTGCTAGATAGGCGAAGGTGGAAAGTGGATGTTCCCATCATTTGGGGAACCACTATAAAACTGTGTGTATTCTGTGTGTGTGCTATGTTCTTTTTATCTGTGCTGCGATAGTGTGCATAACAGGTTTTATTGTGATAAATTTGTCTGCCTAAGTAATAAAAAGAATTGTACCTATTCACCCCCTCTATGTGTTTAGGTCATCTTGAAACCAATTCTTTCAAGTGGTATCAGAGGGAGGTTACTCAAGAAATAGACTTAACAGTCTGAGTAGATCTGTAAGGCAGTTAACATTAAGACAAAATGGGTTCTGGAGAAAATCACAAGGAACTTGGATCCATGAAATTACCAATCTGTAGGAAAGAAATATTTGGCATTTGGGAAGAGAGAGTCAGGTTCTTTATGGAAGCATCTGACCCAAGAATCTATATTACAGTTAAAGAAGGGTCATTCATTCCAATGAAAATCTCAGTTCTTGATGCAAATCTGAGGACACCAAAAGATTATTCTGAAATGACAAAGGATGAGATCATCTTATCTACTATGGATAAGAGAACACAGAATATAATAGTCAGTGCTATAGATGATTCAACCATCCAAAACTTGATTCACTGCAAGACCTCCAAAGAGATGTGGGACACCTTGATTGTCTACATGGAGGGATCAGAAGAAGTGAGACAAGACAGAAAGTTTATGCTTAATCAGAAGTATGAAAGTTTTAGACATGCCAAAACTGACAGCATAACTGAGTGTTACAAGAAGTTCTTCAGAATAGTCAATGAACTAATGTCATATGGAAGGGTTTTTAGCACATATGAGCTAAATGATAAATTCCTTAGATCACTAACCAAAGACTGGGACACCAAGATATGTTCCATCATGGAAGTGGCCAGACTTGCAGAAATCTCTCCTCCTACTCTATTTGGAAAACTTCTATCACATGAAATGCAGCTGATGGCCAGGAAAGAGGAAGAGAAAAGCAATAGGGTTGATTACAGAGAAAAGTCAGTGACCTTCAAGGCTGAAGCCCCAAGAAAGGACAGGAGGATGTCTCCATCTCCTCCTAGGAAAGCTGCTGAAGTTATCTCAGAAAGTTCTGACAATCACACATCAGACCACCATGATTCTAATGAGGACTTTGCTGCTTTCACAAGGCAATTTCAAAGATTCTTAAAGAAAAAACAGTGTAGATCCAAGCCATCCTCCTCACAGTCCAAGGACGCTTATCATTAGAAAAGGAAATCCTCAAGAAAGGATAGGTATGACACTAAACCTAGTAAATTATCTTCTACTAAGATTGTTTGCTATTGTTGCAACAGGCCTTGACATGTAGTTGCTGACTATCCTGACAAAAGAAAGGAATCAAATGACAAGAAGAAATTGCAACATAAGGGCAAAAAGGAGAAATCCCTTGTAGTAAAGAAGGAGAAAAGTTGGACAGGCTCCTCATCATCAGATTCTGAAGCTGAAGCTGAAGCAGAAGCATACATTGGATTATTTACAACTGAAGAGGATTCAGAAGAGATAGAATTCTTGAAAATAATGGACTCTATCAATGGGATTGAAGATCCTCATTGTAAAGGACTGATGGCTATGACTGATGAAGATCAGTTCCAGGATCAGCCTGGTACCAGTAAGGTAAACAATATGCCATCAGGTTCTGATTATTACACTGGATCAGAATCAGAAGCATCTGCATCAAGAGATGTGGATGGATCTGAATCTGAAGGAAATGTTCATCAACTCATTGATGAATATGGTGATTTATTGAAAGCACTTAAGAGAAGCAGGAACCTTATTAAAAGTCAGACTAAGGGAATTGCATCTCTTAAGATGGCTGCATTAGATTCAGAAAAAATGCTGGATCTAAAGATGAATGAAGTTGCCAGACTGAAAAACATAACTGTTATTCAGATGGGTACAATTACATTCAAGAATGATCAAATCAAAAGTCTGGAAGTCAAACTTCAGAGGGAGAAGGATCTGGTGGCTAAATTCTCTAAGCCAAAATCAGTCTTACCCTTAATTGATGACTTTATTACCCAAAAGGGTAAGACATGATTGGGCTTTAAGGGAAATGCAAGGGCTGCCAATTCCAAAAGAAAAGGCAAAGCCCCAGTACAACCACTAGCCTTCAAACCCCCCATTTCCTTCAAAAAAGTGTGGCAGCCAACTAATAGATATGATCATGATATCATACAATGGTTGATGCTCCAGCCCCAGCTCTCAGGAATAGAACCACTCAACCTACAGTTTTAAAGACTGCTCACAGCAATGCTGTTAAAACTGTATTGAAAAGGAGATATAATAGATATGAGTGCTGGTGTTGTGGCAAGGTGGGCCATTATACCATTGACTATTGGTACAACACAACTGTCAGGAAGAATGTCAGCTTACCTATCAAAAAGACTGCTGGTAAGTTTTACATGTTTCAGTCTAACCAGAACCTAGGACCCAATAATTATTGGAGTTCTAAGGTTAAGTAATTTTATTTGATGCATGTGAGTCCAAGTGACCATACCCCTATATGGTACTTGGACAGTGGATGTTCCAGGCACATGACTGGAACAAGAAGAATGCTGAAAGACTACACTCCTATAGAGAATGGACCCAATGTGATCTTTGGTGGATCAGAAAAAGGGGTCATCAAAGGGTTTGGTAACATTTCTAATAGTTCCATCACTATCACTCAAGTGGCTTATGTGAAGGGTCTGAAACATAATCTAATAAGCATAAGTCAACTGAGTGATCTTGGTTATGACACTTCATTTATTAAGAATGGGTGTCAGATTAGAAGGACAAGTGATCAGAAGGTCATCTTGTCTGCTTATAGGAAAGTGAAAGAATTGGTTCCTAAACACCTAGGGGGGGTGAATAGGTGTAATTCCTTTTTCTTATAAGGCAGAACTTGTAATTCAGTTAATTAACTAAACTAGATATTTCTACAGCTATCACAACACAGAATTAATAATACCACACACA
Source organism: Platanthera guangdongensis (assembly GCA_039583875.1). NCBI lineage: Eukaryota > Viridiplantae > Streptophyta > Magnoliopsida > Asparagales > Orchidaceae > Platanthera > Platanthera guangdongensis. Next base: position 85,956,213 of record CM077162.1, read on the forward strand.
TTCACAGATTGCACACTGATTTATAGTGGTTCCCCAAGGTCTGGGTACATCCACTTTCCCCCTTCACCTATCTAGCAGTGTGCTAGATTTGGCCTAACTTTTTTCCTTCTTCTCAGATCCTCAGATCTTACAGCTCAAAACCAAAACAAGGTTCCTACAACTCAGAGTGAGTCCACACTCCTACAGCTCAGGCAATCTGCCCTACCTCAGCCTTCAACAAGGCTTATAACTCAGAGATCAAAATCTCCTACAACTCAGGCTAATAGCCCTACCTCAGCATACAACAAAGCCTACCACTCAGAGAACTTATCTCTTACAACTCAGCCTTTATAAATTAGGCTTACAACTCAGATCTTAAAAAGATCCTACAAAAAATAGATGTAAATCTAAAATTTAACCACCACCCTGGTTGAGAGAGAAAGGATGGACAGTTTCTTGATCAGTTCTTGAAAGAATCTGACGTTAGAGATCGACCTGACTTAGCTTTCTTCAAAGCTTCTTGAATCTGAACACAGTAGGGTTGATCTCCTTTGAAGTTGATCTTCAATCAGCTTATTTCTTGAAATTCAGAAATCAATCTTAATTCTTTTTGGCAGACTGGTTCAAACTCTGCACTTAAGAGACTTGTTGATGTTAGTCCCTTTCTTCACTTGATTAGATGGAGCTCTCTCTCTCCAAATTCTTCTGAAGATTCTTCTGAATTCTTCTTTGAATTCTCTTGACAAACTCTGAGTAGATCACCACTTGAGAATGTCTTCTTAGATCTTCTGTTGAAAATCTTCTTCTATATGTTATTGTGTAATAGTATCATATATCATTACTTCTTCTGTTGATAGAGAATGTCTTTATATAGACTTTCTCCATGGTAACCGGCTGATCCGGTTTCTAACGAACTTCTGACAGCTCTGACAGTTACAGTAGACCGGTTGGATATGACAGCTGTCAAGTCTTCTAGTCACTTCTTGAAACTCTGTCTCTGTCAGTAAAGTGTCGAGACTGAACTTCATCATGTGTCAACACAAGTAGTCTAAGTGTCGACACAAGCCTTGGTGGTGTCGACACAGCTCCCTTGGTGTTAACACAGCTTCTGTAGAATGCGTCGACACTAGTTCTGTGTGTCGACACAGTCACTTCTTTTCTTCACAAAAATTAACTTTGTTGAAACTTTGCCATGTGTCGACACAAGTCCTGTGTGTCGACACAGTTGATGTCGACAAAGTCTTCTGTGTGTCGACACTGCCTCTGTGTGTCGACATAGTTCTTGTCGACTAAACTTTTTTGTGTGTCGACACTGCCTCTGTGTGTCGACACAGTTTCTTCTGCTGTCGACACAGCCTTTCCAAGTGTTGACACAGTTGACTCCAAGTGTCGATACAGCTTTTCTCCAGTGTCGACACAAGCCTTCATAAGTGTCGACACAGCTTTTCTGGTGTCGACTCATGGACTTAGAAACTTTTTCCTGCATTCTTGCATTTTCTTAACCTGCACATATAAACTCAAAACAACATCAAATACACCTTGATGCATATCATTGAGTAAGGTGAGGCTTCTCCAAATCTGGTACACATTTTCCAATGTACCCAACAATCTCCCCCCATTTGGAGAAGTCATAACCCTTAGTCAATGATATACAACATTCATAATAAACACACATTATGATGTATAAAAACATTATATGACAGGGTAACTAATAAACAAAACTTGTATAAAATGACATCACAGAATAATGATGCAAACATAATGAGCATTAATCATTGTTTTGTTTAAACTTTCAAAAGTTTCTTAACAATAGTTTACATAGATTTTTAATAATAAAGATTACAATGTTGTAAAATCTAGTAAATCTATCCTAAGGCTGCTCAGGCTCCTTGATGACTATTCCTTTGCCTGATTGGATCTTGGCTTGTATTGGAGCATCAGTATCTTCAGCTGGCTTCTTGCCCTTCATATCTTTCTTCTTTTGTTCTTCAGCCCTTATTCTTTGCCTTTCGAAATAGTGAAATGGCTTTGGGAAATACTTGCTAGACTCCTGAGCATTAGGAGGTAGCTTCCCAGCTTTTACCTTTCTTCTATATTGCAGAATAGCTTCATGTCTAGCTTCATGCTTTTGCCATTCTTGCTTAGTGTACCATTTGCCCCAGTCATGGGTCTTGTCCTTCACAGCCTTCCAGCCAGTCAATATAATATTCCTTGAAGTAGGACTCCACTGCTCAAAATCAGGCTTCAACTCAGCCTGTTCTCTGAATCTCTTCTTCGACAGTTGAGCTTCTTGCTCCTTATTCACAGCTGCCTCTGACATTTCTACCTTCTCAAGGATAATATTTTTAGTACCCTCTGGAGGGCTGTACATTGATTGTACTTCTTGCTGAATCATCTCAAAATCTGCTGGAGGGTAACTAACCTGATCAACTTGAGGTTGATCACTTTCTAAATAAGCAGGTTGCACACCTGACTCAGCTACATTATCATCATCACAGAGGGGTGAATATCCAAGGGTGGCTCTGATGCTATTAGATATCCATTTAGCATGATCTGAGCCTGCTTTGACTAATACTCTCTCCCCTTTTATGACTTCTCTTTCAATATGATCTCTGAGGTCATCTTTCTGAAATCTCACTTGTTCATCTAAATAATTAACACCATCTTTATAAAATGACCTTATTTTCAGTAGCTGATCAGAAATGATCTTTTGTGAAGTCTTAATAGCTGTTTGGACAACAGCTAGTTCTTCCTGTAATTGTTTGTCAAAATCTGACTTGGCTTTAGCACTTGCCTCAGTCTGGGCAGCAGCATATTCTTTAATTCTGTTACAATCACATTATGTGATTCAGTCAGATTGTCATTCATCCTTAGTTGATTTTCAAGGGCATAGCCTTGCTTGACAGCTATATCATCAACTTGAGTCTTTATTCCTACTTGTTGTTTTGCAAGATAGACTACATCATTGCCACCTTTGTGGAAGCAATCTGTCATTTCCTTCTTGTTCTGATTTACTTCAAATCTAATGGATTTGATATCTTGTGCCAAGGAGAATTGCAGATCTTTATGAGTTTCATCTATATACTTCTCCATGGCTATCCTTTGTTCATCCAACTTTACTTGCAAGGATACCAGCAAAGAGCTATAATCTTGGGCTGGGGCAGGTTGTGGAGCAGTTTGCAATGCCCTTTTATAGCTTTGGCTTCTTCTTTTGAAAACCATCAGCTTTCTCTTTTTGGCTTGAATTTCTGCATCATCTTCAAAAGCTGATGTACTGGCTATATCAAATCTTTCCTTAGGACTAGGAGACTGTTCCTTTTCTGTCCTAGGTTGCTCCCCCTCAATGTTAGCTTGCTCCCCCTCAGTTCTTTCTTTCTCCCCCTGAGTCTCAGCTTGCTCCATATCAGTGAACAAATCTTCTAGGGTAAACTCTTGTTGAGTTGGGACTTGAGGCACCACCAACTCAGGAGAATCTGCAGCTATAGATGTATCCTCCATGATAACATCTTGGGCTTGAGTGTTGAGGTGAGTTGTCTGGTCAACATCAACCAAGGGCATAGTTAGTATTTCATTCTCATTATTGAAAATTGATTGATTTACTTCCTGGATTACCTCAAGAATAGTTTGTGTAGTCATTTCACTTTCTAATTGTGTTGGCTCTTCCTCAAGATGAGGCTCCCCCTGCACCTGAGCTCCATCTGTAATATCTTGTGTAGGAGATTTTTCAGGAATCTCTGGCCTCTCTTCATCAGGCATGTCCTTTGTGAGGACCCTATCCCATCTAGAGATTATCCTGATATCCATTCTCCTCATGTGGTTGATCTTAGAACCATTAATCTGTTCCATTACTTCTGGAATTGCTCCAGCCAAGTATAGACTCATGATCCTTCTCAGATTTGGCTTCTTAATGCCTTCCTTAATCTTTTCAAAGATTACTGCAGACCAATCTGTGTTCAGTCTGAAAAAAATCCTGGTCATCAGGCTGAACATATAGGCTGAAACCCTATCATGTCCCCCTAACTTGCAGAGTATGACCTTTCCAACCACTTCAGAAAGAAATTTTCCTTGCAGATTCATCCCTTTCCTGTTTATTGTAGATCCAATCTTCATGGTGGGATCCAATCCACACCATTGAAGTGCTTCCCTAGTCTTGGTAGAGGGAACTTCTTCTTCTTCTTGAGTTCTTGGGAGTTGAAGAGGTTTCCTCAAGGTCTTCAAGATAAGTTTAACTTTAGCTCACTGAACTGCAGATTTGATCTTAAGTCCAGTCGAATCTAAAGTAGCTGCGCCATAGAATTCTAGTATTTCTTTCTTCCATATCTTTATAGGTTCAGATACCAGAAATTCCAAACCATTTTATGCAATTAGGGTTACTACTGTTTTAATCTCTGGTTCTGCATTATCAAAAGCATTGTGAATCAGCTCATAGCCTTCGTTGACCTTATCTTCAAGCTTTGGCGCCATTGGGGTTGTGAGAAATCTTGGATTGAGAAGAGAGAAGTTGTCGACATAAGGTTTTGGTCTCGAAAATATGGAGAGTGTGTCGACAGAATATGTTGTTGACCTATTTATACCCTTCTAAATAATGAAGGTCAAAAGTCGCGTCAAAAATCTCTTAATGTGTCGACACAGTTGAAATGTGTCGACACAGACTTCTAATGCCTCGACAGAAGTGTTGACTTCTATATGTTGACACAATTCTCTTTGTCTTGGTTGTGTTCGACGAAGAGCCCGTGAAGTCGACGATCTGAGGTCGACGAAACTGCGCTCGACGATATGTGTCGATTCTGCGCTCGACGATATGTGTCGATTCTGTGCTCGACGATATCTGTGTGTTGGTTCTAAGTGTCGACACCACTTCTGGATGTGTCAACACTACTTCTCTGAAGTGTCGACACCAATTTTCTGGATGTGTCGACATCACTTCCTGGAGTGTAGACACCAACTACTATGTGTCGACACAGACAATGTTTTGTGTCGACACCATTTTACTTAGCCAAATTTGTTAAACTAATTTATGTTCAACTTTCCTAATTCAATTTTGAAATTATTGAATTTAGTTTCATCTAAAGGCTTTGTGAACATGTCAGAAATTTGCAAGTCAGTGTTAACAAATTCTAAAGAAATATCTTCTTTTTCTACATGATCTCTAAGAAAATGGTATCTTATTTCTATATGCTTTGTTCTACTATGAGAAACAGGATTATGAGCAATAGAAATAGTACTAGTAGAATCACATAATAGTGGAGTTCTACTTACCTGAATACCATAATCTTCCAACTGATGCTGTATCCACAACGGCTGTGCATAGCAACTTCCTGCAGCAACATACTCAGACTCAGTTGTGGAAATTGCCACACTAGTCTGCTTCTTACAGCTCCATGACACCAGTCTTCCTCCTAGAAATTAATAGGTGCCTGTTATGCTTTTCCTATCTACTTTGCAACCTGCAAAGTCTGCATCTGAATAGCCCATTAGTAGAAATTCTCTATTTCTAGGATACCAAAGGCCTAGATTAGGTGTGCCCTTAAGATATCTCAAAATCCTTTTGACAGCACTAAAATGAGATTCTTTAGGGCAGGATTGGTACCTAGCACAGACACATGTAGCATACATGATATCTGGTCTACTAGCAGTTAGATATAGGAGGGAGCCAACTATCCCTCTATATAAAGATTCATCTACAGGTTTCCCTGCATCATCTTTGCATAGAGACATACTTGTCCCCATTGGAGTTCTCATGGTAGTGAATGAGTCCATACCATACTTCTTAATTAACTCCAGGGTGAACTTAGACTGAGATATGGACAGGTCATCATCAGTCTGTCTTACTTGGAGTCCCAAGAAGAATTTAAGTTCTCACATACTGCTCATTTCAAATTTCCCTTGCATAAGTTTTGCAAACTTTCTACAAAGGTTATTTTAAGTAGAACCAAATATTATGTCATCAACATATATTTGGACTAGGATAATATTTTCTTTGGATTCTCTAAGGAATAGAGTCTTATCTATTTTCCCCCTTGAGAATTTGTTCTCAATGAGGAAATTAGACATGGTTTCATACCAAGCCCTTGGAGCTTGTTTTAACCCATACAAAGCTTTCCTAAGTCTATAAACATAATTAGGTTTGAGAGGATCAACAAAACCTGAGGGCTGTTCTACATAGACCTCCTCTTTTAAGTCTCCATTTAAGAATGCTGACTTAACATCCATTTGGAATACTTTGAAGCCTTGATATGCTACATAGGCAAGGAATAGCCTGATTGCTTCCAACCTTGCCACTGGAGCAAAAGTCTGATCAAAGTCAATGCCCTCTTCCTGTCTGTATCCTTTGGCAACTAGTCTTGCCTTATTCTTCACTATGATCCCACTCTCATCAAGCTTGTTTCTATAAATCCACTTTGTCCCTATGACATTGTGGCCCTTTGGTTTTGGTACCAACTCCCAGACCTTGCACCTTCTGAATTGATTTAACTCTTCCTGCATCGCATCAATCCAGTGTGGGTCTTGAATAGCTTCTTCAAATCTCTTGGGTTCCAGTTGAGATAAGAAGCTTGAGCAAAGAACTGTATTTAAGTTCTTGCTTCTTGTTTGTACTCCATGTCTTGGATCACCAATGATCTGGTGTGCAGGATGATCCTTTAACTGTCTAACTACTGGAGGTAATCTATCAATAGTTTGACCTTCTTCAATCTCTTCATTATGATGCATCTCATGGTCTTCATTTTCCTCTTGAGTGACTTGTACTCCCCCTGGACAGCAACTACCATTTTCCTTATCCTGCTTTGTAGTTGGATCTTCTCTAATAGTAAGCTGGTCCATCTTCTGCTGTATACCTGTGGAGCTACAAGAACTACTTGGCAACTCACTGTTAATAAGTTTAGATTCATCAAATATGACATGAACAGACTCTTCTACAACTTGAGTAGCCAAATTGTAGACCCTATAAGCCTTACTATTGTTGTTGTACCCAATAAATATCCCATCTTGGGATTTGGCAGCAAACTTAGTTAGGTGAGACTTGCCATTGTTAAGCACATAGCACTTGCAACCAAAGATCCTAAAATAGGATAAGTTTGGTTTTATGCCCTTCATAACCTCATAGGGTGTGTTTTTGTGGCTTTTGGTGATGGAAGCCCTATTGAGCACATGGCATGCAGTGTTTACTGCCTCAGCCCAGAAATATTCTGGGAGAGTAGTGTCACTCAATAGTGTTCTTCCAGCCTCAATCAATGTCCTATTCTTTCTTTCAGCAATACCATTTTGCTGAGGTGTTCTAGGTGAGGAGAATTCCTGATGAATCCCAAATTCTTCACACAACCTTGTCATACTTTCAGATTGGAATTCAGTTATATGGTCACTTCTGATTTTGACCACTGAACTATCTAATTCATTCTGAATTTGTTTGACAAAATTGTAGAAGACATTTGGGGTTTCAGATTTCTGCCTCAGAAAGAATACCCATGAAAATCTAGAATAGTCATCTACCACCACAAAAGTATAGACCTTCCTACCTAGACTATGAACTGGCATAGGTCTAAATAAATCCATATGCAAGAGGTATAAGCACCTCACAGAGTCTTTGTTTCTAGGCTATGAAAGGAGGATCTGTTCTGCTTGCCCTTTTGACAAGCTGAGCATATCCCATCCTTAAAGCACTTAACATGAGGACCATTCCTCGCTAACTCTTTACTAAAGAGTTGACCAATAGTCTTGTAGTTAAGATGAGCTAGCCTCTTGTGCCATTTGACACAATGAGAGGCTTTCTCATCAGCCACAAGACAGATAGGAGAATTTTTATTCTCACACTCAAAATTTAGGCAATACACATTTCTATTTCTATAGCCAATCAATATGACTTTTTGATCACTTGACCTCTTGATATGACACCAATTCTTGACAAATGAAATGTCATATCCAAGATCACTCAGCTGGCTTATGCTTATTAGGTTGTGTTTCAAACCCTTCTCATAAGCTACTTGAGTGATAGTGATTAGGTTATTAGAAATGTTACCAAACCCTTTGATGACTCCTTTTTCAGAACCACCAAAAATTACTTTAGGCCCATTCAGTATTGGTGAGTAGTCCTTTAGCAATTCCCTTGTTCCAGTCATGTGCCTAGAACATCCACTGTCCAAGTACCATATAGGGGCATGACAACTTGGACTCACCTGCAACAAAGATTACTTAACCTTAGAACCCAAATAACTTTTGGGTCCTTGGTTCAAGTTAGCCTGAAACTTGACAAATCTACCTGCTGCTCTTCTAACAGGTAGACTGCTATCATTCCTGACACTGGTATTGTGCCAACAGTCTAAGGCATAATGGCCTATCTTGCCACAACACCAGCACTCATACTTATTATACCTATTTTTAGGTACAATCTTAGCTGTATTGTTAGCAGCAGATCTCTTATTTTGTGCTGGGGCTTTGCCTTTCTTATTGGACTGTGCAACCCATGCAGTTCTCTTAAAGCCTAATCTTGCCTTACCCTTTTGAGACACAAAGTCATCAATTAGGGGTAGGATAGATTTTGACTTAGAGAAACTAGCCACTATCTTCTTCTCTTTCTGAAGTCTGTTTTCCAGACTTTTGATATGATCATTTTTGAATGTGATTGTACCCATATGAATAACAGTTATGTTTTTCAGCCTGATAATCTCATTCATCTTCTGATCCAGCAGCTTATCTGAATCAGATGCAGCCAACTTAAGAGCTGCAATTTCCTTAGCCAGATTTTTGGCCAGGTTTTTGCTTCTCTTGAGTGCCTGCAACAAATCCCCATATTCATCTATAAGCTGATGAATATCTCCTTCAGATTCAGACCCATCCACATCTATTGATGCAGATGCATCTGATTCTGACCCAGTGAAGTAATCAGAATCTACAGATGAACTTTTTACCTTACTGGGGCCAAGTTGATCCTGGCACTAGTCTTCTTCAGATATATCCATCAGTCCTTTGCACTGATGGTCTTCTTGCTCATAGATAGAGTCCAGTAATCTCAAGAACTCATCCTCTTCTTCAGTTACAAATAAACCATATAGGCCTCAGCCTCAGATTTAGACTCTGAAGTTGATTGATCTGTCCAACTTTGCTCTTTCTTAGCTACCATGGATTTCTCCTTCTTGCTCTTGTGCTGAGACTTCTTTTTATCAGTAGACTCCTTCCTTTTGTCTGGACAGTCAGCCACAACATGTCCAGGTATGTTGCAGCAGTAGTAAATGATCATTGATGTAGTTGACTTGCTAGGCTTTGTCCCACTCCTGTCCTTCCTGGATGATTTTATCTTCTGATAATAGTCATCCTTGGACTGAGATGAGGATGGCTTAGATTTCCACTGCTTCTTCTTTAAGAATCTCTGAAACTGCCTAGTGAAAGCAGCAAAGTCTTCATCTAAATTACTGCTGTGTGAACTGGGATTATCAGAATTTTCTAAGTTCACTTCTGCATCTTTCTTAGGAGAAGATGGAGACATTCTCCTATTCTTCCTTGTGGCTTCTACCTTGAAGGCCACAGACTTTTCTCTATGGTCAACCTTTGTATATTTTTCTTCCTCCTTTCTGGCCAACAGCTGCATCTCATATGACAGCAATTTACCAAACAGTGTTGGAGGTGAAATCTCTGCCAGTCTGGCCACTTCCCTTATGACACAGATCTTTGTATCCCAATCCTTAGTCAAAGACTTAAGGAATTTGTCATTCAGCTCATATGTACTGAAGATTCTTCCATAGGACATTAGTTTATTTACTATTCTGTAGAACTTCTTATAACATTCAGTTATACTATCAGACTTGGCTTGTCTGAAACTCTGATACTCTTGATTAAGCATAGACTTTCTATCTTGCCTAACCTATTCAGAACCCTTCATGTAGACAACCAATGTTTCCCACATTTCCTTGGAAGTTTTGCAGTGAATCAGATTCTGGAATGTTGAATCATCTATGACACTCACTATAATATTCTGTGCTCTTTTATCCATTGTGGCCAAGATGATCTCATCCTTTGTCATTTCTGAAAAATCCTTAGGAATCCTCTGATTAGCATCAAGAACAGAAACCTTCATTGGAATATATGGTCCTTCCTGAACTGTTATATACATTCTAGGATCAGATGCCTCCATAAATAATATGACCCTCTCCTTCCATATTCCAAAAATTTCCTTCCTACAGATGGGCAACTTCATTGAATCAAGTTCTTTATGGTTTTCTCCTAAACCCATCTTCTTTAACTTAGTTCTGTAATTTATTCTGCCTCACAGATCTTACTCAGACTGTTAAGTCTATCTTTGAGTAACCTCCCTCTGATATCACTTGAAAGAATTGGTTCCTAAACACCTAGAGGGGGGGGGGTGAATAGGTGTAATTTCTTTTTCTTCTAAGGCAGAACTTGTAATTCAGTTAATTAACTAAACCAGATATTTCTACAGCTATCACAGCATAGAATTAATAGTACCACACATATTCATAGATTGTACACTGATTTATAGTGGTTCCCCAAGGTCTGGGTACATCCACTTTCCCCCTTCGCCTATCTAGCAGTGTGCTAGATTCGGCCTAACTTCTTTCCTTCTTCTCAGATCCTCAGATCTTACAGCTCAGAACCCAAACAAGGTTCCTACAACTCAGAGTGAGTCCACACTCCTACAGCTCAGGCAATCAGCCCTACCTCAGCTTTCAACAAGGCCTACAAATCAGAGATCAAAATCTCCTACAACTCAGGCTCACAACCCTACCTCAGCCTACAATAAGGCCTACCACTCAGAGAACTTATCTCCTATAACTCAGCCTTTATAAATTAGGCTTACAACTCAGATCTTAAAAAGAGCCTACAAAAAATAGATGTAAATCTAAAATTTAACCACCACCCTGGTTGAGAGAGAAAGGATGGACAGTTTCTTGATCAGTTCTTGAAAGAATCTGACGTTAGAGATCGACCTGACTTAGCTTTCTTCAAAGCTTCTTGAATCTGAACACAGTAGGGTTGATCTCCTTTGAAGTTGATCTTCAATCAACTTTTTTCTTGAAATTCAGAAATCAATCTGAATTCTTCTTGGCAGACTGGTTCAAACTCTGCACTTAAGAGACTTGTTGATGTAAGTCCCTTTCTTCACTTGATTAGATGGAGCTCTTTGTCTCCAAATTCTTCTGAAGATTCTTCTGAATTCTTCTTTGAATTCTATTGACAAACTCTGAGTAGATCAACACTTTAGAATATCTTCTTAGATCCTCTGTTGAAAATCTTCTTCGATATGTTATTGTGTAATAGTATCATATATCATTACTTCTTCTGTTGATAGAGAATGTCTTTATATAGACTTTCTCTACGGTAACCGGCTGATCCAGTTTCTAACGAACTTCTGACAGCTATGACAGTTACAGTAGACCAGTTGGATATGGCAGCTGTCAAGTCTTCCAGTCACTTCTTGAAACTCTGTCTCTGTCAGCAAAGTGTCGAGACTGAACTTCATCATGTGTCGACACAAGTAGACTAAGTGTCGACACAAGCCTTGGTGGTGTCGACACTGCTCCCTTGGTGTTGACACTACTTCTCGACACAACTTCTGTAGAATGTGTCGACACTAGTTCTGTGTGTCGACACAGTCACTTCTTTTCTTCACAAAAATTAACTTTGTTGAAACTCTGTCATGTGTCGACACAAGTCCTGTGTGTCGACACAGTTGATGTCGACAAAGTCTTCTATGTGTCGACACTGCCTCTGTGTGTCGACACAGTTGTTGTCGACTAAACTTTTTTGTGTGTCGACACTACCTCTGTGTGTCGACACAATTTCTTCTGGTGTCGACACAGCCTTTCCAAGTATCGACACAGTTGACTCCAAGTGTCGACACAGTTTTTCTCCAGTGTCGACACAAGCCTTCATAAGTGTCGACACAGCTTTTCTGGTGTCGACTCATGGACTTAGAAACTTTTTCCTGCATTCTTGCATTTTCTTAACCTGCACATATAAACTCAAAACAACATCAAATACACCTTGATGAATATCATTGAGTAAGGTGAGGCTTCTTCAAATCTGGTACACATTTTCCAATGTACCAAACAGAAAGAAAATGTTTATTGCCTGAATTTTGTTTGTGAGAATAATGATTCTCCTATTTGTCTTGTTGCTGATGAGAAAGCCTCTCATTGTGTCAAATGACATAAGAGGCTAGCCCATCTTAACTATAAGACTATTGGACAACTCTTTAGTAAAGAGTTTGTAAGGAATGGTCCAAAAGTTAAGTGCATTAAGGGTGGTATATGTTCAGCTTGTGAAAAAGGCAAGCAGACCAAATCTGCCTTTCACAGTCTTGATACCAAAGACTCAGTGAGGTGTTTGTACCTCTTGCATATGGATCTATTTGGTCCTATGCCAGTTCATAGTCTAGGTAGGAAAGTCTATACCTTTGTGGTTGTGGATGACTATTCTAGATATACATGGGTTTTCTTTCTGAGGTAGAAATCTGAAACCCCAGCTATCTTCCACAATTTTATTAAACAAATTCAGAATGAACTTAACAATTCAGTGGTCAAAATCAGAAGTGACCATGGAACTGAATTTCAGTCTGAAAGTATGACAAAGTTTTGTGAAGAACTAGGGATTCATCAAAAATTCTCCTCACCTACAACTCCTCAGCAAAATGGTATTGCTGAAAGAAAGAATAGGACACTTATTGAGGCTGGAAGAACACTACTGAGTGACACTTCTCTGCCAGAATATTTCTAGGCTGAGGCAATAAATACTGCATGTCATGTTCTCAATAGAGCTCCATCAACAAAAGCCACAAAAAGACACCCTATGAAATTATGAAAGGCAGAAAACCAAATATATCCTATTTTAGGATCTTTGGTAGCAAGTGCTATGTACTTAACAATGGCAAGACTTACCTAACTAAGTTTGCTGCCAAATCCCAAGATGGGATATTTGTTTGGTACAATAACTGTAGTAGGGCATACAGGGTCTACAACTTGACTACACAAGTTGTAGAAGAATCTATTCATGTAGTATTTGATGAATCTAAGCTAATTAACTGTGAGCTGTCTAGCAATTCTTGTAGCTCTACAGGTTTAAAAGAAAAGATGGACAAGCTTACCATTAATGAAGACCAATCTACAAGACAGGATGAAGAAAATGATGGCTGCTGTCCAGGGGGAGTAGAAGTCCCTCAAGCTGATGAAGAGGACAATGAAGTACAACATGTTGAAGAGATTGAAGAAGTTCAAACTATAGAAGGATTGCCTCCAGTAATAAGGCATATAAAGGATCATCCAGCACACCAAATTATTGGTGATCCAAGACATGGTATTCAAACCAGAAGCAAGAACATGAACACAGTCCTTTGTTTAAGCTTCCTATCTCAGTTGGAACCCAAAAGATTTGAAGAAGCCATAAAGGATTCAAACTGGATTGATGCAATGCAGGAGGATTTGAATCAATTCAGGAGATGTAAAGTATGGGAGCTGGTCCCAAAACCAAAGAATCACAATGTGATTGAGACTAAGTGGATCTATAGGAACAAACTGGATGAAAATGACATCATAGTCAAGAACAAAGCAAGACTAGTTGCCAAGGGCTATAGGAAGGAAGAAAGAATAGACTTTGATCAAACATTTGCTCCAGTGGCAAGATTGGAAGCAATAAGACTATTCCTTGCCTATACAGCTTACCAGGGATTCAAGGTATTCCAAATGGATGTCAAGTCAGCATTTCTAAATGGTGACTTAAAAGAGGAAGTCTATGTTGATCAGCCCTCAGGTTTTGTAGATCCGCATTATCCTAATTATGTTTATAGACTTAAGAAAGCCCTATATGGACTGAAACAAGCCCCTAGGGCTTGGTATGAAACCCTGTCTACTTTCCTTATTGAGAACAAATTCTCAAGGGAGAAAATAGACAAGACTCTATTCCTTAGGGAATCTAAAGGCAAGTTGATCCTAGTTCAGATATATGTTGATGACATTATCTTTGGATCAACAGAAAACGACATTTGTAGAAAGTTTGCCAAACTTATGTAAGGGAAGTTTGAGATGAGCAGTATGAGTGAGCTTAAATTCTTCTTGGGACTCCAAGTTAGACAGACTGATGATGACTTGTCCATATCTCAGTCTAAGTTCACCAAGGAGTTGATTACGAAGTATGACATGGAGTCAGCCTCCACCATGAGAACTCCTATGGGGTCAAGTATGCCTATAGACAAAGATGATGCAGGGAAACCTGTAGATGATTCTTTATATAGAGGGATAATTGGCTCCCTTTTATACTTAACTGCTAGTAGACCAGACATTATGTATGCTACATGTGTCTGTGCTAGGTATCAAGCAAGCCCTAAAGAATCTCATTATACTGCAGTTAAAAGAATTTTGAGATATCTCAAGGGAACACCTAATCTTAGCCTTTGGTACCCTAGGAGTAGAGATTTTCTACTGACTGGGTATTCAAATGTAGACTTTGCAGGATACAAAGAAGATAGGAAAAGTACTACTGACACATGTCAGTTTCTAGGTGGTAGATTGGTGTCATGGAACAGTAAGAAGCAGAATAGTGTGACAATATCTACTGCTGAGTCAGAATATGTTGCTGCAGGCAGCTACTGTGCTCAGATTTTATGGATTCAAGATCAACTTGAAGACTATGGTCTCAAGGTAAGTAGAACTCCTTTATTTTGTCATTCTACAAGTTCTATTTCTATTGCTAAAAATCCTGTTTCACATAGCAAAACAAAACATATAGAAATTAGATTTCACTTCATTAGAGATCATGTGGAAAAAGAAGATATAAATTTAGAATTTGTCAATACTAATAATCAAGTTGCTGATATGTTCACTAAAACATTAGATGAAACTAAATTCAATAATTTCAAAATTGAACCAGGTATGCTGAACCTCGAATAGAATGACAAATTTGTCTAAATAATTCATGTGTCGACACATAAATAAGTCTGTGTCGACACTTAGTAGTTGGTGTCGACACATCCAGAAAGTTGTGTCGACACTTAGGAAGTGGTGTCGACACAGAGAATTTCTGACACTTAGTTTCGTGTCGACACATAAAGTAACTTGTGTCGACAAATCAAGGAAGTTGTTTCGACACTCAGTTTGGTGTCGACACATAGTAGTAAATACCTCTATCGAGACCTTAGAAGTCTGTGTCGACACCGTCTCAACAGTGTCGACACATTAAGTATATTTCCACGCGCCTCTTGACCTTCTGTGTTTAGAAGTATATAAATAGGTGGAAACAAACCCTATCGACATGCTCTCCATATTCTCGAGACCAAATCCCTGTGTCGACAAGTTCTTTCTCTTCCCAATCCTAAATCTCTTTCATTCCCCATGGCGCCCAAACACGACGACAACATTAACGTGGGTTATGAACTCGTTCGTGATGCCTTTGACGTTGCGGAACCCGAAATCAAAGCTGTGATTACCTTGATCACAAACAATGGATTAGAATACCTGGTGTTAGAACCGACAAATATTTGGAAGAAGAAAATTCTTGAATTCTATGCAGCAGCATCTCTGGACTCAACAGGACTAAAGATTAGGTACTCAGTTCAAGGCACAAAGGTTAAACTCACCTTGAAGAGTTTAAGAAAGACTCTACACCTGCCCAGAGTTCAAGAAGAAGATGAGGTTGCATCTTCCAAGACCAAGGAAGCTCTCCAATGGTGTGGACTGGATCCCACCACCAAGATTGGATCTTCTATGAATAGAAAGGGGATGAACTCTCAAGGAAAATTTCTTTCTGAAATAATTGGAAAAGTGATTCTATGCAAACCAGGAGGACATGATAGGATATCTGCCTACATGTTCTGCCTCATGACCAGAGTCATCTTCAGGATCAACACTAACTGGTCTGCAGTAATATTTGAGAAGATCAAAGAAAGCATCAAGAAACCAAACTTAGGAAGAATACTAAGTCTATATCTAGCTAAGACTATACCTGAAGTGATGCACCAGACAGCATGATCTAAGATCAACCACATGAGAAGGATGGACTTAAGAATACTCTCCAAATGGGAAAGGGTGCTCACAAAAGATGTTCCTACTACACAGAAACAACTACCACAAAAAAAGAAGAAACGAACCCCCAGGAAACCTGAATCTTCTAGTGATTCAGAAGAACTAGTGACATTCAGTTCAGATGAAGAACAATAAGAATCTGCAAGGAAATCACCTGCCCCTAAGAATGTAGATGATAGTCAGTTACAGGGGGAGCAGATTCCAGAATGCACCAGCCAACTGGATCAAGTTCAGGAAGTGTCTCATCTTGGGGGAGCCAATGAGCATTCTCCAGCTCCACAAGAGGCATTACCTTCAGAAGTTGCTCATGAGAAAGAGCAAGCTGCATTAGAGAGTGAAACAACCACTCAAACTATTCTTGAGGTAATAGATGATATTAATCAAACTACACTAGATACTGAGCCAGATACACTAACTGTGCTTCTAACTGCTGTTGAACAGACAAACCATGAAAACATCCCTGCACAGGATATAACAATGCATGATACATCTGCATTAGATGATGCCCCATTAACTATACAAGATACAGATGTTCCACCTGTACAAACTCAACAAAAATTCACTCTTGAAGAGTTATTTCCTGATATTCAGGTGGCAAGGACTGAGGGGGAGTTGACTAGGACTGAGAAGGAGCTGAACTCTAGTCCTAAAGAGCCAGTTGATATAGACAGTTCATCAGCTTCTGAAGATGATAAGGAAGCCTCAAATGCAAAGAAAAGGAAACTAATGGTCTACAGAAATATGAGCTCAAGCTATAAGAGAGCTTTGCAAACAATCACTCAACAACCAGCCCCAGCAGTTGACTACAGTTCACTGTTGGTGGATCTACAAGTTAAGCTGGATGAACAACGAGCAGCCATGGAGAAATATATAGATGAAAGTCGCAAAGACCTCCAGTTCACCTTGGCTCAAGACATTAAATCAATAAGATTTGAAGTCAATCAGAATAAGAAGGAGATGACAGATTGCTTCCATAAGGGAGGTAATGCTGTAGTTTATCTGGCCAAGCAGCAACAAGAGGGCAGGACTCAAATTGATGACATAGTAATTAAGCAAGGATATGTTCTGGAAAATCAGCTAAGGATGAATGATAATCTTACTGAATCACATAATGTGATTGTTACTGAGTTAAAGAATACTGCAATTACCTTAACAGAGGAAAGGGCTAAAGAGACGTCAGAGTTTGATAAGAAACTTCAAGAAGATTTAGCCACTTTCCAATCTGCCATTCAAGACTCTCAAAAGATCATATCTGCTCAGCTACAGAAGTTTAAAGCTTATTATACAGAAGGCACCAACTACTTAGCTGATCAAATCAGATTTCAAAAAGATGATCTCAGGAATCATGTTGAGAGAGAAGTCATAAAGGGGGAGAGGTTGTTAGTCACTGCAGGCTTTGATCATGCCAAATGGATAACTAATTCTATCAGAGCCACTCTTGGATATCCTCCCTTGTGTGATGATGATAATACAGCTGTGTCAGGAATTCAAGCTGCAGGAATTGAAGGGGGTCAGCAGGAGGTAGCTCATATCATATACCCCCCTTCTAACTTTGAGGGAATTCAACAACTGGTTCACCAGATGTATAGCCCTCCAGAGGCTACTAAGAATGTTATAATTGAGAAAGTGGAAATGTTTGAGGCTGCATTAAAGAGAGAGCAAGAAGCTCAACTTTCAAAGAAAAGATTTAGAGAGCAGGCTGAATCAAAGCCAGATTTTGAAAGATGGAGTCCCACTTCAAGGAACATAATACTCACTGCCTGGCAAGCTATGAAAGATAAAATGCATGATAGAGGCAAGTGGTATTCTGAGCTAGAGTGGAACAAGTATCAACAGAGGCAATATGCCATATATCAGTTTAGAAGAGATCAAAAAGCTGGGAAGGTACCTACTACTGCTGTGGAGCCCAGCAAATACTTCCCTAAGCCTTACCATTATTTTGAACGGCAGAAGATCAAGGCTGAAGAGCTTAAGAAGAAAGATCTTAAAGGAAAGAAGCTAGCTGAAGACACTGATACTAGTGTACAAGCAATGGTTCAATCTGGCAAGGAAATAATGATCAAGGAGCCTGATCAGTCTTAAGATAGTTTTACTAGAATTTAAACAATGTGTAAATCTATGTAATCTTTTGATTGTTAAACATATTTATAATTCAACAAAACTTTGATTCTTGTTTAAAACATGTTATCATATTTTCTATTGATATAATATGTTGTTTATGGCTATGAATTATCTTGTATGAGAAATATTTTCTTTTATATACATCATAATGTCTGTTTTATTATAAAGTGATGGATATCATTGACTAAGGGTTATGACATCTGTGTACCAGATTTGGAGAAGCCTCACCTAACTCAATGATATTCATCAAGGTGTATTTGATGTTGTTTTGAGTTTGTATGTGCAGGATAATAAAATGAAGAAAAAGATTCTAAGTACAAGTGTCGACACTTGGGAAAAGTCGTGTCGACACTAGAGGCCAGTTTGTGTCGACACACAGGACTTGTGTCGAGACACAGAAAATCTGTCGACAATAACGTGTCGACACTTGGGAAAAGCTATGTCGACACCAGAAGCAAGATTATGTCGACACACAGAACTTGTGTCGAAACATGGCAAATCTGTCGACACCAACTTAGTCGACACCAGAAGACAGTCTGTGTTGACACACAGGACTTGTGTCAACATAAAAAATTTTGTCTACAGCAACTGTGTCGACACACAGGACTTGTGTCGACACACATCAAGTTTATGTCTACAGCAATTGTGTCGACACACAGGACTTGTGTCGACACATTCCAGAATTGTATCAAGACAACCACTGTGTCAAGACAAGAAGTATTTGTGTCGACACACAGGACTTGTGTCGACACATTTTACAGAAGCCGTGTCAAGAAGATTATAAAGTGCTGTGTCGACATTATGGGAGCTGTGTCGACATCACCAAGGATTGTGTCGACACATAGTCTATTTGTGTCGACACATGTAAAGGAATGTCTCGACACTTTGCTGACTGAGACTAAGTATAATGAAGTAACTGGTGACTTGACAGCTGTCATGACCAACAAGGCTATTGCATCTGTCAGAGCTGTCAGAAGGTTTTTATGAACCGGATCAGCCGGTAACCTTGGATGAAGCCTATATAAAGATATGTTCTATCAACAGATAGAGAAGAGAACAGGAAGCATCAAAGACAGAACCAACCTGAGAAGAACTAACTACAAGGAGAGGAGTCTTCATCCAGAAATCCAAAGAGGGCAGATCTTGAACAATCTGAAAGAAGAAATCAGAATCACATCTGATTAAGAAGGAAGCTGTATTGAGGATCAACTCCACTTCACAAGAAGATCAACCTTACTTTGTTCAGATTCAAGAAGATTTGAAGAAAGCAAAGACAGGTTGATTCAAAAGTTATCTGTTCTATCAAGAACTGATCAAGAAACCTTCAACCCTTTCTCTCTCTATCTGGGTGAAGGTTTTATTCTTTTCTACTATCAATTCACTGTATGATCTATTGTAGATCTGAGTTGTAAGCCTAAATTATAAAAGCTGAGGTAGGGCTGTGTGCCTGAGGTAGGAGATTAAATTCTCCGAGTTGTAGGCCTGGGAAGAGGCTGAGGTAGGGCCTGCGTGCCTGAGTTATAGGAGTGTGGACTCACTCTGAGGTAGGATTCTTTGAGATAATCTGAGTTGTAGGACTTGCTAAAGTCTGAGTTGTAGGAACCATCTTTGGGTTCTGAGCTGTAAGATCTGAGGTTCTGAGAAGAAGAAGGAAGTTAGGCCGAATCTAGTATACTGCTAGATAGGCGAAGGGGGAAAGTGGATGTACCCATCATTTGGGGAACCACTATAAAACCGTGTGTATTCTGTGTGTGTGTGTTGTGTTCTTTTTATCTGTGCTGTGATAATGTGCATAACATGTTTTATTATGATAAATTTGTCTGCCTAAGCAATAAAAAGAATTGTACCTATTCACCCCCCTCTAGGTGTTTAGGTCATCTTGAAACCAATTCTTTCACCGCAAACTTAGATTTCTCCTCTTCTGGCGTCTCTGCCGCCCTCAGAAGCTCTTGCATCCTTGCCCACCAATCCTCCGCATAAGTCGGAGTACCGACTCCCTTGAACTTCGGGGGATGGAAGCTCAGAAAATACTTCATCCGCCGGTCTCCATGCCCGACAACCACCCATTCTGCCAAAGGCTCTACTCGTCTGGCTTCTCCGCCCGGCATGGCCGTCGCCGTATCTGGTGTAGTAGGGGTTGCTACCTGAGCCGTCGTTGCAGCTTGGGCTGCCACCATTGCTTCTGCAAGCATGCAACAGAAGTCGACAGGGTTTACACCCATGCCCAAAGGACCCTGAGCAGTAGCGCTGCTCATTGAAATATCTTCTCTTGGTCTCGATGTACCCGTCTCGTTGCTTGCACTCTTAAGAAAAGCAAGGAAACAATGAATCAGTCTCTTAATCGCAAGACTCAAACATAAGGACACTCATGGTCCCGCGTTACTCTTATGTGGATAACTTCTATACGCACTGACCTTGAATCTAACCTGGCTCTGATACCAAATTGTAACACCTCCCCTGTAATGACAGTATAATATGGGTCCGGCCGGCACCCCACAACATACAGACGCCACAGCGTCAGTATTATAAGATGATATAACTACCCAATCTCAAAACTCATAAGCAAAACACAGCTGAAACACCAACCAAGACTAGAAATTATCCACATCCACAAGAGTCTCGAAACGGCCTTATGGCCTTACAACAAAATAGAGTCCAAAACTCCATCAATACATAACACATCAAAGTGCATAGGCAATCCTAAGCTACCTCGGCATGCAATCCAGAAGACAATAGCATCAAACATACAATATCACAAAAGTAAAGCCAAAGCAAAGATGGTAACACTTCATGAGGCTTAGGCCTTTCTGGCCGGTGAGCTAGCTCCTGCTTGCGATCCTTGCCCTGTAAAAATTTGGTTGTAACGTGGGTCAGCAAAGGCTGACCTCAAACTGTGTAACAAATACATCGCCTCCCGGCCGCCCCTAACGGACCCCGGGGTACCCCTCCAACCTGCAAGTCAGCACTTCGTATAGAATATACATAAACAAGTATAGCACTAATGAACATGCTTGGATGTCTCAAACAACATGCACGTTCTCTACTGTTGAGCATATAAAGAAAAGGGGCCTACTATGCAACATGCATGCAAAACCCGGGCTTCACCCAAGATACCCTATCGCGTATGCATCTAGCACATCATCAAACATCTGGGTACTCACCATTTCCCCATTGGCATTAAGCCGCAAACAAAGGGGTATTGTATTTCCCCCAAACATCATACAAGCCGCCACACGAAACTCTTGCCAAGGCCCCACCTACTCATGGTCTTAGACTCGGGCTTGCTTGCAAGCTCTGACTTCTCATGTCAGGATTCCGTCTAACACACTGAACAATTCTAAGAAGCATTGCTAGACCCCACCCGCTCATGGCCTCATTGCCCAGGCTTGCCCCATGCTTGGCATTATCGTCAATATCACAGAAGGGGACTAGTATCACCGGGACACTCTCCACACATTACTTGCACGTCACAGTATAGCCAGACAACCACGGAGATAAAGCCACGCCTTAGCATATTACAATCCAAAATCATTCCTACCCTAATCCCTCATTTGTACTACAACGTCCCCGCGCATCAAGGAAATCATCTACCGCCAATGCGGAGCTAACCTTGTCCACCAAGGAAACCATCTTCCACCATTGAGGAGCTAACCTTGTCCGGTTCCGACTACACGTACTCACTCGAGAAAATGGGGAAACATCACAAACATCACAAATGACATCTTGCCGCAACGGATCTCTATAAATCCTTAAAGCTCGTATGCAACATCACCGAGTCGGACTAACGGTCGCGACTAAGGCTTCACCCACCATGCCTAATCCACTAATGAAGCGGATTTCTAATGCAAAATCATGCCAGGGACAAAGTCAATCAACCTGGAGGTTCCTCTTGAACCCTGGCGACCCAAACCCCTCTCATTTGAGAGCTTGGTGCCCAAAAACTAGAAAGAAAAGATGCTAAACACGCATCCTAAAACCAAGCGGAGAAGTGTCGTTACATTCCGACCCCTCGTCCTAGCCATGGAAACTAAGCCGGATGAAAACCTTCGCAACGGTCTTGCCTCCACGTATCTGGCCTCGGCTCACGATTTGGAGCACCGAAGCTTATCCGGCAGCCGGATCTCTCATTCACCTCCTTCCTTGCTCTCCATTCTCTCTAGATCTTAGAAAGAGAGTACTTGATGAAGAATGTGGGTTCCCAAACCCTATTCCCGGACTTAACCCAGCAAGGACAACCCTGGACCATCAGATCCCAAAAGAAGGAAACGTACGACCACGATCCGAACTGAAAATCAAAACACTTGGGTCGAACACGGCTTGTCACACGCCCGTGTCCAAGGCCGTGTGCCCCAATTGACGCCCAAAATCGTTGCACCGAGAGTAGGACACGGGCTCTGAACACGCCCGTATCAAAGTTGACATGCCTGTGTCATGCTGTACACGCCCGTGTCATGCAGTACACGCCCGTGTGCCTGGGCATGTTCCTCCATCGACACAGGACCAAACACAACCCGAGGAGGACACGGGTACTCGACATGCCCGAGTCACATTTGACACACCCGTGTCCAACACAAACACACCTGGGCTCCAGGCCGTGTCTATCCCCACACACATCCCAGCCAACAACCCGAGCAGGACATGGCCTGGGACACGCTCGTGTCTCAGGCCGTGTTCGAAGTCTCGTCGATCGTCGACTGCCTCTTTGTCGACTTCGCAGAAAATTCGTCGAACACGCGCACGACATGTCCTTGGACACGCCCGTGTTCACTGTCTCGACACTTCATCGAGCGCAAATCATCGACCTCCCGAGCTCTCGACAAAACTGAGCATGATACGACCATGGACACGCCCGTGTCCTAGGCCGTGTTCAATGTCTCGACACATCGTCGAGACCAAAACGTCGAGCAGACGGGTTCTTCATCGAACCCGAGCACGATACGACCAGGGACATGCCCGTGTCCTAGGCCGTGTGACCCTCACCAAGCCCCAATCTTGGCTCTGAACGCTGTTTATCCCCCTTTCGAATTTTGGGGCGTTACATCATGCCTGGCACGCCCGTGTCTAGTAGCCGTGTACTTCACACAACATAACTATTCCTCACCCAAGCGGGACACGGCCCTGGGACACGCCCGTGTCCCAGACTGTGTACACTAGGACACACCCGTGTCCTGCAACACACGCATTCCTCACTGCAACCCGCAAAGGACACGCCCCGTGACACGCCCGTGTCACGGGCCGTGTACCGTGTGCTCGACGATCGTCGACCAAAATTCATCGACCACACACCCAACTCCTCAACCCGAGCACGACACGCCCTGGGACACGCCCGTGTCCCAGGCCGTGTCACCCAAGCCTGAACCCAAAGTGGGCTTTGGGGTGTTACAGAAAGAGTCTGTCAGGGGCAGCACAGTATTGGGCTTTGAATAGTTAGCCACAATTATTTTCTTCCTTTAGAGCTTCTCTTTAATATCCAAGATAATCTTGTTCTTATTGTTAATGGTCCCAATATGGATGATTGAAATGGCATTTAGTTAGTTGACTTCCCTCATTTTCTGATCTAGCAAAGATGCAAACTCAGACTGCAGGGAAGCAGCTAGCTGTAAGGAGATAATTTCCTCAGCTTGTTTCTTGGCCACATTCTTGCTCCTTTTCAAAGCATCCAGAAGGGCACTATACTTGTCAATCAATTGATTGACATCTTCCTCAGATTCTGATCCATCTTTATTATAGGATGAGGATACATCAGAATTTGGACTAGTCTCATAATTTGATTCAGAAGAAGAGCAAGATAGAGAGTATATCTTATCTAGACCAGGCTAATCCTGGCTGGATTCTTCATCTGATAAGTCCATTAGCATATAACTGATGTTGACCTCTTCATCCTCCTCAGTGTTACTGTCTGAATGTGACAGATGGGCCCTGATGCCTATCCTTGCTGTAGGATAGTCTTCTTCATCATCATCATTAATAATAGCAAATAACCCAATATAGGCTTCTTCTTCTTCAGAATCTGACAAAGATGAGTCACTCCTTTCATTTTTACAGGATCATCAGCTGTGATATGTCCTGGCTTGCTGCAACAATAACAAACAATTTTAGAGGAAACATGTTTACTAGGTTTAGATTCATACCTGTATCCCTTGGAGTTTTTCTTCTTAGCCTTATAGTGGTCCTTGAGATGAGAGGAGGAGGAATGTATGCTCCTCCAGTGCTTTCTCTTCATCATCTTCTAAAAATGCCTAGAGAAGGCAACAAATTCTCCATCAGACATGTTGATGTCTGATGTGCTTGGCTATGCACTGTCTAATTCAGCAGGCCTCCTTGGAGAAGAGGCAATCCTCTCCTTGCTCTTCTTAGAGCTCTCAGCTTTGAAGGCCACAGACTTTTACTTGGCCTGAGATTTGCTGATGATCTCCTCCTCCTTCCAGGAAGATAGCTGCATCACGTAGGAGAGAAGCTTCCCAAATAATGTGTGAGGGGAGTATCGGCTAGCTTAGCCACCTCCCTGATGGAACAAATCTTGGTGTCCTAGTCTATGGTTACAGATCTAAGGAACTTGTCATTAAGTTCATAATTGCTGAAGACACTCTCATAGGTCCTCAACTTATTCACTATTCTGAAGAATTTCTTATAGCATTCAGATATACTATCCTTCTTGTTCTTCTTGAAGGCCTCATATTTTTGGTTGAGTAGGGATTTCCTGTCATCCCTGACTTCTTCAGTCCCTTTCATGTAGACCACCAAAGTATCCCACATTTACTTGGAAGTTATGCAGTGGACAAGGTTCTGAAAAGTTGAGTCATCAAAGGCACTAACAATTATGTTTTGTGCCCTTTTGTCCATTGTTGCCAATATGACCCCATCCTTGGTCATCTCAGAGTATTTCTTAGGTGTCTGGACAGTTGTATCCAGAGCTGAGACATTCGTGGAGATGAAAGGTCCCTCTTGAACTATTATAAAGATTCTTAGGTCAAATGCTTCCATGAACTGCTTGATCCTCCCCTTTCAGATCCCAATGCTCTCATTCCTACAGATTGGAAGCTTCATGGAACCCAGCTGCTTATAGTTCTCTCATGAACTCATGAGGATATGCTTATGCTACTCTTGGAGATCAACTCGGACTGTTAAGTATTTTATGAGTAACCTCCCTCTCATACCACTTGAAAGTCTTTAGTTTCAAGATTAGCTAAACACCAAGAGGGGGGGGGGGGTGAATAGATTTTTTCAGTCTTTTAATACGTTTTGCTTTGCTTTAGTGTGTTGTGAGTTTGTTAAGTTAGCTTTCAAGACAATCACACACAATACACAAGAATTTTATAGTGGTTCCCCAGATTATGGGTACATCCACTATCCCTCCCACCTTTCTTATAGTTTATTAGATAAGGCCACTTCTCCAAACTCAGCTCCTAAGAGCTTACAACTCAGATCCCTCAGGATCTCTCAGTCTCCTCCAAGACCTACCTAAGGCACAAATCCCTGCCACTCAGAGCCATCAAAGCTCCTACACCTCAGTGATCCACAGACCACCTACCTCATACTTATCATTAAGTCCTACAACTCAGGCTAGGAGGATAGACCTACAACGCAGAGAGAATGACTCTCCTACCTCAGTCCAATAGCCCTACAAATCAGATCCAAACCTGGATCCTAGCTCAGATTCACCAATTGAATCCAACCTCAGATATATAGAAGATCCTACACTCAACCTTTATATATTAGGCTTACACTCAGATCAAATGATCCTATAGAGAGAGTAATGGTTTGTTGAAGATGTTTAGACACCAGAGAAATATTTTCTGTGTCTTCCTCCTTTTATTGTGAGATAACTCAGTTCGATCTTCTTCACAGCTCCAGAAAGTGTTCTTCAAGAATATTTAACATGAGCTTGTGAAGTAGCTACAACTAGGTCTTGCCTTTGCTGATGGTTCTTTCTCAGAGATGTCTCTCTAAACTTGTTGTTGAGGATGAGAATGACAACATCTCTCTTATTAAAACTTTCAGATCAGTAGTTTGAAAAACTTCTCTTTGCTCTTCAACAATGTCGAGAGGAAGAAGATGAAGTTTAGTCGTATCCCAAAATTTAATTTCTTCTCAGTGATCTGATTCCTTTTATATCTTGCCATCCAACGACTCTTTGAGCCTTGGGCCCACTTGGATTTGGTAGCTGCAATCTTGCTTTTGCATTAAATACAGTACTGGAGGCATGCGACGTTGTTTGTCGTGTACTGTAGGATTCCCACAATATTTTGAATTTCTGCCGACGTCAGTACCTATGGACTTAGTCAATTTCAGACAATTCATCATATGAATTGAGTGACGGTATGTCACTCAATGCCAAAACACTTAGCAACATTTTCTGCAACACTATGCGTTGAGTGAGTTGACAATACTCAACGAACATAGACTTTAGCTGTCTAATTGATTAGGCGTTGAGTGAACCTTCATCACTCAATGCATTTGGATTTAGTCGATTTTATTTTGTATGAAGGCATTGAGTGATGCTTATGCACTCAACGATTGCTGCCCTAGTTCGCCATCTTGAAGAGGCATTGCAGGAACAACCTTCATTCAACGCTTTTGTACTTAGGAGAATTTCTTGTTGAGATGGCGTTGAGTGAACCGCCTTCAGTCAAATCATCTGGACTTAGATGAATTTTCTGTCTACTTCTTCTTAAGCTTTGGCAACACTCTGTTCTGTCGGCGCTTTCTTCTTTAGGCGTTGAGTGAATTGTCTTCACTCAATGCTTCTGGACTTAGCCATAATTCTGCTCTGATTCTCAAATGCTTTGACTGTTTGAGCCTGACTCAACGCTTCTGGCTCTGGGCGTCGAGTGAACTTCCTTCACTCAACGCATTTGGACTTAACCAAAATTCTGCTTGGGAAATAGTTAGGCTTTGACTGTCCATGCTTTACTCAACGCTTCTTGTCATCTGGCAATGAGTGAACCTCCTTCACTCAGTGCCTGTGGACTTAGACAGATTTTTGTCTTTCCTACAACCTTCTTTGTGTCCACCTTTCATGTCTTATCATTGTAACAAGTAATCACATGTATACATAGAACATATTGCAACCATTAGTTACACACATGTGTATGCCATTGTCTAGTAGGCCTTCTTCAAATCAGGGACATTGAGATCAATGGACCCAACATGACCTCCGCTTCACGTCCGTTCATCATCATCAGAGCAACGACCAAGTCGAGGCCACCAACAAAGTCATTGTTAGCCTGCTAAGCAAAAAGATGGAAAACTTAAAAGGAAATTGGGTCAAGCAACTTCCCTCCATCTTTTGGGCCCTCAGAACCACCCCAAACACTGTGAGACTTGGTGGAGGAACTCTGAGACCTCGCGATAATCCGCCAAGAGGAAGTCAAGTGCAGGATGGCAAAATAATTCAACAAGTATATAAGGGTCAAGTAGTTCGATAAAAGGCAACCTGGTTCTCAAGAAGGTAGATGTTGCTGAAAGAGCCGCAATAGTGGGAGAGCTCCAGAAAAATTAGGAGGGCCCTTCTATGGTGGCTCCTTTGTAACACATGGAGTGGGGATGATTTGAAACTCTTTTTTCTTTAAAGCCCGCATTGGCTCATAATGTATTTAAACCATGCTATTTCGGTTTAGCAAATGCAAGTGGAATATCGAATGAATGCGCCTAAGGGAAGTGAAAATGAAAAAAAGGTTGAAATCATCGAGCCGTGTTATTGTCGTAGTCTGGGTATCTATATGAGCTCCTATCCAGCACACCAGCTACTTGCCCCCTCGACTGAGTTGAAGTCCTTGAGCTGTGTTGTTGCCATAGTCCAAGTCACTCCAGGAGCTTCTCTCCTGCACATCTGCTACTTCCCCCCTTGAGTGAGTTGACGTCCTTGAGCTGTGTCATTGTCATAGTCCAGCTCACTACACGAGACCCTCTTATGTTCACCAGCTACTTGCCCCCTTAAGTGAGTTAAAGTCCTCGAGCTGTGTTGTTGTTGTAATTCAGGTCACTGTACAAGCTCCTCTCCTGCACACCGACTACTTGACCCCTCGAGTGAGTTGAATTCCTCAAGCTGTGTTATTATTGTAGTCTGGCTCTTTGCATGAGCTCCTCTCCTGCATGTTGGCTACTTTCACCCTCGAGTGAGTTGCAGATTTCGAGCTGTGTTGTTGTCGTAGTTCGGATTCCTGCACGAGCTCCTCTCCTGTATACCAGTTACTTGCCCCTCGAGTGAGTTAAAGACCTCGAGTTGTATTTTTGCCATAGTCCAGATCCCTGCACTAGATACTCTCCTGTATACCAACCACTTCCCCCTCCAGTGAGTTGAAGAACTTGATCTGTGTTGTTTCTATTGTTCAAATCCCTACATGAGCTCCTCTCTTGCATACTAGCTACTTGTCCCCTCGAGTGAGTTGAAGACCTCGAGCTGTCTTGTTGTCATAGTTCGGATCACTGCATGAGCTCCTCTTATGCATACCAGCTACTTGTCTACTCGAGTGATTTGAAGTCCTCAAGCTATATTGTTGTCGTAGTTCGGATCCATGCAAACACTCCTCTCCTAAATGCCGGCTACTCGCCCCTCAAGAGAAGAGTCTGCCTCCTAGACCATAGATGTTAAGGCAAAATGGATACTTACATGGGACTGATACAAAGGATCTATGAACTCGCCTCGCTAATGGGCGAGTCTGGTGTAATAAGAAAGGCGGGTAACATCCTACATGACGCCTGGATGAATGGAATATGAAGACATGAGTTAGTAATGACTCGCGACCACTCGACGCCTCACGTGAAGCACTCAGCTGAGTTACCGAAGAACCTAACAAAACCTAATTTTGTGCAATGCGAGAATAGCTATTTTAGAGAATAACTAGAAGCCAGTGATAGCTTTTGTAAATCTTAACCTGCAGGAAAAACTAACGAAGAAGAAGCAAGAGAGAAAGGAGGAGCAGAACCAGCTGCGGTACTCTGATACAACCACAGCAAACTTAAAAAGCAGCAACAGTCCAAGAAAAAAACAGGGGGCCCACAAGGCACACAGAACAAGATAGAAAAAGCAAAAGAAAAAGATAAGGGATAAAAGAGTGCTAGATTACTATAATCTAACATGCCTCCTTAATCTAGGTCTCTTTTATCCTCTCGATGCGTCTTCTCATCCGCCTCCATCTCCGATCGCCAGATGACACCGATGGCCTTGCGGAATGACAGGAATTTCGCAGCAGATAGCGCCTTTGTTAGTCCATCTGCAAGTTGTTCTTCAGCACTGCAGTGATTTACCTCAACTTCTCCTTCTTCTATCAGTTCTCGGATGAAATGGTGTTTAATCTGAATGTGCTTAGTGCGACTATGAAGTACAAGGTTTTTGCTTATAGAGATTGCAGAAGTGCTGTCGACCAGGATAGTTATCGCATGAAGTTCTTTTTGATTCAAAGTGGTTAGTAGACGATTTAACCAGACACCTTCCTTCGCTGCCTCCCCCATGGCCATGTACTCTGCTTCTGCAGAGGAAAGAGAAATACTCTTTTGTTTTCTAGAGCTCCAAGAGACGTTCATTTTCCCTAATTGAAAAAGAAATCCACTGGTACTTTTGCGGTCTTCAGCACTTCCGGCCCAGTCGCTATCCGAGTAACCTGTAATCTTTTCCTCCCCGTATCTTGTTCTTCTGAAAACTATTCCAAAATTCTTTGTACCTTGCAGATATCGTAAGATCCTCTTCACCGCTCTCATGTGTGCAATGCTTGGTTCACAAGAGAATCTGGATACAATCCCCACCGCATGTTCTATATCAGGTCGGCTATTGGTTAAGTAGATAAGAGCTCCGACTATGCTTCGATACACTTCTGAATTTACTTTTTCTTCTCCATCATGTTTCTGGTATTGCTCTACTGTGGTCATAGGAGTGGAGGTAGGCTTACAATCAGCCACATTGTGTTTGCGCAACAATTCTGTAATGTACCTTTCCTGATGAAGAAAAATGCAATGTGAGAGTTGAACAATCTGCAATCCCAGGAAATATTTCATCATCCCAAGATAGCTCATTTCAAACTCACTTTTCATGATAGCTTTAAACTCGTTGATTAACTGCGGTGTGGATCCAGTTACTAAGAGATCTTCGACGTAGATGCACACAAGTATAGAGCTATCTTGAGAGTCATGTTTGACATACAATGATGCCTCATGAGGACTTCTGATAAATTCATTCTTTTTCAGATACGTATCTATCCGATCATTCCATGCACGAGGTGCTTGTCGCAGCCCATACAGGGCTTTTCTCAACCTGTAGACTTTTTCTTCACTTCCCTTAATCACATATCCCTCTGGCTGCTGTACATATACTTCTTCTTTGATGTCACCGTTCAGAAAAGCGGATTTAACATCCAATTGATGGATTTGTAACTTCCGTTTCACATCAAGAGCAAAAATCATTCTAATTGTCTCCATTCTAGACACAGGGGCAAACGTTTCTGTGAAGTCTCTTCCCGGTTGTTGAGAGAATCCCTTAGCCACAAGTCGTGCTTTGTGATTGTCCACTGCGCCTTGTTCATTCAGTTTTAGTTTGTATACCCATTTTAGCCCAATAATGGACTTGTTTGGTGGTCTGGGTACCAAATCCCATGTGTTATTTTTATTTATCATGGTAAGCTCCTCATTCATGGCTTCTGTCCATTTAGGATCAGTGGCAACATCACTATACTTAGTGGGCTCATGACACAGAAGAGCTACATTACAAGATTCATAGATGTCTGATACATAACGAAATTTATGAGAGGTGATGAGTCGAACCTGGATTCGTCTGATGAATCATCTCCAATTATTGGACAGGTCGGCTGTGAACTGATATGAATATCCCCAGTATCCTCCAGCGCTGTTGGAATGGGTGGCTGTGAATGTTCAGAATCATTCACAGTATCCTCCAAGGTTATTGGAAAAATATTACTCTGATCCTCATTTTTATCCCACTCTCCCCATCTTCCCTCTTCATCAAAAATAACATTTCTGCTTATTACAAGTTTTTGATTTTGTGGATTAAACAGTCGATATCCTTTAGACTCTTAACTGTATCCCATAAATATATGCTTCTCTCCTTTTGCTGTAAGTTTGTCACGCGCCTCATTTGTTGGAATAGCATAGGATATGCTGCCAAATACTTTCAAATGTTGGATGTTTGGTTGATAATGATACCATTCTTCAAACGGAGTAGAGTTTGCAAGAGCTTTAGTGGGTGCCCTGTTAAGGATGTACACAACAGTGCTCATTGCCTCTCCCCAGAATTTCTTTGGCAGCTTTTTGTGAACTAACATTCTTCTTCCCATCTCAACAATAGTTCGATTTCGACTCTCAACAACCCCATTCTGTTGAGGGGTTTGAGGTACTGTGAGCTGTCGTTTGATCCCTTGAGATTCACAGTAAGATGAGAATTCCTTGCTAGTGAACTCTCCTCCCATATCTGATCTGAGAGCTTTTATCTTACTGCATGTCTCATTCTCTACCATATTTTTAAATTTTTGAAATACAGAGAAGGCTTCTGACTTTAAGTTTAAGAAGAATATCCACATCATCCTAGTATAATCATCAACCAGCAGGAGATAGTATCTGTTTCCACCCCATGTTGAAGAGGTTGCCGGTCCCCAAATATCTGTGTGAACAAGCTCCAAGGGAGCATTTGCTCTCCAGTGACTTTTGTTTGGAAATGGAAGTTTATGGATTTTCGTTTGAGCACATGTTTCACAAAAATCACTACTGATTAGGTCTCCTTGAATCCCCCTCACTAAACCTTGCATTTTCCTTAATGCTCCATGATTTAGGTGTCCACATCTGTTATGCCATAAGGTTGAATCCAAAGCTTTGGCAGTACTAGCTAGAGCTGCTTCACTTTTGCTAAGGTGAAGTTTGAGAGGAAAAATCTTATTGGGGGACATTCGAACAACTGTAATAGTTTGATTTGTCTTGGTATCTTGAATATTGCATTCATCCTTCTCAAACACAAGTTTATAACCCTTTTTAAGCAACTGCCCTACACTGAGAAGGTTTTGAGATAGGCTGGGAACAAATTGGACTTCATGAATGTGATTGATTTCCCCAGACTTCAATTGGACAGCCACAATACCTTTCCCTTCAATAACTTTAACATTTCCATCTCCCATTATCACCTCAGATTTCTCTGATTCATCCAGTTGAACAAAAGATTCCCTGTTGTTGGACATATGGTTAGAACACCCACTATCCAGGAACCAAACTTCTGCTCCTGAGGTGGTGGATTTCAAACTTGAGTAAAATAGAGATTCAGGATTGTTGGAGAAATTAGCTTCTTCTCTTGGCCGAGCATCCCTATTATTTGACTGGTGCCAGCAATCTCTTTGCAAATGGTTTGGGTTTTTACATTTCTTGCACTTAGAGAAGCAGTCTTTTGTGAAATGGGTAGTTTTGTTGCACAGTTTGCAATAGGGCCTGGAACCTTGTTCACTGTTTTTGTCTTTGGTGAACTGATTCCATGAGTTCCTTTCTTCACAAGATTTCTCTTTTGTGTGTTGGCTATAAGGACTGAAGTAAGGTTTTGCAGGAGTGAGAGCTAACCTACTTTGAAAAGCTTGTTCCAGCTGAATTTCTTTTCTCTTCATCCTTGCTTCATGGCCCTGAAGTGAGCCTATTGTCACAGTCATTCTGTTTATATCCTTTGCCTCTTGTATAGCTGCAACATGTTCAAAATCTGAAGTTAAACTTCCCAGGATGTGCGAGACGACGCGTTTCTCCGGCAAGTCGTCACCATAAGTCCTTATTTGATTGACTATTATGGAAACTCTTGAGTTATATTGCTGCACTGTCTCACCTTCTTTCATGAAGATAGTGTCGAAATCTCTCCAGAGAAGTGTGAGCTTGATAGAAATGACTCTTTCATTTCCTCTGTATTCTTCTCTGAGAATGTCCCATGACTCTTTAGCTGTGTTGGCATCAATGATGAGGGGAAGGATAGATCGGCCCACTCCCTGTTGGATACAAAGGAGTGCTTTTGCATCTCGCCTTTGATTTTCCACGGCAAGTTGGGCTGTCATAACATCTTCTTTACCCTTTTTCTCTTGTCTCATGATCTTTATCCTCCAAGGACGAAGCTGATGAGATCTTGAAACCATCCTGAACAAGATCCCACAAACCTTGTGAGACAGAATATTTTCATTTGCTTGCTCCAGTAATCATATGATTCTCCTTCAAAGATCGGGATCCCTGTCTGAGAATACCGGAAGGTCTGCGATCCGCCCGGTGCCGCCATATGATGAAGTAAAAAGAATGATACACAGAATGATACAGGAACTACACTTGAACTTCTGATGGCGCTAGCCGTCGCTTTGATACCATGATAGCTTTTGTAAATCTTAACCTGCAGGAAAAACTAACGAAGAAGAAGCAAGAGAGAAAGGAGGAGCAGAACCAGCTGCGGTACTCTGATACAGCCACAACAAACTTAAAAAGCAGCAACAGTCCAAGAAAAATAACAGGGGGCCCACAAGGCACACAGAACAAGATAGAAAAAGCAAAAGAAAATGATAAGGGATAAAAGAGTGCTAGATTACTATAATCTAACAGCCAGGCCCCAAACATTAATCTAGAGATAATCGCTCCTAGTGAGTTGAAGCTTGGGGCCCAGGAAATTCACTGATATCATTAAAAAACCAAGCAAATCGTCTAAAAGGTGGATGGAAATGATGTGCGAAATAAAACACATCATATACAATAAATAAAAACCAAACATTGCAAAGAAACGAAGGAACAGGTTATTACACAAACTGGCCAGCACGCCAAGTAAAGAAGAAATTAAAGAAAGTAGAAGAAATCGTTGCTCAATCTTATCCTTCCTTGTCAGAGTCGGCCTTGGGAGAGCTCGTTGGCATTAGGAAAATCTCCAGTATTAGCATCTCTGGAGTAAGAGCTAACCCCAACTCGTTCAGGGTGCCTCACTACCGGAGACAATTCATCGCGAGCCAGGATGTCGACACGATAAGAGCTTGCATTCCTCTGTCTCCTCGACGACGAAACCAGAGGGTGCAATAGCACTGGAGGATTTCTTATTAGCTTGGCACTAGAGCTCGAGCAGGTTGGATTCCACCTCACCAAGACAGTTTGAGTGGTCGTCGTTTTGGCTGCTCAAGCTCCTCAACTCCTCATTCAACTTGGAGATCCGTTCGGCACAAGTAAGCTCGACATCCTATGAAGAGCCAAATCAGATAACAATGGACAAGGCTAAGTAGCAACAAGCTAAAAGGTGGGTACCTCGTTCTGAGCAGGCGGGGCGACACGTCGAGCAACCTTAAGCTCGTCGCTAGCTTTTGTTAGTTGTTGCTTGGTGTTCACAAGGGTGCCTAGGGTTGCCTCTAATTTACAGGTCAAGCTAAGGGCTCGCCTCACAATTTGGTGGAAAAGTTCAGTAGTACGGAGGAAGGATTAGTTGCCGTGGTTGGCAACCTCACAGACAGTGGTGCTCGCCAGAACCACGACATCCTCCCGCATATAGAGGCCGAACATAACATTGAAGGTGTCATCATCCGGGTTGTCATCATCCATCCAGGAAGGCAGTCACGAGCTCAGGCTTACCAGGTTCATCCCCTCATGCCACTGGAGGAGGAAGTCGCCTTCCAGATCCTCAACACACATACCTAGCTTATAGTTGAGGTGGGCATTGGGGGCTTCCATCGGCTACTTGGTGTCAGCGATGCTCGCCTCACTTGCTCTGGGCTTCTTCTTCTTTGGCTCGGAGGAGGGAGTGAGTGGAAGAATATTTCTCTTTTTGCCTTTGGGGGGCACATATGAGGATCTGCTGACATGACATGATTATTGCTGACATGACGGTTGTTGCGGCAAGCTCGAAGATGAGAGTCTACCACGATGTTTCTTCGCCAACGCCGCCGCCGCTACATGCTTAACTCGACATCCGCCGCCGCCAATAAATAAAATATATAATTATAAATTACATAATTATAATTATATATTTTATCAATTATTATTTTTAACAACTTTTTATTTTATGCAATTTTAATTTAAGTATTTTTTATTTCCAAGCATTTCATTATTATATTTTTATTTCATGTATTTTGATGGGTGCTTATAACCATCATGTATTGTTTTAAATTATTTCCTTCCATATATAAGATGAGTGTCTATAACCATCATATGTGTTGGATCCCTAGTTTGAATTTGGGCTAGGTTCACTAATTAGAATGTTTGACCCACCTTGTATAGCTAGGGTCAAGTCTGTTAGTCCTAGAGTTTAGACTAGTCATTAGTATCAATCTTCATGGACCAGCCTGCAGAGGACTTCAGTAGACTCAAGACTTAGAAAAATTCAGAGTTCAGATTCTTAGTTCGAAGTTCTTCGAACTTAGCTCGACGATCGTCGATCGCAAATCGGCGAACTCAGAGATCTTTCTCTGGGTTGAGCTCGACGATATTCGAGCTCAGGTCGATGATTTCTTCGTCAAGACAGATTCTCTGCTCGACGAAATTTGGAGTTCAGCTTTGACAGTTTCTTTCCAGTTTGTTTTCTCTGAACTCAGGACGATGAAGACAGATTCTCTACTCGACGAACTTGGAACACAACATTGACAAGATATTTCCAAAGTTGTAGTTCGCTGAGCTCAGGTCGACGAACAGGATTTCTCAGCTCGACGAACTTGGAACTCCAATCGACGAATTCTACCCAGAGGTCGACGATTTCTGTCCCGAGTCAGATTGATAAGTTCTCCTTATTTCTGTCCCCAATTCCTTATATTATTTAGCAGTAATTCTCTGAGTAATTAATGCTTATATTCTCAAGAATATAGTCGTTCTTGACAACATTAATTATGGATTTCATCAGAGTTAATTACCTGCTTATTTTACTGGGACAGTTGGGGAAACTCATTAAAGATTATATTCCACCTGTTTCATTCTCCAGAATTAGTCAGTAATTAATGCTTGGAATTCAAAATTCAAGAGGAAAATTCGACAGCAGAATATATAAGAGAATTTTCTTTCAGACAACATATACAGAGAGGTGATACCAGCAATTAAGAAAAAAGATATACAGTGATATACACAGTATACAGAACACAAGAAGTGATACAGAGAATAGATACAGAATAACATCTGCTTCTTCTCTATGCTGAAAACTTTCTATTTTCCCCTTGATCTTTCAGAAGACTGAAGAAGAACATCAATCTTATATCAAGAGTCTTCTTTAACTTCTACTCCGGGAATCCTCAAGGACAACCACTCTAGATCTGTCTACAAGTTCCTGGATTTCAACAAGACAAGGTTGAAGACCTACACCCTGAGCAAGGCTCCAGGCTTTCTGAACATCTCAACATTTCAGAAGGAGCTTTGATAATAACAATACACTGAGTCTTCGCTGTTTAATAGAGAAAAAAGAAGACACTATTAACTCTCTCAACCTCCAGTACAAAGGGTTTATTAACTCTCTTCAAAAGTTTATTGTTGGTTTTTGGGCACCTTATCAAAAGCCTAAAGGGTTGTGAGATCTCCCTGTATATAGATCTTGTGGTGGCAGTCACCTGATGAAAAACCTGATAGTGGATTCATACCAGGGTGGTAGAAGAGCAGATGTACCCAATTTGGGGAACTACTATAAAATTCTTGTGTTATCTGGTTGTTCATTTTCTCTTTGTTTTGTTGTGTTGTGATAGTGTAATTTAGCTTAGTTTCCATTTCTTTTTATACTACTACTATTATCAATTATTTCTCTGATAAATTTTAAAATCACCCGAAAGTTTTAAGTTACTCTATTCACCCCCCCCCTCTAGAGTAATCAGATCTATCCCCTATCTTTCAATTGGTATCAAAGCTTTGGTTCCTTTGGTTTCTCAAGCTAACACTTGAACCAACAGATCATTGATAGATCTGATTTCTTTTCTTTAGTTATTTTGGTTATTTCATATCATGACGCAGAATAAGGATTATGCAAGCACAGGACCTCCAGTTTGCAATCTAAACAAGTTTGCTATCTGGAAGACAAGAATTAAATTATATATGAACTCTATTAATGAAGATATTTTTAATTCTATTTTGACAGGACCACCAATTCCATAGGCTTCATCTACTGTAACTTCTAGAACTCATGCTGTTCCACCACATGAGTGGACAGATGCACAAAAGAAGGCCAAGATAGCTGATGCCAAGGCCATGAACATTCTGGCTCAGACAATGTCAGATGATATTTTCCAGAAAGTGGCAGAGTGCACCTCAGCTAAGGCTATCTGAGATTCTCTAAACCAGATGGTTGCTGGATCTGCAGATGAGAGGAAATATATAAAATCAAATCTCATATATCAATATGAGAACTTCAAGAAAGAAGAGTCAGAGTCAGTGAGTGACATGTACAATAGTCTCAGCTCAATCATCAATGAGCTGAAAACCCTGGATAAGGACATAACATTCACTGTGGTCAATGATAAAGTCCCCATGTGCTTCCCCAACTCATGGGATTCCAGAATCTGTCCAATCAAGGAGGCCAGAAGTCTGAATGAGATCTCCACTGAATCTCTAGTAGGAAAGCTCAAGTCCTATGAGCAGTTAATGAAGACTAGAGAAGCTGCTGAGCAGAAGACTCCCTCATCAGCTAGAAAGGAGCAAAACATAACATTCAAAGCTTCAAAAGAAACAGAAACTCCATCAGCTAGTGAATAACTTCTGAATCGCTTAACCAAGAGATTCTACAAGATGGTCAAGAAGGATTTTAGAAGGAAGTCATCTAGACGAGATGACAAGCCAAGGTATGACAAAACCCCAACTAAAGAAATTGCCTGCTTTGGTTGCAGGAAGCCAGGACAATTCATATTAGAGTATCCAGAGTACCAAAAGAAGGAGAGAAGAAGAGAAAAGGAGCTCAGGAAGCAGCACTACAACAAACACACCTCCAGCAAGCATAAAAGGAAGGAGAAAGGCTTTGTGGCTGAAACTTGGAGTGAAACTGAAGATGATGTTAATATTGAGTGCTAATGACAATACATAAAGGAAATTAACATACATATAACAATTTGAATTTCAAACATTTCATAATAAATTAACTCAACAAAGCACAGAATTTCTTTTATAAATTTATCTAAATAAAAATCTTCATTCTAACAAGATACATATGATTAAATATCATTACAACAACCTTAATGAAATTTAAAAGACAAGATGCTAATAGAAGTAGAATTGAAGTTGAATTTAAACTTTGAGCAAATAAAGAATTTGTGTGACAATTTCTTTATTTGTCTCTCTAAGACTTGTGGAGTAATTACTTAAGGTTTGAAACCTTAATTGTCCACAAAGAAGAAGATGATATGTAGTAATTTTAAACAAACAACTACCTCAGTTTTCTTCTCAATATTTGAAGGGATAAAGACTTAATTCTCATCAAACCTTCTCATCCAACTTGAAGCCTCTTCACGGTTTTCTTCAACAAGACTTTTTCAATGGCCGAACCTTCCACTTCTTATGCAAGTGATTTGGATCTGAGATCCAAGTGCTCGGCTTTCTCCTTTCTTCAATCAAGTCGTGAACTTGATTCTTTATTCTTTTGAGATTGCCCTCAAGAGAACAAAACTGAAGACATTGGTCTTGGAAACAATGTTCTTCACGGTTTTTCTTCTTCACCTTCACGGTTTCCTTTTTCTTTCTATTTTAGAATACATGACTTAAGAACCTTCTCAATAATCACAATAGCATTTATAAGATGTTAGTTATTCAAAAAAAGAAACCGCAACCTTTCATCAAGGGGTGCTACCTTTTCGTGTTTTGTTTGTTTATTTTTAAAAAGGAACCGCCAATGGTAGCAAGAGATTCGGCCCTATTTAAAACAGTTTTTATTAAATAAAAAAGGCTGGTTTAATTTTGAAAATAATTGAGATTATTTATCTTAATATATTAAAAAACAAACCTTAATAAAACTCATAAAAGACCTTACGAAATATTTCATAAAAGTAATGTTTGACAAGTGTAATACTTTGGCATTAAGTTAACAATTATAGTGTTACATGTGATAACCTTTCATGATATGAATTATCTTTCTCATCATGTAATCATTTTCAAAACAATGCTTAGATACCCTACATCATGTTTAACATAGACTTGATCATATCATTACACACCATCAACATAAAAGGACATATGCCAACTTAACATTTGAATAAGAACATGAACTATTGTGCTCATACCATCAAACCACACATTGTCTTTCTAATGTTGTTAAAAACAATAAAGTCATTCATAAGAAGTAAATATAAAACCACATTTAAAAGAGCATAAAGTGCTTTTGGTTAGTAGAAGAATTTCTTTCTACTTGGAGATATGTACCCTTCACGGTACCATTTGTTTGAAGCAAATTGATTCTCATCATCTTATCTCCAAGTGTTAACATAACACTTGTTCATATTCTTTTTCCTGAAAATAAAGGATATAGTTATTAAAAAATTAAAAACAAGAAGTACAACAATGACAATCCTAGTTAAAATTACCTCAACAAACTCCCCCTTTGGCATTGTTGTCAACTTTTAATTTTTTAATAATGGTAATAGCAGTCTCCCCCTATTACCATTCTCCCCCTTTGACAACCATGCCAAAGGATAGTAGCCCCCTTCCTGGATGATCAGGTAATAACTGCTAGGGATTTGATCCCTAAGCTATTCCTTATGTCAATGAAGTGAATTTTTGACAAGGGTTTAGTAAATATATCGGCTAGTTGTTCCTTTGTAGAAACATAGGTTAGAATAACATCCTTGTTGGTGACATGTTCTTTTACGAAGAAATATTTTATAGAGATATGTTTTGTTCGATTGTGCATAACGGGATTCTTTGAGATATTAATTGCACTTGTGTTATCACACTTTATCTCTAAAGGTTTATCAATTTGAATCCCAAAGTTTTTAAGTTCTTCTTTCATCCATAAAATTTGTGTGCAACATGTCGTTGCAGCAACAAATTCTGACTCAGCTGTCGATAATGTAACTGAATCTTGCTTCTTTGAGTGCCATGCCACAAGATGGTTTCCTATAAAGAAGGCTCCTCCACTTGTACTTTTACATTCATCGATACAACCGGCCCAGTCAGCGTCTGTATAAGCCATAAGAGTGTCATTTGTTTTATTTGAATAGAATAACCCAGAATCAATAGTGCCTTTCAAATACCTTAAGATTCGTTTTCCAGCACTCCAGTGACTCTCTTTAGGATTACTTTGAAATCTAGATATTAAACATACTGAGTG
Source organism: Platanthera guangdongensis (assembly GCA_039583875.1). Classification (NCBI taxonomy): domain Eukaryota; kingdom Viridiplantae; phylum Streptophyta; class Magnoliopsida; order Asparagales; family Orchidaceae; genus Platanthera; species Platanthera guangdongensis. The sequence goes on from CM077162.1 coordinate 85,996,539, forward strand.
CATTATATCTGGTCGAGTTGATGTTAAGTATAAGAGACTTCCTATCAAGGATCTATATTGTTTTTGGTCAATTTCTTGGCCATCCATATCTTTTGATAAATTCTCATTTGTACTCATGGGAGTACTAATGGGTTTACAATCTTTCATTCCAAATTTGTCAAGTATTTCTAATAGATATTTACTTTGACTTAGAAAGATTCCCTCTTTCTTTTGATGTATTTGTAAACCTAGAAAATATGTTAGTTCACCTATCATTGACATTTCGAAAGTATTTTTCATTTCTTTCACAAAGTCATTGCATGAAGCTAAGTCACTTGAACCCAATAATATATCATCAACATATATGAGAACAAATGTTAGATTATCCTTAGTGTGTTTGATATATAAGGTATTGTTCAATTGACTTTTTACAAAATTAGCTTTGTGTAAAAAGTCATCTAACCGTTCATACCAGGCACGAGGAGCTTGCTTTAATCCATACAATGCCTTCTTTAATTTACATACATGTGAGGGATTTGTGCGATCAACAAATCCTTCAGGTTGCTCCATGTAAACCTCTTCTTCTAGGTAGCCATTTAATAAGGCCGATTTTACGTCCATTTGAAAAATTTTAAAGTTTAAGTTTATGGACATTGAAAGAAACATTCTTATTGACTCCATTCTTGCGACAGGAGCAAAAGTTTCCTCATAGTCTATACCTTCTATTTGGGAATATCCTTTACATACTAGTCTAGCTTTATTTCGAATGACGTCACCTTTTTCATTTAGCTTATTTCTAAACACCCATTTTGAAACAATAATATTTTTATTTTTAGGTCTTTCTACAAGTTCCCAAGTATTATTTTTTAGAATTTGATGAATTTCTTCAGTCATAGCATGTAGCCAAGATTCATTAACAAGAGCATCTTTTACAGTTTTTTGTTCATCTATGGCTATCATGGAATATAGTATTCTTGGTGAATTTCTTCTTGTAGTGAACCCTTGACTTGGGTTTCCAATAATTTGACTTTCAGGATGATTTTTGTGGCATGTTTTGATTTTTCTTGGAATTATTTCTGTGTTTTCATCAACATTTGAGTTTATGGATACATCACTAGATGAATCAGAATTATCTAGTTCAGGTGTAATTTCAATTTGTTCATTTTCTGTTAGGTCATCATCTTTTTCAGAATCTACTTTTACTTGTCTGAAATTAGATTCTTCAAATTTAACATCCGAGCTTTCAACAATTTTTTGACTTTCTTTTAAGAGACATCTATACCCTTTACTGGCCAAAGAGTATCCAATAAATATAGCCTCATCACTTCTGTTATCTAACTTTCCTATATCAGCTTCTTTCTTCTTAACCCAACATTTGCTTCCAAATACCTTTAGATATTTAACTGAAGGTTTTTTATTATACCACAATTCATATGGTGTTTTTTGAGAATCATGTTTTAATAAGCACCTGTTCATTATATGAATAGCTGTTTGAACTGCAAAGGTCCAGAAGGTATCACTTAGCTTACTTTCATTAAGTATAGTCCTAATCATTTCTTGAATAGTTCTATTTTTTCGTTCTATAACACCATTTTGTTGTGGTGTTCTAGCTTCAGTTAATTGTTTATTAATTCCATTATCAATACAGAAGTCTTTGAATTCTTTTGATATAAATTCACCACCTCTATCTGTTCTTATACTTTTTATGCTCTTTCCTGATTGTTTTTCTACATGAATTTTATAATCATAAAAGCTTTTGAATGCCTCATATTTGCTCCATAATAGAGTGATACATGTTAACCTTGTGTAGTCATCTATCATTGTCATGAAATATCTCTCACCATTATACCCCTCAGTCCTAAAAGGGCCACATAGATCCATGTGAATAAGATCTAGTAGTTTAGAGGTATTAATTTATTTGCTAGGATGTTTAACTCTAACCATTTTTCCTTTCATACAAGAATCACAGATAGGATTTACTGGTTTTTTAATTTTAGGAATGTCACGTACAGCTTGACATTGATATAATTTTATTAAATTGTCAAAACTAATATGGCACATTCTCTTATGCCATAACCAGTTATTTTCTTCTTGAGTTATCATACATTTTGGATTGATGGAATCACTCATGATGTATAGATTTTCTTTGTTTCTTTTTCCTAAAGCCACTACATTGCCATTTTTGTCATAAACTTTTACACCTTCTTTATTGAATGTTACTTCATAGTCTTGATCACAAATTTGACTTACACTTAGCAGATTATGTTTTAATCCTTCTACAAATAAGACATTTTTTAATTTACCATTAACAAGTGAGACTTCACCTTTTCCTTTAATTTCTGCTCCTTGATCATTTCCAAATTTAACTGTGCCTCCTAGATAGTTTTCTAGATTTTTAATTTTCTTTAATTCTCCTGTCATATGACTAGTGCAACCACTGTCAATTATCCATTTATTGGATCTACTTTCTTTTAAAGCTTTTAGCGCAGTTTGAACAACATAGCAATGATAGATTCCATTATTTATTTCAAAAACATTTGAGGAGTTTAACTTATTGCAGGTTCTTATAGTGTGACCATATTTTTTGTAGTAAGAACAACTATCAACAGTGGTAAAAGATGATAAAGATGAATAATTATAAAAATTGCAGTTAATAGATTCATGACCATAATAATTGCAGATATAACAAATTTTGTTGGAGAGTGGTTGACAAGTATACCTTTTTGGCATGAGATTTTCAGCACCTTTGAATTTGAAATTCATTTGATTTTCACCCTTCTCTGTTCCTTCTGATGATTCTCCTGTATGATAGCCTAATCCACTCTTATCATGTGTAGATCTTTGCATGGATATGAGACTATTCAGCTTCTTTGTGGAGTCTTCAAACTTGAGCAACCTTTGAAGATCATCCTTGAGTTGTTGAACCTGCAGTGTTAGTTCTTGAATTTGCTTTCTATCAATATCCCTGTCTCTCATTAATTGATTTATGTTATTCACTAAATCAGTAGCTTCAAAAAACTCATCACTGTCAGTTAATTCATTATTGGTTACTGAATTTAATTTCATTTCATGAAGGTTTTCAGATATGTTTTTCATTTTCTCTTCCATTTGGTCTCCTGCATCAACAAAGGAACAAGTATCAGATAAGGATGAAACTTTATAATGTTTATTTTTAATTTTGGTTTTTAACAAGAGAATTTCTTCTTTTAAATCACTAATCATATTCATTGATCTCTCTACATGATTTTCAATGTGATTTAAGGTGATGCTTTGACTCCATGTTTGAGTATTTTCTAGAGACAATTCAAGTGATTCAATTAACTCTTCTTGTTCTCTTACCCTTTTTAGTGAAGCTATTAGTTCTTTTTCTAAATCACTTTTATCTTCTAAGTCATCATCAGAAGATTCAATAAAACTAGTCTTTGCCATGAATGTAAAAGAATGTTTTTTCTTGTCATTATTAGCTTCATTTTCATCCTCACTACTATCAATTTCCTCATTAACAAAATTTGATTTATTTTGATTGTAGAACTTCATTTTTCCATTGTTATATCTATCATTTTTACTTTCAGTGTTTCCTTTGTTTTTGTTTTTGTTGTGATAGCAATCCACTGAATAGTGACCTGGTTTTCCACAAGTATAACAATTTCCTATTAACTTGGGTTTATCAAACTTATTATATCTAGAGTTATTTTTCTTTCCAAAGTTTGAATGTTCAACTTTATTTTTGTTCTTAGCAAGCTCAGTTTTGAAAGCAAATTGTTTTTCATATTCTTTATTAATGTCCATTGTTCTCATTTCATAGGCCACTAATGATCCAAGTAACTCATCAAAAGATAACTGGTTTAAGTCCTTAGCCTCTTCAATTGCAGAGACCTTGGAATTAAATTTTTCTGGTAATGATCTTAATATTTTCTTTATAATTGTTGCATCATTTAGAATTTCACCTAAACCTCGAATAGAATTTACGATTTCATTTGTTCTTTGCATGAAATTTTCTATTCTTTCATCATTTTCCATTTTTATTGATTCAAATCTACTCCTATAAATTTGTAATTTTGCCTCTTTTATTTTGCTATCTCCTTCATATAAATTTTGAAGTTTTAGCCATATACTATGAGCAGTAGAACAGTTCATAACTTTAACTAATTCTGAATCAGTTAAGCCAGACATTAAAGCTTGCATTGCTTTATTATTTTTATCTATCCTTCTTATTTCATTTTGATCTTCAAGGATATTTATTCCAGCAGTTTGCACATATTTATTTTCTATAAAATTCCAGACATCAATTCCTAATGATTTAATATAAATTTCCATTCTTTTCTTCCAATAATTATAATCTTTTCCATTGAACAATGGAGCTCTATTCATGGCACCTCCTTCATTAGTCATTATTTTAAAGAAACTTATGACCCTAATCGGTAAAGATTATAATATGAAGGCTCTGATACCAATTGTTAATATTGAGTGCTAATGACAATACATAAAGGAAATTAACATATATATAATAATTTGAATTTCAAACATTTCATAATAAATTAACTCAACAAAGCACAAAATTTCTTTTATAAATTTATCTAAATAAAAATCTTCATTCTAACAAGATACATATGATTAAATATCATTACAATAACCTTAATGAAATTTAAAAGAAAAGATGCTAATAGAAGTAGAATTGAAGTTGAATTTAAACTTTGAGCAAATAAAGAATTTGTGTGACAATTTCTTTATTTGTCTCTCTAAGACTTGTGGAGTAATTACTTAAGGTTTGAAACCTTAATTTTCCACAAAGAAGAAGATGATATGTAGTAATTTTAAACAAACAACTACCTCAGTTTTCTTCTCAATATTTGAAGGGATAAAGACTTAATTCTCATCAAACCTTCTCATCCAACTTGAAGCCTCTTCACGGTTTTCTTCAACAAGACTTTTTCAATGGCCGAACCTTCCACTTTTATGCAAGTGATTTGGATCTGAGATCCAAGTGCTCGGCTTTCTCCTTTCTTCAATCAAGTCGTGGACTTGATTCTTTATTCTTTTGAGATTGCCCTCAAGAGAACAAAACCGAAGACATTGGTCTTGGCAACAATGTTCTTCACGGTTTTTCTTCTTCACCTTCACGGTTTCCTTTTTCTTTCTATTTTAGAATACACGGCTTAAGCACCTTCTCAATAATCACAATAGCATTTATAAGATGTTAGTTATTCAAAAAAAGAAACCGCAACCTTTCATCAAGGGGTGCTACCTTTTCGTGTTTTGTTTGTTTATTTTTAAAAAGGAACCGCCAATGGTAGCAAGAGATTCAGCCCTATTTAAAATAGTTTTTATTAAATAAAAAAGGCTGGTTTAATTTTGAAAATAATTAAGATTATTTATCTTAATATATTAAAAAACAAACCTTAATAAAACTCATAAAAGACCTTACGAAATATTTCATAAAAGTAATGTTTGACAAGTGTAATACTTAGACATTAAGTTAACAATTATAGTGTTACATGTGATAACCTTTCATGATATGAATTATCTTTCTCATCATGTAATCATTTTCAAAACAATGCTTAGATACCCTACATCATGTTTAACATAGACTTGATCATATCATTACACACCATCAACATAAAAGGACATATGCCAACTTAACATTTGAATAAGAACATGAACTATTGTGCTCATACCATCAAACCACACATTGTCTTTCTAATGTTGTTAAAAACAATAAAGTCATTCATAAGAAGTAAATATAAAACCACATTTAAAAGAGCATAAGTGCTTTTGGTTAGTAGAAGAATTTCTTTCTACTTGGAGATGTGTACCCTTCACGGTACCATTTGTTTGAAGCAAATTGATTCTCATCATCTTCTTTCCAAGTGTTAACATAACACTTGTTCATATTCTTTTTCCTGAAAATAAAGGATATAGTTATTAAAAAATTAAAAACAAGAAGTACAACAATGACAATCCTAGTTAAAATTACCTCAACAGATGAATGATCATCTTCCTGCTCCAGTGAAAATGAAGAAGAGGCTAAAGCAAAGGAGATTTGCTTGATGGCTATTGATGTATCAGGCAGCCTATCAGAAGCTGAGCAGTTAGACACTGAAGAACCATCTGAATCTGAGGCAGATCAGGTGAAAGAATATCCCACCATAGAGCAATAGTGGTATCTGGATAGTGGCTGTTCAAAGCATATGACTGGCAACAAGGATAATCTAATCAACTATAAGTCTAAGCTAGGTCCAAAAGTAATATTTGGTGACTCCAACTATGGCCAAACTGAAGGCTATGGAAAGGTCAAAATTGGAGCAGTCACTTTCAGGAAGGTAGCATATGTAAGTGGATTGAAGTACAACCTAATATCCATAAGTCAATTATGTGATGAAAGGTTTCAGGTATCATTTAATAAAACCTCTTGTATTATTACCTCAGTAGATAACCAAGTTATTTTAACAGGAACTAGAGTAGGAAACATCTATATAGTTAACTTTAAATCTACTAAATCTAAAATATGTCTATTTAATCAAACATGCAATAATAATGAGCTTTGACATAGGAGATTAGGACATGTTAACTTGAAAAACATTGCTAAACTCTCTAGGGACAACCTTGTTAGAGGATTACACTCTTTCCCCTATAAGAAGGAAAGCCTTTACAGGGCTTGTCAATTAGGCAAGCAAACTAAAATAGCTTTTAAGAAACTTAATAAGAGTGATTCACCTAAGATTCTGTATTTTCTCCTTATGGATCTCTTTGGACCCATTGTTGTACATAGCCTAGGAGGGAAGTCTTATACCTTAGTGATAGTTGATGACTTCTCTAGGTTCACTTGGGTGTTCTTCTTGAGAAACAAGTCTGATAACTTCAAGGTTCTTACAGACTTTCTTAAGAGCATAAGGATTGAGTATTTTACTCCAGTTGCATTGATCAGAAGTGATCATGGTACTGAGTTTGAGTCTCTTCCTATGCAAGAATTCTATGAGAAGGAAGATATCAGACATTGCTTCTTTGCTCCAAGAACTTCTCAACAAAATGAGGTAGCTGAAAGGAAAAATAGGACCCTAATTGAAGCTACAGGCACATTACTTGCAGATGCTTACTTGCCCCTATCCTTTTGGGTAGAGGCTGTAAGCACAACAAACTATGTACTGAATAGAAGTTTGATTCACAAGCTTAAGGGCAAGACCCCCTATGAAGTAGTCAAAGGGAAGAAACCTAAAGTAGATTACTTTAGAATTTTTGGTTGTATTTGCTACATTCATAATAATGACAAGAGATACATTAGAAAATTTGAAGCCAAAGCTGAAATCGGAATTTTTCATGGATATTCCCAAATCAGCAAGGCTTATAGGTGTTGGGTATTGTATCCATAATGACCCAGATTTGGTGAAGTCACCCTTGAACTAAGATGAATTAAGTTGTATTTGATGTCTTGTTTGAGTTATGTGTTTGCATGACTATATTGCCAAGTGTAGACCAATGTCAGTCTACAATGGGTCACCAAACACAGGACCATACAATGTAATCCCTCATTATGTGATCCATGGTGTTAACTCATGTGTAGCCTCTCTATTGGGATACACTTCATGTGTCAAGCACTCGGACTGATTGGAGAAAGAAGTGTTGCTGTTTTTATTGAAGAAGAGAAAATTCTGTTGAAGAAATTTTGCTAAGTCTTTTACTCGAGTAGTAGCTTATATACTCGAGTGAAACACTTAGTTAATACTTAAGTAAGTCTATCTGTACTCGAGTAAGGGAATTAGCTCTTGAGTAGTAAAAATATAGCTCTCGAGTAGCCAAGTTAATTACTCGAGTAGATCCTCTCTTATTCTCGAGTTAACAAAATTTCTTCTCTGAAACATTTTCTATTTACTCGAGTAGTCATATTAGTACTCGAGTAGATTAGTCTTTTGTCTCGAGTTACAGAAGACACGATTTCATGTTGTTTTACTTCACTCGAGTAGTCAAGTTCATGTACTCGAGTAGTTTATCTACTACTCGAGTAGTCCAGGTTTAATACTTGAGTGATAAGATTTTCATCCCTCAGAATTTTTTCTAAGTCCTTTACTCGAGTAATAATATTCATATACTCGAGTAGTTTATCTCCTCTCGAGTAGTCCAGTTCCAGTACTCGAGTATTGATTGGCCCCCGAACAGACTCTTACTGTGGTTGGTTCGCTGAGTCGATCGTCGCGGGCTTGCTACAGGAGGCAAGTGCACCTATCGCAAGTAGTACTCGATATTGGTGGGAATACCGAGGTCGTATTATTCTCGGGATCGTGTTGACTATTCTTACTCCTCCGGGAGGACTATTATTTTACTCAAAGAAAGATGGAGATTTTAATTAAGTAAAGACAAAATAAGTAAAAGAGCGAAAAAATGATTTAGAGAAATTCGATGAAGGGTTAACGCTTGGCATCGAATCAGATTAAGACTAAAATAATTTTTAATAATTAGAGGACTTAGTTTTCAAATTAATAAAAGACAACTTGGTCGTGGAGGTTCCACAAATGTGAGCTCACCTAGCTATAGGGATATCGCTCACCTGAACATTAAGACTATTCGACCGAACGTTAGTCCGATGAAGGATTCCTCTTAACGCCCGCTTTACGCTAAGAACCACGCTATTGGGTGGGGAACCCTATCCGGAAGAATTACGCTTGTCCTCTCTCGAGGGTGTGCACGCAACTCTCTTTACCCAGGGGTGATCTGTCCATACGTACGGCCTCTCGGCTAGCTAACGTATGGATAACGAAAATAGGGCCCACACATCGATTTTTGGTCCTACGCGTCGTTAACCCGGGGTAAACCTTAAGTGCTTAAATTAAAGTGAAAATAAAGAGCTTTAATTATTTCAAATCATTTTAACAGTCCCAATGCTCTTCGATGCCGAGCCTAACAGCGATTAGCCACACATCGGTAAGGGGACGGCTTTATAATTTGAGGCGCGAGTTTGAGACTAAACGCTAAAGGATTATAAGAAGAGGACATAAAAAATAACAAATATTTAGAAAGCTGAAAAGTTAGCTGAAAAGAACTCACGCACACTTCAAATTATAAATAAACAGAAACTAAGTTACAAAAAAGGAAAATTACAAGTCCTACTCAAACGAGTAGGCGAGAAATAAAGGCACGCGATTTAACTCTTAACGAGTAGGCGGAAATAAATGCAAGTACAAGTCCTACTAAAATAATTACAGAAAAATAAAAGACCTGCCATTTAACTTAAATGAGTAGGCGGTAAACAAAATCCGGCCATTTAACTCCTAGCGAGTAGGAGGAAATAAACGCTAACACACACACACTATACGTAATTGAAAGAAAGCGATAAAACTATCTCCTACACACATGCACTCTACGTAATTGAAGAAAGCGATAAAATAAAGCATTAAAATTTATCTCCTGCACACACACGCTCTACATAATTGAAGAAAGCAATAAAATAAAGCATGAAAATAAAGCATGAAAATTTAACACCTACACTCACACACTCTTCATAAATTAAAGAAAGTATAAAGATTATTCTCATACACTCACACACACATTTGAAAACAAAATGAAAGTTACCTAAGAATTTAAACTACTACTTTTCTATACTTAGGTTTTACCAAAAAAACAAATAAAAAGAACAAAATAAAATTTTAAGAGGACAAAAGTTTTTCAAAACAAATCAAAAAAACCAAAGTTCTTTAAAAATTAAAATAACAAGATTTTCATTCTTATGTTTTCATAAAAGTGAAAAAAAAGTGAAAAGAAAATGAAAAGAACAAAAAAGGTTTTACAATCCTACAAAAAAAAGCTAAGTAAAAAAAAATCAAAATCACTTTCAATACTCTTTTATAAATACATAAGAATGAAAGCATAAGACTCTTAAGAAAAGGACATGATGAAAAAGGGAAAACTTATCATACCATATTTGATTTGGAAATGAAATCTACTACAATTCCTAACATGAAGACAAGTTAAAAACATGAATAATAAACATGTTACACTCATACACGCACACACACTTTTCATAAAGAGAAAAACATAGGAGAAACTAAGGATAAAATGAGAAGAAAAGTGGGCACATGAGTTTATTCCAAAGCCATTTAAGAAGAGAAAAACTAACATTTTTATTGATTGAAATAGACTATTACAAAGCTATTACAAATCTAAAGCTAAAGTAAAAACAAACATGAAAGGAAGGGGGGAGAAATCTCCTTACATAGCAAAGGAATCCATGGATGCAGCCCACAAAACACACCAAAGTGGCTCAAAAATGTGAACCCTTGGTCATTACAGAAGTGGGGAATTTATAGAAAAGAAAAGCTAAGTACACGCCCTCCGACACGGGCGTGTCGGTGGGCGTGTCACTACTGTTTGCGAAGGCGGCCGACAATTTGACGGCAAAGTTGACTTCGGGCTGGACACGTGTCGGTCACGCAGTGGTCACGCCCTAGGTCACGGGCGTGACGCTGGGCGTGTCGGTTGGTGTCGACACTCGACAAACGTCAAGCGGAAAGTGTCGAGTTGAAAAATCGTCGAGCTCGAAGAAGAGTCACGCCCTAGGTCACGGGCGTGACATGGGCGTGTCGTGGAGTCGACGATCGTCGAGCGGGAAAATCGGCGAGCTGAATTTGACGTGTCACGCCCCGGCCCCGGGCGTGACAAATTTGTCACGGGCGTGACGTGGCATTTTTTTTGCAGATTGTAATTTTTTCCTAAAAAATAAAATAAAACAAGTTATTAAAATAGTTACACAAATAGGAGTATTTTATTGAATAAAAATAAGTAAAAATGACAAAAATAAATGAAAACGGCTTAAGTAATGTACATAAAATAGGTATATTTACAATTCATCAAATACCCCAATACTTAAGCTTTTGCTATTTCAGAGCAAAAGTTTGAGGTGAACTTATAAGGAATAGAAAAAACTCTAAGTTTAGCTACCGCTTAATCAATTATAAGAGAGATCTAAATAAATATACGGGGTGTAAGAGTTAAGTCCTAAAATTATGTAGATGATTTAAATAGCGCAAAAGGTTTGGCTAAAAGACTTCTCTATGTAATCAAATAGAAAGTAGTAATTGTATTGGTTAGATTAACAAAAATAGTTTGGAATTATATGAACTTTTAGCTTATAGGAGCTTTACCGGAAATAATGCAATCTACAAATTATGCTCTTAAAAGGATTTTTGAATTAATTCTAGAATCGTAAAATTGGCTAAGGGGATTGATGTTGGTTTATGAAGAGGGTTTTGATTTTGAGGTGAGGTAATTTTTTCTCGAACCTCCATTTTTTTTGGATTATTAGGAAAATGAAATCTTATTTTCCTAATATCAAATTTTTTTTCAACTTCATAATAAAATTTAACCCAATGTATATGTGTAGGAGTAATGAATTTTATCCTCTTACTCCATAACATATAATCTTTTTAAATTATTGAGTGCCTATGTTTACGGAACGAAATCTTATTTCCATTGATATAGGATCTTTTATGGATAAAATTTTTTTCATGCCAAGTAGGTCATGATAGGTAAGGGGAGAAAGGAAAACTAGATTTTTAATTAAAAACAATTTTGAGAGCAACCTTAATAAATTGTACGTTCCAATTTTTCAGAAAAGCTAAAAGTAAACATAATTGAATCCTATAGTCGTTATTTTCTAACATAGTACACGTGCTCCTATCAATGAAAAATTAGAAGTAGTGCCTAAAATGAGTTCGCTATTTTTAACAAAGCATAATGAATTCTTTAAAACTTAACCGTGACTATTTAAATTTTTCACTCAATAATTAACAAACGAATAACAAATAGAGAATTAATAAAATTCACATATAAATAAACTCAAAACAAAATTTTTGGATAGCAGGAAAGTTAAGGATGTAATATTTGATTTATTTGTTTCAAAACATTTTTTTTATTTTTGTAGTTTTTATCATCATTTTTTTGTGTTTTTCATTTATTATCTTTTTTTTTGTATTTTGGTTTTGTTTTACTCAATTGTTTTTGAATTTTTTTTAACTATTATCTTTTTTTTTGTTTATTAAGTTTATGTCTTTAATATATACATAAAAAGTTTTTTTTGTATTTTTTTAAGAAAATTTGCATTCTATTTACAAAGATTGGGAGAAAAAGAAAAGTTATTTACAAGAATAAGAGGGAAAAGGAAGGGGGGAGAGAGAAGATTATTTACATAAAAATATTTACAAAGAAAAAAATTTACAAAGTGAAACTAAATATTTTTTTTGGAATTTTTGTTTTATATATATATTTTTTGGAATTTTTGGAAAAAAAAGAAAAAGAAAATGAACAAATTTTTTTTTTTTGGATTTTTCATTTTAATTTTTTTTTGTTTTTTTCTCATTTTAATATTTTTTTGTTTTGTTGTTATATATTTTTTTGTGTATTTTTGAGATGCAGAAATATAGAAGTGCAGAAAGTAAATCACGAAAATACCCCCATACTTAGGTCCAACATTGTCCCCAATGTTGCAACGTAAGTATGCGGAATAAAAAGGAAACAAAATGCTATATGTACAAAAGTAAAGAGAGGGGGGGGGGGGTAGAAACGTCCCTGATGCGCGTTCGGGGAAGTCCATTAGAAACCCTGCATTTATTAGAAAAAGCAGCAAAGATAATACGGAAAGAGCCAAAAAGATAAGCAAGCGGTGCCTCCCAGGAGCGCTTTGTTTATAGTCGTGTAGCTTGACTATTTTGGCGGGTATATAATGTTGAGGAAAGTTATGGTTTCATTATGCCCGATCACTAGGTTGCCCGCTATGTAAGACTTTAATCGATGACCGTTTACTTTAAACGAAACTTTTTCTGGGTGGGAGACGAGTACGGTCCCATATGGAAAAACCTCTTCAACTAGGAAGGGGCCGGGCCAACATGATTTTAGTTTACCCGGTAAAAGTCTAAGACATGAAATGTAAAGAAGGACAAGATAGCCCAGAGAAAAAAAATTTTGGGGACTTTATTTTTCGATCGTGATATAACTTAGAGCGCTCCTTATAGAACTTATTGCTCTCGTAAGCGTTCGCATGCCATTCATCAAGCTCGTGTAGTTACAATTTTCTATTCTGAGCGGCTAAGTTGGCGTCGAGATTTAAGAGTTTTAAAGCCCAAAGAGCGCGATGCTCGAGTTCTACGGGTAAATGTTACGCTTTGCCATAGACTAACCGGAATGGCGTACAACCAATTGCGGTTTTGTATGCCGTCCGATACGCCCACAACGCATCGTCGAGTTTAACGGACCAATCTTTCCTATTTAGTGAAACAGTTTTTTCTAAAATTCGTTTAATCTCTCGATTTACTACCTCAACTTGGCCACTTGTTTGCGGGTGGTAGGGGGTGGCAAATTTGTGCGTGACTCCGTATTTAGCTAACGTCTTAGCCATAAGAGCATTACAGAAATGCGTTCCCCTATCACTAACAATTGTGCGAGGCATGCCGAAGCGAGAAAATAGTCTTTTAAGAAATGTAACGACGACTCGCGCATCATTTGTAGGGAGAGCTTGCGCTTCCGCCCACCTCGATACGTAGTCGACCGCCACTAAAATATATATATTTTTGAAAGATGGAGGTAGGGGGCCAACAAAATCTATGCCCCATAAATCGAAGACTTCGCACTCTAAAAACATGTTTTGAGGAATCTCGTCGCGATGAGAGATGTTACCCGACCGCTGACAGCTATCGCATGCGCGCACCAAATTATGCGCGTCTTTGAAGAGAGTGGGCCAAAAGTAGCCCGCCTCAAGCGCCTTCCGAGCGGTCCGGTTGGCTTGATAATGCCCACCGGCTGGACCCTCGTGGCAGTGCTTAAGAATTTGCAAGCACTCCACACCCTCAACGCATCTTCGGACCACTTGGTCCGCGTAGATACGAAAAAGAAATGGGTCCTCCCAAAAGAAATTTTTCAATTCAGAAAAGAATTTCTTCTTTTGATGACTTGAAAACTCTTAAGAAAGCACCTGCGCTACTAAGTAATTTGCTAAATCTGCTAACCAAGGCGAAGATGACGAAGAATTATGAATGGCAAGGAGGCGTTTCTCGGGGAATCTGTCATTTATTTCAGATTCGACGAGCGCTTCCGCACCCGGATTTTCTAAACGGGAGAGGTGGTCTGCCGCTAGATTTTCCGCTCCCCGCTTATCTCGGATCTCCAAATAACACTCTTGTAGGAGGAGAATCCATCGAAGAAGGCGGGGCTTCGCATCATTTTTAGCTAATAAATATTTAAGCGTGAAGTGATCGGTAAATACGATAACTTTAGAAAGCGTTATATACGAGCGAAACTTATCAAAAGCGAAGACGACGGCTAAGAGTTCCTTTTCCGTTGTCGTGTAATTTACTTGTGCGGAACTGAGCATCTTGCTAGCGTATTAAATTGGATGAAAATGTTTTTCTACGCGTTGGCCAAGAACGGCACCAAGGCAATATCACTAGCGTCGCACATAATTTCGAACGGAAGGGACCTATTAGGGGCCACTAAAATTGGTGAATTGATAAGTTTTTGTTTTATTAAATTAAAGGCGGACTCGCATTCGCTATTAAAGATGAAACGTGATTCCTTTTCCAAGAGGTGAGTAAGCGGCTTTGTTATTTTTGAAAAATCTTGAATAAATCGTCGGTAAAAGCCCGCATGGCCTAAAAAACTCCTAATAAATTTTACGTTTGTTGGTTGCGGTAGTTTTTCTATGATTTAAATATCGGCCTTATCCACCTCCATCCCCTTAGACGAAATCATATGGCCGAGGGCCAAACCTTCTCGGACCATAAATTTGCATTTTCCCAATTTAATACAAGGCTTGTGTCCTCGCACCGTTGAAGGACACGATCTAAATTGTGAAGGCAATCGGGAAAAGAGCGTCCGAAAAAAGAAAAGTCATGCATAAAGACTTCCATAATGTCTTCTAATAGCTCGCCAAAGATCGCTAGCATACATCTTTGGAATGTAGCCGACGCATTGCAGAGTCCAAATGGCATTCTTCGATATGCGAAGGTGCCAAACGGGCAAGTAAAAGTTGTTTTCTCTTGATCATCGGGGGAAATGGGGATTTGGAAAAACCCCGATAAACCATCAAGAAAACAATAATATGGATGACCGGATAAACGCTCTAAAATCTGGTCCAGAAAAGGCAGAGGGAAATGGTCCTTGCGGGTGGCATCATTAAGTTTTCTATAATCGATGCACACTCGCCAACCCGTAATAGTACGAGTTGGGACGAGCTCGTTATGCTCATTCGCCACTACGGTTAGACCACCCTTCTTGGGTACGACATGCACGAGACTAACCCATGCACTGTCCGAAATAGGGTAGATAATCCCCGCATCTAATAACTTAATAATTTCGGCTTTAACGACGTCTTTCATGTTTGGGTTAAGACGACGCTGCGGCTGAATCTTTTTGCAGCAATTATCGTTAAGAAAGATCTTATGGGTGCAAAAGGAGGGGCTAATCCCCTTTAAGTCAGAGATTTGCCATGCAATTGCGTGGCGATGTTTAAATAAAACTTCCAATAAATTGGAAGTCTCCGAATCACTCAAGTCCGAAGAAATAATAACGGGAAGCGTATCGCCTTTTCCCAAAAATGCGTATTTGAGCGATGCGGGTAAGGGTTTGAGGTCTAGGATGGGCGGTTCTTCTAGGGAGGTTTTAATGCCTATGTCTTTCTTACCAATTGGTTCGAACGACAAGTCTAAAGAGGTATCCTCATCGCATTTAAAATTTTCGAGCGCATAAATATCGTCGTTTAAAAATACGGACTCGAAAACGGGAGAAGAACGATCTCCAAAAAAGGTATCTAAAGAATAGCAGAAATTGTCGCTCGATGACAAATTGTCCATCGAGGGATTAATAGAGAAAGTAACTTGGTCATCTCTAACCCGCAGGAGAATATGACCATTACTAACATCTATTAGTGCGCGGGAGGTGGCGAGAAAAGGGCGACCGAGTATTATTGGTACCTCGGCGTCCTCCTCGATGTCTAAGATGACAAAGTCTACCGGGAAGGTAAACTTGTCTACTCGGACAAGGACGTCCTCCACTACCCCGATAGGGAACTTAACCGAGCGATCCACTAATTGGATGCGCATATTCGTAGGACTAGGAGTACCCAAACCTAAACGTTGAAAGAGAGAGAACAACATCAGATTAATGCTAGCCACTAAATCAGCTAAGGCGTACTTTACTAATATATCGCCAAAAAGGCACGGGATGGAAAACCGTCTCGGGTCATTTTGTTTTGTGGGCAATTTATTAGTAAGGGCCGCCGAGCAGACAGCGTTGAGAGATACATGCGAAATATCCTCTAATTTGCATTTATTAGAAAGTAATTCTTTTAAAAATTTCGCATATTTGGGCATTTGCGAGATAGCCTCGCAAAAAGGAACATTAATATGAATTTGTTTTAATAATAAAATAAATTTTTCATATTGCGCGTCCTTACACTCGTTATCTAACTTATGCGGATATGGAAGGGCCTTGTTGAAAATAATTTTTTCTTTTAAAATCGGTAAAGGCGGCATAATCGAAGAAAGGGGAAGAGGGGTCGGAGGTGAAATATATACCTGAGGGTCGGTACGTTTTGGATCGACCACCTCCTTTACGCTACGGAGGGTTATAGCATTGGCATTCTCCCGCGTATTGGGCTCCGTGTTTCCCGGCAGTGCCCCGATCACACGCTCGGACATCATCCTCGCCAGTTGTCCAACCTGTTGTTTGAGAGTTTTTAGCGATCCGTTGATGTTCCGGATATTTGGCTCGTTGGATGCAATATACTTCGCAAAAGTTTCCTCCATCGGGGAGGGTTTTGGAAGAGGAGGAGGCGGCAGAATTCCAGGCGCATAAGAAAGAGGGAGACGCAGCGCATTGTTCGGGTTGCTCCAAGAGAAATTTGGGTGATTCCTCCAACCCGGATTATAGTTATTACTATAAGGGTTGTTGTTGGGGTTGAAGGAAGGACGACCCGAATTTCCCATGAAATCCACGAACTCTTCAGCCACGCAGACGTTGGGGGGAATAAAGCAAGGCGGAGTGGAGGAGGCAGCAATGATCTCCGCCACCTGCTTTGTTAACCTTTCAACTTGAAGGGTTAAGAGAGCAGTGGCATCCACTTCAAAAAGATCAGCCGCCGGCTTTGGGCGTCCCCGCAGGACGTTCCATTGATAGGCATTCATAGCCATCTCTTCGAATAAAGCCTGGGCGGCCTCGGGGGTTTTATTGTTTAGTGTACCCCGACAACCGCGTCAATCATTTGACGCATCTGAAAATTAAGCCCATTATAAAAAATTTGTACTTGCAACCACGTTGGCAGTGCGTGGTGCGGGCACCGGCGGAGGAATTCCTTAAACCGTTCCCAAGTCTCGTATAGAGACTCAGGATCGTTTTGCACAAACGAAGAAATGTTCGCCCGCAACTTTGCAGTTTTTGCGGGCGGAAAGTACTTCGTTAGGAACCGCTCCGTCAACTCAGCCCACGTGGTGATACATCCTCGCGGGAGGGCATTCAACCACGCCTTGGCTTTGGACTTAAGGGAAAAAGGAAATAGACGCAAGTGAATGGCGTCATCAGTGATGCCATTAATCTTGAAGGTGTCGCATATTTCCAAAAAGTTGGACAAGTGGACATTCAGGTCCTCATCCGGCAGTCCATCGAACTGCACGGCGTTTTGGACCATTTGAATGACACTCAATTTTATTTCAAAATTATTATTCGCCACCGCAGGGCAAACAATACTAGACCCAGTATCATCCAGGTTAGGCCGGGCGTAATAAGATATAGTACGCTCGGCCGCCGGGGCAGGGTTAGGGGCGGCCATAACTTCAAAAGAGGGTTCGCCGATAGATTCTTCGGGGTCTAAAGAAGGAATTTGGCGTTGAGATCGAATACGCGCAAGAGAGCGTTCGATCTCAGGGTCGAAGTCAAAATCTTCAGACTCGGAGGGTTGTCCACGGGTCATATACCCAAAGAGAAAGAAAAAAATAAAACAAAATAAACTCTTTTTTATTTTATTTTATTTAAAATAAAGTTTTTTGTTTTTTTAGTTTATAGAAAATAAGTAAAAGTAATAGACTCCGGAATTCAAAATAGCAACTCGAAGATCTCCCCGTCAACGACGCCAAAAACTTGATTGGCCCGCGAACAGACTCTTACTGTAGTTGGTTCGGTGAGTCGATCGCCGCGGGCTTGCTATAGGAGGAAAGTGTACCTATCGCAAGTAGTACTCGATATTCGGGGAAATAACGAGGTCGTATTGTTCTCGGGGTCGTGTTGACTATTCTTACTCCTCCGAGAGGACTATTATTTTACTGAAAGAAAGGTGGAGATTTTAATTAAGTAAAGACGGAAAAAGTAAAAGAGCGAAAAAACGATTTAGAGAAATTCGATGAAGGGTTAACGCTCGGCATCGAATCAGATTAAGATTAAAATAATTTTTAATAATTATAGGACTTACTTTTCAAATTAATAAAAGGCAACTTGACTGTGGAGGTTCTACAAATGTGAGCTCACCTAGCTATAGGGATATCACTCACCTGAACGTTAAGACTATTCGACCGAACGTTAGTCCGACGAAGGATTCCTCTTAATGCCCGCTTTACGCTAAGAACCCCGCTATTGGGTGGGGAACCCTATCCGGAAGAATTACGCTTGTCGTATCTCGAGGGTATGCACGCAACTCTCTTTACCCAGGTGTGATCTGTCCATATGCACGGCCTCTCGGCTAGCTAGCGTATGGATAACGGAAATAGGGCCCACACATCGATTTCTGGTCCTACGCGTCGTTAACCCGTGATAAACCTTAAGTGCTTAAATTAAAGTGAAAATAAAGAGCTTTAATTATTTGAAATCATTTTAAAAGTCCCAATGCTCTTCGATGCTGAGGGTAATAGCGATTAGCCACACATTGGTAAGTGGACGGCTTTATAATTTGAGGCGCGAGTTCGAGACTAAACGCTAAAGGATTATAAGAAGAGGACATAAAAAATAACAAATATTTAGAAAGCTGAAAAGTTAGCTAAAAAGAACTCACGCACACTTCAAATTATAAATAAACAGAAACTAATTTACAAAAAAGGAAAATTACAAGTCCTACTCAAATGAGTAGGCGGGAAATAAAGGCACGCCATTTAACTCTTAACGAGTAGGCTGAAATAAATGCAAGTACAAGTCTTACTAAAATAATTATAGCAAAATAAAAGACCTGTCATTTAACTCAAATGAGTAGCCGGTAAACAAAATCCGGCCATTTAACTCCTAGCGAGTAGTCGGAAATAAACGCTAACACACACACTCTACGTAATTGAAAGAAAGCGATAAAACTATCTCCTACACACACACACTCTACGTAATTGAAGAAAGCGATAAAATAAAGCATTAAAATTTATCTCCTACACACACAGACACTCTACATAATTGAAGAAAGCAATAAAATAAAGCATGAAAATTTAACACCTACACTCACACACTCTTCATAAATTAAAGAAAACATAAAGATTATTCTCATACACTCACACACACATTTGAAAACAAAATGAAAGTTACCTAAAAATTAAAACTACTACTTTTCTATACTTAGGTTTTACCAAAAACAAATAAAAAGAACAAAATAAAATTTTAAGAGGACAAAAGTTTTTCAAAACAAATCAAAAAAACCAAAGTTCTTTAAAAATTAAAATAACAAGATTTTCATTCTTATGTTTTCATAAAAGTGAAAAAAAAGTGAAAAGAAAATGAAAATAACAAAAAAGGTTTTACAATCCTACAAAAAAAAAGCTAAGTAAAAAAAAATCAAAATCACTTTCAATACTCTTTTATAAATACATAAGAATGAAAGCATAAGGCTCATAAGAAAAGGACATGATGAAAATAAGGAAAACTTATCATACCACATTTGATTTGTAAATGAAATCTACTACAATCCTAACATGAAGACAAGTTAAAAACATGAATAATAAACATGTTACACTCATACACACACACACACACACACTTTTCATAAAGATAAAAACAAAGGAGAAACTAAGGATAAAATGAGAAGAAAAGTGGGCACATGAGTTTATTCCAAAGCCATTTAAGAAGAGAAAAACTAACATTTTTATTGATTGAAATAGACTATTACAAAGCTATTACAAAGCTAAAGCTAAAGCAAAAACAAACATGAAAGGAAGGGGGGAGAAATCTCCTTACATAGCAAAGGAATCCACGGATGCAGCCCACAAAACACACTAAAGTGGCTCAAAAATGTGAACCCTTGGTCATTACAGAAGTGGGGAATTTATAAAAAAAGAAAAGCTAAGTACACGCCCTCCGACACGGGCGTGTCGGTGGGCGTGTCACTACTATTTGCGAAGGCGGCCGACGATTTGACGGCAAAGTTGACTTCGGGCTGGACACGTGTCGGTCACGCAGTGGTCACTCCCTAGGTCACGGGCGTGACGCTGGGCATGTCGGTTGGTGTCGACACTCGACAAACATCGAGAGGAAAGTGTCGAGTTGAAAAATCGTCGAGCTCGAAGAAGAGTCACGCCCTAGGTCACGGGCGTGACATCGGCGTGTCGCGGAGTCGACGATCATCGAGTTGAAATCATCGAGCGGGAAAATCGGCGAGCTGAATTTGGCATGTCACGCCCCGGTCACGGGCGTGACCAATTTGTCACGGGCGTGACGTGGCATTTTTTTGCAGATTGTAATTTTTTCCTGAAAAATAAAATAAAACAAGTTAGTAAAATAGTTACACAAATAGGAGTATTTTATTGAATAAAAATAAGTAAAAATGACAAAAATAAATGAAAACGACTTAAGTAATGTACATAAAAATAGGTATATTTATAATTCATCAAGTATCCCATATTCTTCTCCCAGAAATTTTTCCAAGTCTTTGACTCGAGTAGTTCTTCTACCTCTCGAGTAATATATCCAGTACTCGAGTAGTCTATTTCTACCACTCGAGTAGTTCAACTCCACGTCTCGAGTAATTATATTAGCACTCGAGTAAATCACTTTGTACTCGAGTAATTACTTATTCTTTCTGGATTTTTCTCTAAGTCTTCTACTCGTGTAGTCTCAGTCTATTCTCTCGAGTATTGTTATTAAGTACTTGAGTAGATAACATTTTACTCAAGCAAAACAGTCGGATTTTTCTAGAAAATTGCTAAGTCCAGATTTGACGGAAATTTCAAATGTCGTGACGTGATTGGTCCACGTGTACGTCATTAATACTAATTATGACCGTTAAGGAAATCTTATATAAGATCTTGTCAAAACCAACTAACCCTAAGTGCTGTCAAGCATTATTCTAAGAATTTCTGAATCCTATTCTCTCTGTCTAAAAACGGAAGCCGCCGCCGCCGATCTTCTTCATGCAAGTCGCTAGGGCTTTCGATTCAAGAGATTCATATCAAGAAGATTCACAAATCGAGATTGTTGTTCATCTCCTCATCTTCTCTCGGATCGTGTGAAGTCAAAGAATTTCAGATCCAGTTCTTGCCGAAGTTCTTCTTCAACCTATTTTGATAAAGACGCAAAGATCAAGAGGAAGACCTTGGCTGACTGTTTCCAGATCTGAGAAATTATTGCTATTTGTATTTCATTATTCTCAATTTAATTCTTGTAGGATATTTCTCTCCGAGTGTAGGAGCTTTTGCCTCCGAGTTGTAGGAAGTGTTTATCTTCCGAGTGTAGATCCGTGTTGTGGATCGAGATTATAGGAACTTTGTTCCGAGGCGTAGGATTGGTTTTCAATTCGAGATAGTGGAGTAGCCGTGTCTAGTGCTTTACTAGATCGGTGAGGGAAAGTGGATGTACCAAAGGTTGGGGAACCACTATAAATCTTTTGTCGTCTGTGAATGCTTGGTAGATAATTGTGTACATAGATCTCTAAATTTTTATTCCGCAAAAAGATGCACAACTCACCTATTCACCCCCTCTAGGTGATTTTGAGAATTTTCCAAGCATGGACAAGGCTAAAGATTTTGCCAAGCTTCTATTGTGCACCAAGAATAACTTTCCCATGTGGAAAGAAAGAATCAGATTTTTTATGGAAGCTGTGGATCCAAGGATCTTCATGATCGTTGAAGAAGGTCCTTCTGTTCCCATGACCGTCTCCACAATAGATCCTACAAAGAAAGTTCCAAAGAAATTAATGGATCTAGATAAAGACGAGATTGCACTTGTGTCTTTAGATAAGAAGACCAAGAATATAATATCAAGTGCAGTCGATGACTCTATGCTGCAGAACTTGATCCACTGCCAGTCTGCTAAGGAGATGTGGCAGTCCCTCGTTACTTTGATGGAAGGTACAAAAGAAGTTAGGGATGATAGAAGATCCCTTCTGAATCAAAAATATGAAGCCTTCCGACAAGGACACAAGGATACCATTGCGAACACTTTTGAGAACTTCTTCAAGATGGTCAACGGCCTAAGGGTCTATGGCCGAGTCTTCATAAATGGAGAACTAAATGATAAGTTCTTGAGATCCCTAACCAAGGAATGGTATAACAAGGTTTGTGCTATCCGAGAATTTGGAAAGATAGCTGAAACAGACCCGCAAAATCTCTTCGGGAAGCTAATGTCATATGAGCTTCAACTCAACACAAGAAAAGTTGAAGAAGAGAAGAGTAGGTCTGCATCCAAGGAGAAGTATGTTGCTCTAAAGGCAGACACCTCAAGGAAGTCAAAGGCTGCCTCTCCTACCCCAGCACAAGAAGTGAGTGAAGAAGAAACCTCGGAGCCAAGTACCTCCGGCTCAGATCTATCTGAAGGAGAGTTCTCTCTACTCTCACGACAGTTCAAGAAATTCTTGAACAAAAAGAAGCAATGGAAAGACAAGGATGCCTCCTACAGAAGATCACAACATGATAGTGATCGACACAGAAAAGGCTCAAGTAGCCATGACAGGTATGCTTCTAAACCGAACTGTTGGGTACATTGGAAAATATGTACCTGATTTGAAGAAGCCTCACCCTACTCAATGATATACATCAAAATGTATTTGATGTGTTTTGAGTTTAGTTGTGCAGGTTAAGTATTTGCAGGGAAAGCTGAAAAGTTTCTAAGTCCATGTGTCGACACCCAGAAGCAAAGTGTCGACACTTAAGAAGACTTGTGTCGACACCCAGAGAAGCAGTGTCGACACTTGGAGTAATTGTGTCGACACCAGGGATGCAGAGTCGACACCAGAAGGAAAGTGTCGACACATACAGGTTGTGTCGACACTCAATGAAGAAATGACCAGAGAAGCTGTGTCGACACTTAGAAGCAGTGTCGACACCCAGAGGAACTCTGTCGACATCAAAAGTGTCGACACTTGGAGGCTGTGTCGACACTCAGCAAACTTCAACAGAGTTTAAGTACAAGTGTCGACATAATGAAGAATGTGTCGACACACAGCAAAAGTCTCAACACATGAAGAAAGTGTCGACACTAGGAGGCTGTGTCGACACTCAGTAAATTTCAATGAAGTCTAAGTACAAGTGTCGACATAAAGGAGATGCGTCGACACTCAGCAAGAGAATCAACAAAGAATGCATGTGTCGACACTAAGAAGATGTGTCGACACTTAGCAAGTATCAACACAAGAAGATGTGTCGACACAAAGGAGTTGTGTCGACACTTACAAGAAATCAGCTAAGTATCAAAGAAGAAGAACTTGTGTCGACACACAGGATCAGTGTCGACACATGTTGAAGAAGCAGTGTCGAGAAGCAAATTCTACAACACAAGGAGTTGTGTCGACACCATGAAGGCTAGTGTCGACACTTAGTCTACTTGTGTCGACACTTAGTCTATCAGTGTCGACACTTAAAGACTGACTGTCTCAACACTTTCAGACAGTTATAGAAAATTCAAGAAGTGACTGGATGACTTGACAGATGCCATTCCAGCCGGTCTACTGCAACTGTCAGAGATGTCAGAAAGCTGTTAGAAACCGGATCAGCCGGTCACCATGAAGAAGGCCTATTACTTCAACAGAAAGAGATGATTGAGAAGAGTTGTTGGAAGCAATTCATTGAAGAATCAATTCAAGTGAAGATCTAAGTAGTTGGAGAGAGAGAGCTCCTTATAAGAAGACAGCTGTTGAACCAGGCTGTAAAGAAAGTTTCAGATTGAGATCTGAATCTTAAGTTGCAGTGATTGAAGATCAGCTGCATAGAGAATCAACCCTACTGTGTTCTAAATTCAAGAAGCTTTGAAGGAAGCCAAGGGAGGTTGATCTCAGCAAAGTTCATCCAAGAACTCATCAAGAAACCTGTCAACTCTTCTCTCTTATTCTGAGTTGAGGTTATATACATTGTAATTTTAATTTCTTGTAGGATCCTTAGGGATCTGAGTTGTAAGCCTGAAATTATAAAGGCTGAGTGGTAGGGCCTGTGTGCCTGAGTGTAGGAGATTCATTTCTCTGAGTGTAGGCCTTGTGGCTGAGTGTAGGTCTTTGTGAAGACTAAGTGGTAGGGCTGTGTGCCTGAGTTGTAGGAGTGGGATCACTCTGAGCTGTAGGAACCTATTTGGGGTTCTGAGTGTAAGATCTGAGGATCTGAGGAATAGTGGAGAAGTTGGGCCGAATCTAGTACACTACTAGATAGGCGTAGGGGGAAAGTGGATGTACCCAGACCTTGGGGAACCACTATAAAATCTGTGTGTACTCTGTGTGTGCTTTATTCTGTGATTGCTGTGTTGTATTGCTGTGAAGAATTGTTTATAATTCTGTGATTCTGCCTAAAAGTTTAAAAAGATTAAAGTCACCTATTCACCCCCCCCTCTAGGTGATTAGGTACAATTTCTTTCAAGTGGTATCAGAGCCAGGTTACTCAAAAAGGACTTAACTGTCTGAGTAAAAGATCATGTTGGCAGATTCAGTATAATCAAGGGCAGACTCAGCATAATCAAGAAAATCAAGAAAATGGGTTCAACAGAGAATCACAAAGAACTTGGATCCATGAAGTTTCCAATCTGTAGAAAGGAGATCTTTGGCATCTGGAAAGAAAGGGTTAGACTATTTATGGAAGCCTCTGACCCTAGAATTTATATTACTGTTAAAGAAGGGCCATATGTGCCAATGAAGGTATCTGTGTTGGATGCAAATCAGAGAACTCCAAAAGACTATTCTGAAATGACCAAGGATGAGATTATTCTGGCCACTATGGACAAGAGGGCCCAGAATATTATTGTGAGTGCAATAGATGATGCCACATTCCAGAATTTGATTCACTGTAAAACATCAAAGGAAATGTGGGACACACTGATAGTGTACATGGAGGGCTCTGAAGAAGTTAGACAGGACATAAATTCTTTACTAAATCAGGAGTATGAAAGTTTCAGACAAGGCAGGTCTGATAGTATAACAGAATGCTACAAGAAATTCTATAGGATTGTCAATGAGTTGATGTCTTATGGAAGAGAATTCAGCAACTATGAGCTGAATGATAAGTTCTTGAGATCCCTAACTAAAGACTGGGATACTAAGATTTGTGCCATAAGGGAAATGGCCAAGTTAGCAGATATTCCTCCTCCAACATTGTTTGGAAAGCTGTTATCCTATGAAATGCAGCTAATGGTTAGGAAAGAGGAGGAGAAGACTACCAGATTTGAGCATAAAGAAAGAGTAGTGGCATTCAAGACAGAAGCCACCAGGAAATATAAAAGTATGTCTCCATCTCCACCTTCAAAAGTTGCTGAGACTGAGACAGATGAGTCAGAAAGTAAGAATTCTGAAAGCAGTGAGAGTGATGAGGACTTTGCAGCTTTCACAAGACATTTTCAGAAGTTCCTAAAGAAGAAACAGTGGAGGTCTAAGCCATCCACTTCACAGAAGTCATCAAAGAATGACAGGAGAAAGCCCAAGTCAAGTAGAACTACATCTTCAAAGATAGTCTGTTATTGTTGTAACAAACAGGGACATGTTGTTGCTGACTGTCCAGAGAAGAGAAAAAAGTCAACTGATAAGAAGAAGTCTCAGATCAAGGGCAAAAAGTAAAGGTCCTTTGTTGCTAAAAAGGACAAAAGTATGTCAGATATG
Source organism: Platanthera guangdongensis (assembly GCA_039583875.1). Classification (NCBI taxonomy): domain Eukaryota; kingdom Viridiplantae; phylum Streptophyta; class Magnoliopsida; order Asparagales; family Orchidaceae; genus Platanthera; species Platanthera guangdongensis. The sequence continues at coordinate 86,022,514 of CM077162.1, forward strand.
TCATCTTCAGAAACTGATTCAGAAGCTGAAGCTTACATTGGACTGTTTGCTGAAGAAGAGGAAGATGAGTTCATCCAGTTAATGAACTCTATATATGAGCATGAGGACAATCAGTGCCAGGGACTGATGGCCTTGTCAGAAGGAGACAAAATCCAGGATCAACCTGGATCAAGTCAGGTACAAATGTGTTCTGCTGATTCAATTTCTAGTACTGAGTCAGATTCAGATACATCATCATCAAGTGATGAGAGTGGATCTGAATCTGAAGGAGATATTCATCAATTAATTGATGAATATAGAGTAGTGTTGCAAGCTTTGAAGAAAAGCAAATCCTTGACCAAGAGTCTGACTAAGGAGATTGCTAACCTCAAAGTGGCTGCAACAGATTTTGATAAGTTGATTGATCAAAAACTAAATGAAATAGCCAGGCTGAAGAACATAACCGTTATTCAGATGGGGACTATAACATTTAAAAATGATCAAATCAGAAATCTGGAGATTAGTCTTCAGAAAGAGAGAGACATAGTTGCAAGGTTTTCTAAACCAAAGTCTGTTCTACCTTTGATAGATGAATTTGTACATCAAAAGGGTAAAACTGGATTGGGGTATACAAAACCTGCTAGGACTGTAAAGTCCAAGTCTAAGGGCAAAGCCCCAGTACTCAACAAGCCTATTGTAGATACTACATCCAGGGTTGTACCTAAGTAAAGGTACAACAGATTTGAGTGCTGGTGTTGTGGCAAGGTAGGCCACTTTGCCATAGACTGTTGGCACAATTCAATTGCCAATGTGAGTAGAAATCTGCCTACTAGAAAAGCTACAGGTAGTTTTGTTAAGAGGCAAACTAACTAGCACCAAGGACCCAAGAATTCTTTGGGTTCTAAGGTTAACTAATCTGTTTTGCAGGTGAGTCCAAGTGGCCATGCCCCAATATGGTACTTGGACAGTGGATGTTCCATGCACATGACTAGAACTAGGGGATTGCTAAAGGACTACACACCAATCAAGGATGGTCCTAAAGTCACCTTTGGTGGTTCTGAAAAAGGAATCATCAAAGGTTTTGGTAACATTTCTACCAACCTTATAACAATTACTCAAGTGGCTTATGTTAAAGGTTTGAAACACAACCTTATTAGTATAAGTCAGCTGAGTGATTTAGGATATGACATCTCATTTGCCAAAGATGGTTGTCATATCAGGAGATCAAATGAGCAAGAGATCATTCTGACTAGTTATAGGAAGAGAAATGTCTATTGTCTAGACATTATGTGTGAGAACAATATTTCTCCTGTGTGTCTTGTAGCTGATGAGAAAGTCTCTTATTATGTCAAATGACACAAGAGGTTAGCCCATCTTAACTACAAGACAATTGGCCAACTCTATAGCAAAGAGTTAGTGAGGAATGGTCCTCAGGTTAAGTGTATTAAAGATGAGATATGCTCAACATGTCAAAAGGGCAAGCAGACTAGATCCACATTTAATAGCATTGAAAACAAAGATGCTGTGAGGTGCTTATACCTCTTGCATATGGATATTTTTGGTCCTATGCCAGTTCACAGCCTAGGTAGGAAGGTCTACACATTTGTAGTTGTAGATGACTACTCAAGGTTTTCCTGGGTGTTCTTCCTTAGACAGAAATCTGAAACTCCTAGTATCTTTTATAGTTTTGTCAAACAAATTCAGAATGAGTTAGACAGTACAATGGTCAAAATAAGAAGTGACTATGGTACTGAATTCCAGTCTGACAGTACGACAAAGCTATGTGAAGAATTTGGGATATTTCAGGAATTTTTTTCACCAAGAACACCTCAGCAAAATGGCATTGCTGAAAGGAAAATTAGAACCTTGATAGAGGCTGATAGAACCCTATTAAGTGACACATCTCTCCCAGAATATTTCTGGGCTGTGGCAGTAAACACTGCATGCCATGTAATTAATAGGGCTACTATCACCAAAAGTCACAATAAGATCCCCCATGAGATTGTGAAAGGCATAAAACCAAATCTATCCTATTTCAGGATCTTTGGTTGTAAATGTTATATACTTAACAATGGAAAGTCTTACTTAACCAAGTTTGCTGCCAAATCCCAAGAGGGGATCTTTGTTGGGTACAACAATAACAGTAAGGCTTATAGGGTATACAACTTAACTACTCAAGTTGTAGAAGAGTCAGTACATGTAGTATTTGATGAAGCTAGACTCATTAACAATGAATTGTCTAGAAGTATTTGCAGCTCCACAGGTGTGACTAAGAAGATGGACAAGATTACTATTGAAGAAGGATCTACTGCAAGTCAGCATGTGGATGATAGTGGCTGTTGTCCAGGGGGAGTACTAGATGCACCTGATGTAGAAGAAGACCAAGGGGTGCAACAAGTTGAAGAAGCTGAAGGAGTACAACCTGAAGACAGGCTGCCTCCAGCTAATAGACACCTAAAAGATCATCCAGCCAATCAAATTATTGGTGATCTCAAACAAGGGGTACAAACAAGGAGCAGAAATTTGAGTTCAGTACTCTACTCCAGCTTTCTATCCCAAGTTGAGCTAAAGAAATTTGAAGAAGCCATCCTGGACCCTCATTGGATTGAGGCAATGTAAGAGGAGCTGAACCAGTTCAAAAGATACAATGTTTGGGAGCTAGTTCCTAAACCCAAGGACCACAACATAACAGGAACTAAGTGGATCTTTAGGAACAAGATGGATGAACATGGAGTTATTGTGAAGAACAAATCAAGACTGGTTGCTAAGGGATATAGGCAGGAAGAAGGTATTGACTTTGATCAAACCTTTGCTCCAGTAGCCAGACTGGAGGCCATAAGGATATTCCTGGCCTATGCAACCTATCAAGGGTTTAAAGTATACCAAATGGATGTTAAGTCAGCCTTTCTGAATGGAAATCTGAAGGAAGAAGTCTATGTAGAACAACCATCAGGTTTTATTGATTCAACTAAATCTAATTATGTTTATAGACTTAGGAAGGCATTGTATGGGTTAAAAAAGCCCCTAGGGCTTGATATGAAACTCTGTCTAGTTTCCTCATTGAGAATAAATCAACAAGGGGGAAAATAGACAAGACTCTATTTCTTAGGGAATCCAGAGGTAAGATAATCTTAGTCCAAATATATGTAGATGACATCATATTTGGGTCTACTGAAAGTAGTCTTTGTAAAAAGTTTGCAAAACTAATGCAAGGACAATTTGAAATGAGCAGTATGGGGGAACTTAAGTTCTTCTTGGGTCTCCAAGTTAGACACACTGAGGATGGTTTATCCATATGCCAGCCTAAGTTCACCCTAGAGTTGATAAGGAAGTATGGTATGGAATCATCCAGTACCATGAAAACTCCTATGGGGTCAAGTATGTCTCTTAGCAAAGATGATGCAGGGAAACCTGTTGATGAGACTTTGTATAGAGGGATAGTTGGCTCCCTATTGTATTTGACTGCAAGTAGACCAGATATCATGTATGCTACATGTGTCTGTGCTAGGTACCAAGCTTGCCCTAAAGAATCTCATTTGACAGCAGTCAAAAGAATTCTGAGATATCTTAAGGGCACACCTTATCTAGGCCTTTGGTACCCTAGGAATGGAGACTTTGAACTGACAGGTTATTCAGATGCAGATTTTGCAGGCTGCAAGGAAGATAGGAAAAGTACAACTGGAACCTATCAATTCCTAGGTGGAAGACTGATTTCATAGAGTAGCAAGAAACAAACAAGTGTGGCTATCTCCACAGTAGAATCAGAGTATGTTGATGCAGAAAGTTGCTGTGCTCAACTTCTATGGATTCAACATCAGCTAGTAGACTATGGTATACAAGTAAGTAGAACACCTCTATTTTGTGATTCTACTAGTGCTTTTTCTATTGCAAACAATCCTATATCTCATAGTAGGACTAAGCATATAGAAATAAAATACCATTTTCTAAGAGAACATGTGGAAAAAGGAGATATTTCACTAGAGTATATTAATACAGATAATCAACTAGCTGACATATATACTAAGCTCTTAGATGAAACCAAATTCAATAAATTCAAAATTGAATTAGAGATGATAAACTTAGAATAAGTTTTCAAAATTAGCTAATTAAAATAGTGTCGACACACAGGTTGTCTGTGTCGACACATAGAAGTGGTGTCGACACTTCAGCGAAAAGGTGTCGACACATCTAGGAAGTCTGTGTCGACACTTTCGAGAATTAGTGTCGACACATGCAGAGTAGGTGTCAACACATCCAAGGTGGTGTCGACACTTAGGCTTTACTTAGAATTAGTCTAGTAAAGTCTCGACTAAGTGTCGAGCAAAGCTGTGTCGACACATAAACAAGTGTCGACACATATATTCTGTCGACTATACTTGTGTCGACACATAGTTGTCGAGACATTATAAGTCTGTGTCGACACTTTTCAACAGTGTCGACACAATTTAAGTATTTTGACGCGCCCTTTCATCTTCGATTCTAGAAAGGTATAAATAGAAACTGATTGGTCTGCAGTTGTGTTTGAGAAGATAAAAGAGAGTATGAAAAAGCCCAATTTGGGTAGGATTCTAAGTCTTTACCTGGCTGGTAGTATACCAGAGGTCATGAGTCAAGCAGCTGGAACTAAGATTAACCACATGAGGAGAATGGATTTGAGAATCTTATCTAGGTGGGATAGAGTCTTGACCAAGGAAATGCCAACTCTTGAGAAGGAAACACCCCTGAAGAAGAAGAAAAAGACAGCCCCTGTGGCTCAAGAATCATCAAGCAGCTCTGAAGAGCATGTAGTGTTCACTCCTGATGAAGAAGACACTGGAAATGCTGGCCAGTCACCTGCTAGACAAGAAGATGCACTAAGGCAGGAGGAGCTACCACAAGCTAGCCCAATTAACCTGGATTCCATCCAGGGGGAGCCTCTACTTGTGGAATAGCCAACTCCACTAGAGAGTGATCAAGCTACCCACACAATACTTGAGGTAATAACTAAAATTAATAAATTAGATTTCCCTATTGAGGATGATGTTTTGTCTGATTCATTACCTAATGTTAATCAACAAACACAAACACATAGCCAACCCCAAGATGTTGTCATGGAGGACACATCTGTTGCTGGTCAAGTTGTTGATGAGATAAGAGTTTCTCCACCCTATCCTCAACAGGAATTTACCCTAGAAGAGCTATTCCCAGATCTTCTACAAACAGATTTTGAGAAAGAAAAAGCTGCTGCTGAGGGGGAGAAGACCCATGTTGAGGGGGAGCATGTAGATATTGTTGAGGAAACTGTAAGGAAGGAGACTGAGGTGCCAAAAGATGCTGAAGGGCTACAAAGGACTGAGAAGGAGTTGCATCCTAGTCCTAAGGACAGGGTTGATATAGCTAGTACATCTGCATCTTAAGATGAAGAGGCTGCAAGAGACAAGAAGAAGAAATTTTAAGTCTTCAAAAGGAGGAGCCAGAATTATAAGAAAGCTTTACAAAAGATTGCACCACAGCCTGCACCACAGCCAACCCCATCTACAGATTTCAGTTCTCTGATGGTTGCATTACAGATAAAGATGGATGAGCAAAGACAGGCTTTGCAATCTTATATGGATGAAGGGCATAAGTCACTGCAATTTGATCTGACCCAAGACATCAAGTCAATTAGATTTGAAATGAATCTGAATAAGAAAGAAATGACTGACTGCTTCCATAAGGGAGGAAATGCAGTAGTCTATCTGGCCACTCATCAGGAGAAGATCAAATCACAAGTAGATGATATTGCAGTGAAACAAGGCTATGTCCTGGAGAACTAGCTGAGAATGAATGATAATCTCACTGCTTCACACAATGCAATAGTCACAGAAATGAAGAATATAGCTTCTGGTCAAACTGCAGCTCTGACTACAGCCAAGGCAGAATTTGATAAAGCATTACAAGAAGGTATCACTGCTGTTACTTCTGCACTTCAGGATTCCCAGAAGTTAATAACTGAAAAACTCCAACGGTTGAAACCTTTCTACAAAGATGGAGTAAATTACCTAAATGCACAAATCAGATTTCAGAAAGATGATCTAAGAGATCACATTGAAAGAGAAGTCATAAAGGGGGAGAGGGTGTTAGTCAAAGCAGGCTCTGATCATGCAAAGTGGATTTCAAATTCCATCAGAGCCACCCTTGAATTTCCTCCATTATGTGATGATGACAATGTTGCAGAGTCTGGAATTAATCCTGCATATCTTGGAGGGGAGCAAGCTGAAGTGGCTCAAGTAATATACCCTCCACCAGACTTTGATATGATACATCAAGAGATACAGTCAATGTATAGTACTCCTGAAGGAAATCAAAATGTCATCATAGAGAAAGTGGTTCAGCCAGTGCCAGAGGCTATACTGAAAGAACAAGAAGCTTTGCTAAAAGAACAAGAGACTCAATTGTCTAAGAAGAGATTCAGAGAGCAAGCTGAATTGAGGCCTGATTTTGAACAGTGTAGCCCCACTTCCAGGAATATCATCTTGACTGCATGGAAGGCTGCCAAGGACAATATCCAGGATAGAAATAAGTGGTATTCTGAACTGGAGTGGAGGAAGCATGAGACCAGGCAAGAGGCAATTGTGCAATATAGAAGAAAGGCTAAGATGGGAAAGCTACCTCCTACTGCCCAGGAGCCTAGCAAGTACTTTCCAAAGCCTTATCATTACTTTGAAAGGCAGAAGATCAAAGCTGAAGATTTGAAAAAGAAGGATCTTAAAGGAAAGAAGCCTGCTGCTGCTGAAGACACTAAAGCCCCAGTCCAAGCAAAGATACAATCAGGGAAGGGCATTGTGATTAAGGAGCCTGAGCAGCAATAGGATAGAATTTTTCTTTAGTTTACAGTTGTAATCATTTGATTTTAAACTCTCTGTAAACTTTTGAATAATGAATATGTTGAAGTTGTTAGAACAATGTGATATATGTTAAATCTATTACATTAATGTTCTGAGAAATTTGTGTATACATGTTTTGTTTATACATGTTTATGTACTTACCCTGTTATATAATCCTGTTTTACATCATACTGTGAATTTGTTATGTATGGTGTATATCATTGACTAAGGGTTATGACTTCTCCAAATAGGAGGAGATTGTTGGGTACATTGGAAAATATGTACCTGATTTGAAGAAGCCTCACCCTACTCAATGATATACATCAAAATGTATTTGATGTGTTTTGAGTTTAGTTGTGCAGGTTAAGTATTTGCAGGGAAAGTTGAAAAGTTTCTAAGTCCATGTGTCGACACCTAGAAGCAAAGTGTCGACACTTAAGAAGACTTGTGTCGACACCCAGAGAAGCAGTGTCGACACTTGGAGTAATTGTATCGACACCAGGGATGCAGAGTCGACACCAGAAGGAAAGTGTCGACACATACAGGTTGTGTCGACACTCAATGAAGAAATGACCAGAGAAGCTGTGTTGACACTTAGAAGCTGTGTCGACACCCAGAGGAACTCTGTCGACATCAAAAGTGTCGACACTTGGAGGCTGTGTCGACACTCAGCAAACTTCAACAGAGTTTAAGTACAAGTGTCGACATAATGAAGAATGTGTCGACACACAGCAAAAGTCTCAACACATGAAGAAAGTGTCGACACTAGGAGGCTGTGTCGACACTCAGCAAATTTCAATGAAGTCTAAGTACAAGTGTCGACATAAAGGAGATGTGTCGACACTCAGCAAGAGAATCAACACAGAAGGCATGTGTCGACACCAAAAAGATGTGTCGACACTTAGCAAGTATCAACACAAGAAGATGTGTCGACACAAAGGAGTTGTGTCGACACTCACAAGAAATCAGCTAAGTATCAAAGAAGAAGAACTTGTGTCGACACACAGGATCAGTGTCGACACATGTTGAAGAAGCAGTGTCGAGAAGCAGATTCTACAACACAAGGAGTTGTGTCGACACCATGAAGGCTAGTGTCGACACTTAGTCTACTTGTGTCGACACTTAGTCTATCAGTGTCGACACTTAAAGACTGACTGTCTCGACACTTTCAGACAGTTACAGAAAATTCAAGAATTGACTGGATGACTTGACAGCTGCCATTCCAGCCGGTCTACTGCAACTGTCAGAGATGTCAGAAAGCTGTTAGAAACCGGATCAGCCGGTCACCATGAAGAAGGCCTATATAAAGGCCTATTACTTCAACAGAAAGAGACGATTGAGAAGAGTTGTTGGAAGCAATTCATTGAAGAATCAATTAAAGTGAAGATCTAAGTAGTTGGAGAGAGAGAGCTCCTTCTAAGAAGGCAGCTGTTGAACCAGGCTGTAAAGAAAGTTTCAGATTGAGATCTGAATCTTAAGTTGCAGTGATTGAAGATCAGCTGCATAGAGAATCAACCCTACTGTGTTCTAAATTCAAGAAGCTTTGAAGGAAGCCAAGGGAGGTTGATCTCAGCAAAGTTCATCCAAGAACTCATCAAGAAACCTGTCAACTCTTCTCTCTTATTCTGAGTTGAGGTTATATACATTGTAATTTTAATTTCTTGTAGGATCCTTATGGATCTGAGTTGTAAGCCTAAAATTATAAAGGCTGAGTGGTAGGGCCTGTGTGCATGAGTGTAGGAGATTCATTTCTCTGAGTGTAGGCCTTATGACTGAGTGTAGGTCTTTGTGAAGACTGAATGGTAGGGTTGTGTGCCTGAGTTGTAGGAGTGGGATCACTCTGAGCTGTAGGAACCTATTTGGGGTTCTGAGTGTAAGATCTGCGGATCTTAGGAATAGTGGAGAAGTTAGGCCGAATCTAGTACACTACTAGATAGGCGTAGGGGGAAAGTGGATGTACCCAGACCTTGGGGAACCACTATAAAATCTGTGTGTACTCTGTGTGTGCTTTATTCTGTGATTGCTGTGTTGTATTGCTGTGAAGAATTGTTTATAATTCTGTGATTCTGCCTAAAAGTTTAAAAAGATTAAAGTCACCTATTCACCCCCCCCCTCTAGGTGATTATGTATAATTTCTTTCACGAACAAACATATTTCTGCTGACTTCATTTGTTACTGTTGTAATAAGGCAGGTCATGTCATTGTTGACTGCCCCCACAAGAAGAAGGAGGGTGGAAAGAGAGAAGAAAAGAAGTCCTCATATAATAAGAAGAGGACAGAGAAGAGCCTGATAGCCAAGAAGGCCAAAACTCTTAGTGACTCCAACTCATCTGAGTAGAGTGAAGAAGAAGAAGCCTACTTTGGGCTTATGGCTCAGACTGATGACAAACAAGAGCCCAGCTCACTGGGAAGGTAAACTCTCACACTCATCTTTCCGATTCTTATGTTTTTGAGCATGATCGTGAGGACAGCTCTTCTGACGATGAGTATGAACTCATGGCCTAGTACAAGGAGTTAATCATGGCTTACCACAAATATCGACATGTCGTGAAAACTCAAGCTAAAGAGATAAAGTCTCTAAAAGCTGAAGAGAGCACTCTAAGAGAGGAAGTCGCTAAGACTGACTCGCCCAGAGAAAACTTCAATGCTGTCATTGAAGAATATAACAAGGCTCTCGAGCACTTAGACATTAAGGAGAAAATCATAAAAGAACTAGAAGCATAACTTGAAGCCAAAAAGAAACTTGTTAAAAGCTTCTCGAAGCTGAAGACTGTTCTTCCATTCATTGCTGAATTCTCAGCTAAGGCCAAGGGTGCTGGGCTAGGCCATGCGGAAGCTCCTAGTAAATCTTCTAGGAGGAATAATACTCAAAGAAAGAATAAGGCCTCCAAGAAGGCTTTGGACAAAGAGAAGGGGAAAGCCCCTCAAGATCTGACTTCTTTTAAGAAGGTCATATTTCCAACAAATGAGTTTGATCTTGACTCATCCTACGGTCACTTCGCTAGGCCTACTTATGTAGAACCCAAGTCCCGTTACCAAGGATGGACTCACCCCAAAACCTTGGGTGAGAGTGTCTTTAAGGTACCTTATGAAGAAGTCATTCTTCAGAGCTATTACCCTTTGAATTATGGTCATAACATCAAGAAAGCACAAAGGATAAAGCCTATTATGGAAAAGCCATTGAAGGAGAAGAAATAATGTGATTGCCATCACCATGAAGCTTCTTCCTCTAAGAATGCTGCCCCTGCTAGACCACCATCTCAAAAGGTCAAGCAGGAGAATCTAAGGCAAAGATACAACAGGTTCGACTGTTGGTGCTGTGGCAAGACTGGTCACTTTTCCATTGATTGCTGGTTTAATCCTAGGAATTTTGCAACTCCTCATGTTATCAATATGAATAAGACCACTCATAATGCTAATACTTGTAGGGGGAGTATTCTAACAAGAGACCAAGGACCCAAACGTGCTTGGGTTCATAAGGCAAACTGATTTATAATTGCAGGTATGTCTAAAGGCCACCAAAACGCCTATCTGGTATTTGTACAGTGGGTGTTCTCGGCACATGACCGGGACAAGAAGCCTACTTCAGAACTATACTCCAGTCTTGAACGGACCAAAGGTCATCTTTGGAGGTTCAGACCGAGGAATCACTAAAGGCTATGGTATGATCACTAACGGTAGTGTATCCTTCTCAGATGTAGCTTATGATGAAGGATTGGAACACAATCTTATAAGCATAAGCCAACTCTACGGTAAAGGATACATAGTTGAATTTCATGCTGATAAGTGCTTGATAAAATCCATTGATAATACGAAAACGATTCTATCCGACACTCGAAGCAGAAATATATTTTGTTTAAATTTCATCTGTGTAGACTCTTCGACACCAGTGTGCTTTTTAGCTAAAGATAGCGCATCTCTTGTTGACCAATGACACAAAAGATTAGCACATATTAATTTCAAAACCATTAATAAATTATTTTCCCTGAATTTAGTACGTGATGCCCCAAATGTCAAGTATGTCAAAGATAGACCTTATCACACAAGCATAAAAGGCAAGCAAACAAGGGCTACCTTTAAAAGCATTATTGGCAAAGATTCTAACAGATGTTTACATCTGTTTCATATGTACTTGTTCGGTCCACTGCAAATTAGAAGTTTGGGAGGTAAGGATTATACGTTGGTAATTGTTGATGATTACTCTCGCTTTGCGTGGGTGTTCTTTCTGAAACACAAGTCAGATACCATCGACATCTTTACTAGTTTTGTTAGGCAAGTCCAAAATGAATACAACTGTTCCGTAGTAAAAATCAGAAGTGACAATGGAACAGAATTCAAGTCTGGGGTCATGACAGAATTCTGTGAAAGCTTGGGTATCTTTCATGAATTTTCCTCTCCCCGCACTCCTCAACAGAACGGAGTGGCTGAGAGAAGGAATAGAACACTCATAGAGGGCTGCATGACCATGTTGAGTGATGCCTCACTTCTGAAATACTTCCGGGCTGAAGCCATCAACACTGCATGCCACGTGCAAAATCGAGCACTCATAAACAAAAACCATAATAAGACACCTTACGAACATCTAAAGGGCAGGAAACCAACTGTCTCGTATTTTAGAATTTTTGGTTGTAAGTGCTTCGTGCTTAACAATGGCAAGTATCATACTACCAAGTTTAGCGAAAAGGGTTTTGAAGGTATTTTGTAGGGTATAGTAGCCATAGTAAGGCATATAGGATATTTAATAAAAAAACTCTGGTTGTAAAAGAATCAATACATGTTGTATTTGATGAGACGAGCTTGCTTCAAGACAACTCTTCTAGTATGTTCATTGATAATGTAGGTATAGAGTTGAAATAACTTAGCTTGGATGAACCATCTGAAGATAAAGGTGAAAAGTTCATTAAGATCACCACTCCAACCCCTATTAGAGAGGTTGATGATCAAGATGAAGAAATCATCCAAGTTGATGAAGTCACTCCGGTGATTGAAGACAATCCAGATGCAAGGACTTTAGAGATCAGACATCTGAAGGATCACCCCATGGACCAATTCATAGGAGATCCCGGGGATGGTGTCAGAACTCGTTGAGGTACAACTAACGAGAATTTATATTTAAGTTTTCTATCACAGGCTGAACCAAAGAAGTTTGAGGAAGCAAACTCAGACGTATCTTCGATAATGACGATGGAAGAAGAAATAATTCAGTTCAAGCATTGCCAAGTATGAAAAATTATTCCAAGACCCAAAGGTAAGAATGTCATTGGGACAAAATGGTTCTACAGGAACAAGATGGATGAGGATGGAACGATCATAAAGAACAAAGCCAGACTCGTTGCCAAAGGATATCGTCAAGAAGAAGGAATCGAATTTGACCAGACGTACACTCCAGTGGCAAGGCTGGAGGCAATCAGGTTATTCCTAGCATATGCTGCTCTCAATGGCTTCACTGTCTATAAGATGGACGTGAAGTCTGCCTTCCTTAATGGTGACATAAAGGAAGAGGTATATGTGGAACAACCTCCAGGTTTCATTGATTCTAACTTTCCCGATTATGTTTATTTATTACATAAAGCTTTATATGGTCTGAAACAAGCTCCTCGAGCTTGGTATGAGATACTGTCTAGCTTTCTTCTTGAGAACAAGTTCACAAGGGGAAAGATATATAAGACATTATTTCTTAGGGAAATAAAAAGATAAGATTTTGCTAGTGCAAATCTATGTTGACGACATTATTTTTGGCTCTACTGACGACAACCTCTACAAGAAGTTTTCTAAACTTATGTAAGGAAAGTTTGAAATGAGCAGTATGCGCGAGCTGAAGTATTTCTTAGGGCTTCAGGTGAAACAATCTGAAGATGAAATTTTCATCTCGCAGACTAAGTTCACTAGAGAGCTAATTAAGAAATTCGGAATGGAGAACGCAACCTCTATGAGGACTCCAATGGGTTCAACTGTGTCTCTGGATAAGGATGAGAAGGGAAACCTTTTGATAAAACCAAGTACAGGAGCATAATTGGATCCTTGCTCTACCTTATTGCTAGTAGACCAGATATAATGTTCTCAACATGTGTATATGCTAGATTTCAAGTGAACTCTAAGGTATCTCACTACGCTGCTGCAAAGCGAATTTTGAGATACCTTAAAGGTACACCAAATCTTGGCTTATGGTACCCAAGAAGTAATGATAGCGAGGTAATTGGTTTTTCAGATGCAGATTTTGCAGGTAGCACAGATGACAAAAAAGTACTTCCTGGACTTGCCAATTCCTTGGAAGAAGGCACATTTCCTGGAGTAGTAAGAAGCAGAACTGTGTAGCAATCTCAACAGCTGAGTCAGAGTATATCTCTACAGGCAGTTGCTGTGCACAATTGCTGTGGATAAAGAACAGTTTGAAGATTATAACATGAAGTTTCAGAATATTCCATTGTTTTGTGACTCTTCCAGGGTAATTGGAATAGCCAATAACCCAGTTTCGCACAGCCGGACAAAGCACATAAAGCTGAGGTATCACTTCATCTGGGAGCATGTGGAGCATGGGGATATAGATCTACAATATGTCTCTACAGATATGTAGATTGCAGATATTTTCACGAAGCCTCTAGACGAGACCAAGTTCTCGTTATTCAAAACAGAACTTGGAATGCTCAACAAAGAGGATTAGAGAAGGCGGACTCACAAGAAGGCTCAGAGATCAAGAATCAGTCAAAAGTTGAAATTTTCTAAGTTTCAGACTTTATGACTCGAGTAAGACAAAGACTACTCGAGTAAAAAGTAAGGCACTCGAGTACCTCCTTGACCTACTTGAGTATTTCTACAGCCACTCAAGTATCCTACTCGAGTAGTAGAAAGACCTACTCAAGTACTAAAGCTTCACTCGAGTACTTCAATATCATTACTCGAGTACTTCCAAGATATCACTCGAGTACTTCTACATTTCTCACTCGAGTACTTCTATATCTTCACTCGAGTACTGCCATCCCTCTCGAGTATCAGGAAGTCAAGTTTTCTCTCTTCGATTCAAATTTTTTATTCGCAACCCGAGGCTTATGCCACCTATTCCAAGGTATGTTTGCTTCATTTATTTCTTAATTAGAGATAAATTATGGTTATATAAATCGAAAAGTCCGGAATTCTTTTTCTACACGAATCAAAATCCTCTCTCTCGAGTAAGCCGAAAACACTTCATCTTTCGCCGAAAGTTGTAGAGCCCGCTCCTTCTTCCTCGCCGCAGATTTTTCTCAAATCTCTGGATCATGACACCCTCTTCTAAGATTGGAATAGGTTCAGAACTTGTTGCCATCGGAATTGACGACATTTCAGATAATTTTCACAATCTTTTGATTCTCCTCGACACTGCCAGCCTCACATTCGTTCTTCAGTAGCCATGCAAGATTTTGTTTCTAGAAGTTGAAGAGTTTTTCAAGAACATCAAAGTCAAGAGAAATGGGACAGTTCTCAAGTCCAAAGTTAAAGAAATCAAGATCAAGCTAAACAAAACCTCTGTTTCTACACTTCTTCGACTACCAGTCATTGATGAAGAAGATGACTTAGGTCCAGAAGATTCTGACAGGACATGTATGTCTTGTGGAGTTTCTTCAGATGTACTCACCATCAAAAGATCTGAACTGAATCCAGAAGGAAAGCTTTTGATGGATATCAATGGGAAGATTCTTCTCTGCAAGACAAGTTCTATAAGGGATATTTCACACAGCCTCTTTGACATCATGACAGCAATAATTTGCAGGAAAAGGTACTAGTTTGGGATGTTAATTCTGGACAAGATCAAGGACAACATAAAGGCTCCAAGTTTTGCTAGGATTATTTCTCTTCTCCTCCATGAGATCAATCCTCAAGTATTCAACTTCTCCAAAGGGACTATTATCCATCACATGAAGAAAGTCTCCATTTCATCCATTCAGAGATGGGACTTAAAGCTCTTGAACCATGTTCAATCTGCCAAAGCTCATGACCTTTTAGCTATAAAGGACAGGACCCCATCTCCCTCTCCACTTCAGGTTGCTAGCACATCTGGTGCAACTTTGAGGGGGAGGCTGGACCTTCTATTCAAGACAGAATTCCTACCCCTCCAGCTGTTACCTCTCCTCCACCTCCTACTCCTGAAGAAGTTCAATCAAAAACCCAACTCCAAGAATCCCTTCTATCCACTAAAGCAACAATCATTGAGATGATTGCAGAACTCACTGCTGATGAACCTCTTCCCCCTCTTCAAATAGAACAAACTGCTGAAGTTCCCAAGAAATCCTCTCCAGTACCATCTCCAACACATACTCCATCATCTCCCATCCAGTCTCCTGCTCCTAACCTAAAGCAGGATGACACTATTTTGCTTTCTGATGAGCCAGACCAATCTCCTGAACCGGCTGAAGCTCCATTGAGGAAACTGGACTTCACCATCCCCATAGTCACTGATGAAGGGGATGCCCTGATTCATACTACCAGAGCTGAGAGCTCTGTAGTAATTGAAGAAATTGTTCCCTGGTCTGCTTCTCCTCCTCCAGTTCTCTTTGTTACTCCTCCTGCTGCTGCTACTGCCAGTGATTTGATGGGTTAGTTTGTACATCTACTTAAAGAACAAAAAAAAGTATTTTGATGATTCTTTCAAAGATGTGATTGAGAAAGTAACTGCACTAGAGCAAGAGATGAGCATGGGATTTGCTAAGATTCAGCACAACACATATCAACTCAGACATCTATTCCAGATTGGTGGCAAAACTCTAGATCACACTATCACTAGTGTTGGTCATGTCATAGAGCAAGGTGTCACTCTTGCCAATAATCAGATTGAATTAGATAAGAGAGTAGAAGCAACCAAAATGAAGATTTGTGATGAGGTAGGCACATTCAAAGAAGATGCCATCAATAAACTGACTGTAGAAGTTAAAAAGGGGGTGAGTTTAGTCAAGGAATATCTTGAGAAATCAGATGCAATCAAGCAGACTCTCTAGGAAGCTAAGATGAAAGAGATTCATGATAATGCGCTAGGATAGATTCAGAGTGTGAAGTTCCATACCTATGGCACAGCAGTCTGGATGCACAATCTGATTCTTCCTAAATTTCCAGCTGATCCAAATATCATTCCTCACCATCTGAACCCCCTGGCCCCAATTGCTCCAGCTCCTCAACTTAACTTCTCTCCTAGACCTGAAGGCTGTGAAGGTCCTCCTCTAGAATCGTATGCTTAGGTTTGGGAGGCAGACCCAGCTGACATATTCTTCCAAGCTCTTCTTGAGATTAACATTCCAAAGAAGAAGAGAAAGTATGGTGATGGTGCCTCAGCTAGCAGATCAATCCCAGTTCCTGATACAGAAAAGAGGAAAGCTCCAGATTTTGTAGAGATCTGGTCTCCAACTTCAAAGTCCCTCATTCTAGATACTCTCAAGCTTATCATGGAATTCAATGAAAACATGAATGATCATTACAGCTCCCAGGAATGAGAATTGTATGAAAAGTCAATGACAAAGAGAAGGCTTTATGACAGAAAATTTGGAAGGAACAACCCTGCTGCTCCTCCAAAGCCTCCAAAATACTATCCCAAGTCCTACAGCTACCAAATATGATAGCAAGAGAAGGACAAGCAGCACCATTAAGTCTAAGCATAGAGAATTATGAGAGTGTGGACATGATTCATGTAGAAATGATTTTCTTTTGGACAATCTTATTTATATAACTTCTAATTTTGATCATTTACTCTTTGATGTTAATCCTTATGCTTATTGCACTGCTTTCTCTATTGCATATCTAGTTCTTTTCATGTCTATATAATTCACCTTAGTGTAGAGAAATAGGAATGTTTCTTAGATATTTCCAAATCAGCAAGGCTTATAGGGTTTATAATAAATCAACTCTGAAAATATAAGAATCTATTCACATTTCTTTTGATAAAACTAACATGTTTTACAAGGAGAAGATTCCTTCTACCAGTGAGACTTTGCAGGAACCACATCTGTGTAAGAAGTTGGATGAGTTGACCCTTACCAATAAGGTTGTTGCACTTCCTTCTCCACATGTTTTTGAAGACAGTGAAGATGATGTCACTGAACACAGTGAAGAGCCAATAATAGCTACCATAATTCCACAAGATAAATTAATTCCCCAAGCTGTTGTTGAACCAACTCCTCCTACTGAATTAGTCACACTTAGAGATCACCCTGTATCTCAAGTGATTGGAGACATATCAGTGGGTGTGCAGACATGGCATCAACTCCACCAAGACATGATGCATGCCTGCTTCATATCTCAAACTGAGCCCCAATCCATAAAAGATGCTGAGCTAGATAAACACTGGATTATGACAATGCAAGAGGAGCTCTACCAATTTTAGAGATGTAGAGTTTGGGATTTAGTTCCAAGACCCAAAGACTACCCAGTCATTGGAACTAAATGGGTATTTAGAAACAATCTAGATGCTCAAGGTCTTATCATCAGGAACAAGGCAAGGCTAGTAGCACAAGGCTATAGACAAGAGGAAAACATTGATTATGATAAGACCTTTGCCCCTGTTGTAAGGATTGAAACTATTAGAATAATCCTAGCTTATGTAGCCTACAAGAAGTTCACAGTATACCAAATGGATGTCAAGAGTGCATTCCTTAATGGTGAACTTAAAGAAGAGATTTTTGTGGAACAACCACCAGGTTTTATTTCTCCTACTCATCCCTCTTATATTTTTAAATTGCATAAGGCTCTCTTAGGTCTAAAGCAAGCTCTAAGAGCTTGGTATGAAACCTTAGCTAGCTTTCTATTAGAGCATAATGTTTCTAGAGGCATTGTAGATAGGACTTTGTTCAAAAAGCATCATCATGATAAAATCTTGTTAGTACAAATATATATAGATAACATTATCTTTGGTTCTACTGATGCCAAACTATGCAAAAGGTTCTCTGACCTTATGCATTCAAAGTTTGAAATAGTAGCATAGGTGAACTCTCCTACTTCCTTGGTGTCTAAGTGAAGCGGTCACCTGATGGCATCTTCTTATCTTAATCCAAATATGCTAAGGAGCTAATAAAAAGGTTTGGGATGGATGATGCCTCAGCTAAGAGAACACCTATGGCTGCTAATGCTGTGATTGACTCTAATGAACATGAGAATCCTGTTTATCAAAAAATATATAGGGCCATTGCTGGATCCCTGTTGTATCTCACAACAAGTAGACCAGACATCATATTTGCTACATGTATTTATGCTAGGTTCCAGGTGAACCCTAAAGAATCTCACCTTATTTTCTTAAAAAGAATTTTGAGATATATAAAGAGTTGCCCATATTTAGGACTCTGGTATCCAACTGATTCAGGATTTGAGTTGACTGGATACTCAGATGCTGACTTTGCTGGATGTAAAGTGGACAGAAAGAGCACATCAGAGACATGTCAGTTCCTTGGTGATAGGCTAGTGTCCTGGTTTTGCAAGAAACAAACATCTGTGTCTACTTCAACAGCAGAAGCTGAGTACATAGTAGCTGGTAGTTGTTGTTCACAGATGTCGTGGATTCAGAACCAACTCCTATATTATGGTGTCAACTTAAATAATTCAACTCTACTTTGTGATAATACTAGTACAATCTCCATTGCACAGAATCCAGTGCATCATAGTAGAACTAAGCATATAGATGTAAGATAACATTTCATTAGAGAGTGTGTAGACAAAAAGAAAATTAATCTTACCTTTGTCTCTACTGATTTACAAAAGGCAGACATCTTCACCAAACCCTTGGATGAAAATAAACATCTGCTCTTTCTGAATCAGCTAGGTATGATAAATGAAGAAGCATTAATTTAACTTTCTGTCTGAGGTCAAAGAATTTGTCATAGTTCGTTAAACGGAGATCGACGAACTGAGAAAAGTTCTTGAGAAAATTCGTCGACCAGAGATTGACGAAATTTTTGTGTGAAGTCTTATTTGTCGAGCGGAGATCGACGATACTGCTTCAGAAAATTTTTGTCGACCTGTGAATGATGAAAACTTTTCCCTTCTTCAGATTGAGATCGATGAACTCTTTTGTCAATAAAAATTTTCGTCGAACTCAAATCGAAGAATTTTGTTTATTTAGCAAGATGGGTCTGCCGCTTCATATTCTAAAAATCACATAACTAGGTTTTCTTCAAGCTCTATCCCGCGCTTTTCTGTTTCCCTTTGCACTTGATCTATGTTTTTGTTTTTGCAGGAAACAATGGTGATTCTAGCAAGTTCTCTTTCCAAAATGAAATTTGACACAGGATTTGATATTGACTTTGAATCCTTTCAACATTCTGATCCGATATTCATCGACATACTGCAGTTGTTTGAGGAACAACAGTTGAAGAAATTCATGACTATCAGGATAATGATAGCTGTGACTGAGATTAAAGAATGAGTGTTTACTTCTACTACTCCAGACACCGACTCAATGACAGGCACAATCTCTGGCAATCAGGTCTCTCTTACTCCCGCAGTTCTGACTGAAATTTTTGGTTTAGTTAATGGTGATGAAGTTATTGAGATGGATAGTGCTGACTTTGATGATATGTTGAATAAAATGGGTCATACTGGAGAGAACCCTAACAGATTTTTAAAGAAAAACTTATCTGTTGAATATAAGTTTTTAGCCGATGTCGTGGGAAAAGTATTACTAGGCAAACATACTGCCCATGACTACATTACCAGGCACCAGTTTCTAGTAATGTGTGCGGTAGTGAATAAGAAAGCAGTGAATTGGACAAGGATTTTGTTTGATTTGGTAAGAAAGAAGAATAGTAAGAAAGAAGTTTGTTTTGGAAGAATTCTTGGAATTTTTCTTCAGGAAAAAGCATCCGAATCCCTGGTCTCCCAGACCATATTCATAAATGGTTCCAAAAGGCTAACTTGTGCCTTGTTTGGAAGATGGGAGAGGAACATCCCTAAGCCATCTAAGGCTTCAAAACTTCCAGAACCTCTGAGGATACAAGAGCTGTTACAGCTAATCCCCCACCTCCAGAAGATATCATTCCCTCCATCCAGATTCCCTCTCCTCCATAACAATAACAACCTACTCCTCCACAAGTTCAAATTCCTTCATCTACTCCCCACCAACCATCCACATCACAAATTCATGCTCCAACACCACCTGTCTCTCCAGTGCATCACCCAACACCAATTCAATCTCTAGAGCACAACTCACCCCCTTCATTCCCATTACCACAACACCTTGTTGACATACCACTCACCAGACTTCTATCCATTCCATCTTCTGATCTTTTATCATAATCTCCCATCCACACACCATCATCCACAGATGAACTTATGACTGACACCACACCTTTCCCTTCATCCTCTTCCATCAATCCATCTGTATCCACTCAGACACCCTCTGAGTTTGTACAATTGGATTCCCCTTTCATCTCAACTCTCTTGGAGCTCATCACTCCTCTCCTCAAAAATCTCATAGCAGAGGCTTTGAACCTCTTGCTAATTCCATTTCCTCTCTCTGCTCTCATTACTGTTGCCCCCACTATCCCTTCTTCTTCTGGGGGCCTGGCTTCAGGACCCTCTGAAACCAAGCAGGGGGAGATATCCAATGAAGAAGTTATAGTGTTCTCTCTCCAGCAGTAGCAGCAGCAGATGTACAGTTGGATATAACAGTAGATGTAGATGTATATATGCATACAGAATTTAAGGAAGTTGAGATTGATATGAGTTGTACAGATGAGCCAGCAGATCTTCCAGAAAGTTTGACTGTTGGTGATTGCTTTATCAATTCCACAATAAATTTATTCAGTTTATTGAATTCATTTGATTCTGCTTATACAAATTGATTACTAGAAGTTTGTCTAGAGAATTCTAAGGCTATAGTTTGCTATACTTCCCATATAAGCCTTGAGGTTGTTAAGCAACTAAAGGCAAGTTTTGCAGTCATTGAGCCACTCACTGAATCAGCTCCCAAGGCTGTATCCCCTCCAACCTACAAAATGGATGAAAGTCCTATACCAAACCTGGATGATATCATACTTGCAGATATAGAAGAAGAAAATAAGACTATTTCTGAAAGTATTGCTGTACCAGAAGTTTCAGAATCTCAAGTGCTACCTCAAGCTGAAAAGAAAATTTCTAAGGAAGCCATGAAGGAGATTAGTGATATGTATGATAATACTCCTGAGTCCTCTGAAGACAATGATGATGATGAATCTGGAGATTCTGATGATCCTAAAGCTAAGAAGAAGATAGTTAAGAAAAGGAAAGATGTTCCCAAGGCTGTTCCCAATCCCAATCCAACTCATGACACGCCTTACTACATCTTGCAAAAGATTACCCCTTACCCTGGGATGCAACAATGGATGTGGTTGTCTAAGAATCAGCAGAAAGGAGGAGGAGAAGAATGTACAAGTCTCCTCCCAAGCCCTTTAGGAAAGACCCTCCTCCTCCTCCTCCATCAGCTGGGGCCTCTGGAAGTGTCACTCATAGATCAACTCCAGTCACTAAGACTTATCAAAGACACTCCAAGCCTAGTTTTCAAGGCAGCAGTGGACAACAACAACAATCTTCAAAGAGCAACCCTCCTCCAGCTTTAGAAAAGAAAAGTACTCCAGTTTCTCTTGATGATTCAAAGAAGGACACCAGTCCCAAAAGGCCAATATCCCCTCCAATTCCTTTTGTAGATCCTGAACAAGAACCCACTTCTAAAATGACAAGATTTCAAGAATTAGTTAGACTTTCTATGATTAATAAAGCAAAAGCAGAAGGCAAGGACCCATCTCAGTACTCCACCATGTCCTCACATAGAAAAGAAGAGCTCAAAAGGTATGATAAAGCTAATCAGTTCTTCAATGTTGATGCCTATATGAGTTTACATCCAGAGATAGATGTTCCAAGAGTAACCTCTGTCAATACTATTGGAGCATCTAACATGACCATGTCTAAGAGAGAAGCTGCAAACCCTAACAGAGAAATCATTTTCATACAACCATCTGACAAAGCTGAGAAAAAAAAAGTCCAGGAAAAATAAATAATTGTCTGTTTAGTTTATTTTCTGAACTATTTTGTGTTTAATCATTAAGCACCTGTTGTACATATATTTTCTAGATCTTTATTTTCTGCCAGATATCTTTTATTTTATTTTGCTTTGTTTTCTTTTGTTTGTATTAGTGACCTCACCCAAATAGGGGGAGATTGTTGGATCCGTAGTTTGAATTTGGGCTAGGTTCACTAATTAGGATGTTTGACTCACCTTGTATAGCTAGGGTCAAGTCTGTTAGTCTTAGAGTTTAGGCTAGTCATTAGTATCAATCTTCATGGACTAGCCTGTAGAGGACTTCAGTAGACTCAAGACTTAGAAGAATTCAGAGTTCAGATTCTTAGTTCGAAGTTCTTTGAACTTAGCTCGACGAACATCAATCGCATATCGACGAACTCAGAGATCTTTCTCTGGGTTGAGATCGACGATATTCGAGCTCAAGTCGACGATTTCTTCCTTAAGACAGATTCTCTGCTCGACGAAATCTAGAGTTCAGCTTTGACAGTCTCTTTCCAGTTTGTTTTCTCTGAACTCAGGATGACGAAGACAGATTCTCTACTCGATGAACTTGTAACACAGCATTGGCAAGATATTTCCAAAGTTGTAGTTCGCTGAGCTCAGGTCGATGAACAGGATTTCTCAGCTCGACGAACTTGGAACTCCAGTCGACGAATTCTACTCATAGGTCGACGATTTCTGTCCCGAGTCAGATTGAAAAGTTTTTCTTATTTCTGTCCCCAATTTCTTATATTATTTAGCAGTAATTTTCTGAGTAATTAATGCTTATATTCTCAAGAATATAGTCGTTCTTGGCAGCATTAATTATGGATTTCATCAGAGTTAATTATCTACTTATTTTACTAGACAGTTGGGGAAACTCATTAAAGATTATATTCCAGCCGTTTCATTCTCCAGATAGTCAGTAATTAATTCTTGGAATTCAAAATTCAAGAGGAGAATTCGACAGCAGAATATATAAGAGAATTGTCTTTCAGACAACATATACAGAGAGGTGATACCAGCAAGAAAGAATAAAGATATATATTGATATACACTGTATACAGAACACAAGAAGTGATACAGAGAAGAGATACAGAAGAACATATGCTTCTTTTCTGTGTTGAAAACTTTCTGTTTTCCCCTTGATCTTTCAGAATATTGAAAAAGAACATCAATCTTATATCAAGAGTCTTCTTTAACTTCTACGCAAGGAATCCTCAAGGACAACCACTCTAGATCTGTCTACAAGTTCCTGGATTTCAACAAGACAAGGCTGAAGACCTACACCCTGAGCAAGGCTCCAGGTTTTCTGAACATCTCAACATTTTGGGAGGAGCTTTGACAATAGGTATCCACTGAGTCTTATATGTTTAATAGAGAAAAGAAAAGACACCATCAACTCTCTCAACCTCCTGTACAAAGGGTTTATTAACTCCCTTCAAAAGTTTATTGTTAGTTTTTGTGCACCTAATCAAAAGCCTAAAGGGTTGTGAGATCTCCCTGTAAATAGATCTTGTGGTGGCAGTCACCTGATCTAAAACCTGATAGTGGATTCCTACCAGGGTGGTAGAAGAGTGGATGTACCCAGTTTGGGGAACCACTATAAAATTCTTGTGTTGTCTGGTTGTTCATTTTCTCTTTGTTTTGTTGTGCTGTGATAGTGTAGTTTAGCTTAGTTTCCATTTCTTTTTATACAACTACTATTATCACTTATTTCTCTGATAAATTTTAAAATCAGCCAAAAGTTTTAAGTTACTCTATTCACCCACCCTCTAGAGTAATCAGATCTGTCCCTATCTTTCAATATCTCATTTGAATTTTAATGGAGGAGATTGAGTGGTGTAGGCTATATATAGCCATGGTTATGAAGAAATTTGTAGAGAATGAATAAGAATTGAAAACCCTAATCTTGCTTGAGATTTCCCTCCTCCTCTCCCCTCCTCCTCCTCTCAAAAATTTCGGCCTCCCCTTTTTCTCCCCTCTCTTGGCCACCGGCCACCACCCTCCTCCTCTCTATCTCGGCCTCCTCTTCCCGTCCTCCTCCTCCTCCTCTAATTCTTCTTTCAAGCCGAGCCCTACTTTCCCTACCAAAAAAACCCTAGCCGGCCTCCCTCCCTAGCCTCCACCCTCTTTCCTCCACCTCCACCACCCAAAACCGAGCCTCCTCCTCCATCCAACCCGAGCCACCCCATATTAAGGAGGAAACCTACCTCCTTCATCTCCACAAAACCAACCACCCTCATTCATCTTGAGAAAAATTATTCTCACCACCTTTTCTCTCTCCACCTTCCATATATATTGGCTTTTCAAGGATCTCCCTCTCGTAGGGTTATTGCAAAGGAAAAACGACTCACGTCTTCATCGTCAGGTGCGGATCCGTGAGTTTGCGTGGAAATAAAAAATCTACTACCGTCGTGAGCGCTTCTTCCTCTCAATATTGTGGACAGACTTATTGGGATTGGGTAATGAATTTCTAAATATCTCTTGTGTGATTTTCTTCTAATATTAATTGTGAGTTTTAGTGGAATTAGAAGTCTAGTTAATTGTCCTGATTTTTATTGAAATCGTGCTAATTTAAATCTAAATTTTAAGCGTGTTTATCTTCCGAATATTCTCGTATAATTTGGCGCAGGTAGATCTCGTGAACACTTGAAGAAATCAGGCTCATTACCCTTGATTTCTCCTTGAGTTCAAGTGATTTGGAATACCCTGATAATAATTAATTTTTTAGGGATTGATTTGAACTTTATTTCAAATTGTATTTTTAGCCCAGATCCTCTCTTATTGATTTGTGATTTGTTTGCAGATAAATTTAATTTGAATAGTTAATTGTCCGCATCATGTGGGCCCTATTCGCTTGAGCGAACATTGGCCTATAGCCCTTGTTCAATCTATAAAAGGGGTAGTGTCCCTTTGTTTTGTGTGTTGCTAAATTAGTTAAATAGTTGGTAGAATTGTTTAGAAAAAATAGTGCTTGCTACGTACCCTAATTTAATTATCGAAACCCCATTGCACGTAGTTTAATTTGTCGAAACCTTGCACCTACATCAATTTGGTATCAGAGGGAGGTTCATGTCAATTTCCTAATTCGCACCCTCCCCCTTTTTATTAGTATGCCGACACGCACTTGTCCAACACTATTTATTTGTCAAAAAAATACAAATTTTTTTTTTCTGGTCTGCCAATATCGGCCTTAATTTTTATTTTTCAAAAAAAAATTCAAATTTTTTTAATAATCTCTTAATTATTTTCAGTAAGAAAATAAAAAAAAAATAGTTTATTACCATAGTTAGTAAGCGTGAATAAATCTATCTTTACAAAAAATATTTGGGTCAGAGTCTTTTATTCACTACATGCGCACTAGATTATGTACAGAGTATACCCCGTCTTCTTCCCATATGGAGGACGGACGGGATGCGGGTCACGGTCCCACAGTGATTGAGAAACTTCGCTAGGATTTCACTGAACAGATGACGGTTTTTAGGGAGGCGCTCCACGACCTGAGATTAAATCTCGCGGCTCCCCGTAATCAACCCGCCAACCAACGTGTGGAAGAAAATAATGACCATAACATTGATAATAATAATGAACATGTCCAGCGTGCACCGTACGAGTTTGATATTACTAGGGCCGTCCTGGTCGAAACCCCATCGTACGATGGATTGGGACAACCCAAAGTTTTCCCAGACTGGGTTAAGCAAATAGAATGCTACTTTGAGTGGTACAACCTGACTGACACGGATAAGGTTCGAGTGGCGAGAATGAAGTTGTTAGGTAGAGCTAATATATTCTGGTTGAATGAGGAACGACGTCTGAGAACCGAGAACGGTGAATTACTCATTGGTTGGGCATTCATAAAGGCCATGCTGATAGACCAGTACGTCCCTACGTACCATCGAACACAGATATTTGATGATTTGGCTACCGTTAAATAAGGGAATAAGTCTGTCTGTGAGTATATGAGTCTTCTTAAGGATA
The DNA here is from genome assembly GCA_039583875.1 of Platanthera guangdongensis. Taxonomy (NCBI): domain Eukaryota; kingdom Viridiplantae; phylum Streptophyta; class Magnoliopsida; order Asparagales; family Orchidaceae; genus Platanthera; species Platanthera guangdongensis. The sequence continues at coordinate 86,048,302 of CM077162.1, forward strand.
TGATGGTTAGGTGTGGTGTGAAGGAGATGTCAGAGATCACTCTCTCTAGGTCTCGTAAGGGGTTAAACACTGACATCCAGGATAAATTACTGCGTTATGGTCACACCGACCTAAACACCACTTTTAATGCGGCATTGGATATTAAGAAGCACAACGTTCATAAGAATAAGACTCGCTCGTTTCAGAAGGGAAAGTCCGTCTTAGGACCACCACCCACCTCCACCTATGTAGATGTGGTATGTAACGCCTCCATCCGTCACATGGAATATAACGGTGGGTCCGATCGTGGCCCCATGCCATATTTCACAGACAAATGGCGACATTACATGTGGAAATCAAAATCTCATTCAACTCGTATCCTAACTCAAAGCATTCTAGAGCAGCAGTTTAAGTTATATGAACTCGTCCCATCGAATGTCCACTAAATATATAAATGCCACATTTATATATATAACAGGAATGTATACAACACACACACCCATAGCCTTAAGGCCTTACAAGTTTCTCTTTACAAAATATACAATTTCATACATAGGCACGCAGGCCGACCACACATGAAATCCGAACATTCTTCGCACGACCTTCGAGGGCCTTAAGCAGCACGCCTTTAATCCGCTCAATTCAATTCAATTCAACCCACCAGCACCTGCAAATAGACATCTACCCCAAGAGCGATAAACAAAGTAACGGTCAGCATTAGCTGACCAATTATAACGTGTAACAACCCCATCCGTTCATATGATATATTCTAGAAGGTCCGGCCGGGGCCCCACAGGATATATCACAAAACAGTCGGTAAAGGTACAGGATGATACCAGAGTCGCGCATCGCACCTAACACAAAGCATTCTAGCGGAAGCCTAGACTACAACTTGAACTCCTCATGAATGTCCAAACATAAAACTCCACATTTTATATCATATAGGAATGTCTTACAACACGTACAAAAGAGTTGGCCTTATGGCTATACAGGGCTTTCACACAGTGGCCTAAACAATTGGCGCGCAGGCCGGCCAAAAGAAAAGAAAACACACAAAGAACACAGCTAGCCTTCGAGGGCTAGCAACAACAGCAGCAACACCCGCAGGAACATCAGCCTCTATGCGATCCGCTCGGCTCTCCAGCACCTGGAAAGGGACAATCCACCCACCGTGGCAAACAAAAGCAACGGTCAGCGTTCAGCTGACCAAATTATAACGACCCTACCCCTTCTCTAGGGGCAGCGGTATTCTTCCCTGCAGGCATATTAGATCACAAGTATGGCAAGCTATATCGTCAAAATGTGCTTTCACGCACACAAGCCATCACAACCGTTCGCCACCCGGCCCAACGGTCCGTGCACTCAGGGCACATTCTTGGTGTTCTGGCAACCTCTTGCCCACCACCGTATCAGGGTCATCACCCAACGGTAACTCTCTTGAGCATTTACTCCATGGCGTGCAGCCGGAGTTAGTCTTCCTACACCGGGATGGCCCGTAGCCCCCCATTGTGTCATGGCGCGCAGGCCAAAGACTCTTGCTATGCGCTCCAACAGACCGCACGGTTTGGTCTCACGTCAGACGGACATAGCGCAGGTCGGATCCTCCACCCCCCTGTTGCTCAAATCGCCTGCCTTCTCCGAGTACAACGTACTCATGGCTATATCAAAGGCGCGGGTCGGTCTCACCAATCCTGTTCTTGGCATTCAAGCCTGGGTATTTCTCTATACCCATTTCTCTCACAACAACAGCGGGTCTTTCCTGGGCACACCAGTACTTCCTGTGACTCTCTCCACAGGTGGACACCGCACAAGCACAAATGTCAGGGGTCTTTCCTAGCTATCATACCAGTACTTCCTGTTACTCGCTTCACAGGTGGACACCCTACGACATCAAGCATCACCAAAAGGACATTTTCTGGTCACACCAGTACTTCCTGTGCCTCAATCACAGGTTGGACCCAAAACCATCACATGGCTATTTTCCTGGGCTACCACCCCAGTACTTCCTGCTACTCCTTTTCGCAGGCATAACCCGTAGACTCCTTACACTACACGTTTATCACAGAGTCTTCTCCGGTTCTTATGCAACATCACCAATCCAGACTAACCTATCCAGATGGGCTTCACACAGCATGCCTATTCCGTACTCCATTTCCGGATCTATATGCTAACAAAGGGGATTTCAAGCATCCACCCAAAGATTTCCAAAACCAGCCACCTCTTGGTGGGGGAAATCACAAAATATGCCAAAAAGGAAGCCTTCACATGGCTAAGAAGAAAAGTCGTTACCCTTGACGACCGCTTCGGTGCCATGACCTCCAAGCTAGCTTGCAAGACTCGCAAGAGCGTTTCCTCCGCAACGACGGCTTCGGATTTCTCGTCGGTAACACAGTAGCACCACCAGCAGCAGCCCCCTTTCCTTCTTCCTCCTCCTTTCTCTCTCTCTTGAAGAAAGATGAAGGCCAAATCAAAATGATTAATACTTCTCTGATTTCGGCCTTTAAGGAAAAAGAGGAAGAGGCTTCAGCCCTTGGATCCAGATTGAAGGAATGGATGACCACGATTCTGCCAAAATCACTGATTTTGACCCGATACGGCCTCTGACACGGCCGTGTGCCAGGCCGTGTGCCTCAAGTGGTGGTCAACCGACTTATCCAAACCAGTGACACGCCCATGGGACACGCCCGTGTCCTGGGCCGTGTCACCAACACGCCTTCAGACACGCCCGTGTCTGTGGCCGTGTACCTGGGTGAAAAAATCCCAAATCATCCCGAGACTTCACACGGCCTGTGACACGCCCGTGTCCCAGGCCGTGTGCCCAGACACGGCACAAAGACACGCCCTGTCGAAATCCTCGGCGGGCTGAGTTCGTGCCTGATTTGACACGCCCTGTGACACGCCCGTGTCACAGGCCGTGTTCAACACTCAACACTCCCTTTTCGACACTCGACGATCATCGAGACAAAATCGTCGAGCATACGACACGGCCTTGGACACGCCCGTGTCCTGGGCCGTGTGCCCCCCCCCCCCTCTCGACGCATCGTCGAGAGAAAATCGTCGAGACAAAGGCCGATCGTCGACACAACCTCGACACGCCCTGCGACACGCCCGTGTCGCAGGCCGTGTCAACTGACACGCCCTGGGACACGCCCGTGTCCCAGGCCGTGTCACCCAAAAATGCCTGTTTCCGAACTTTGGGCTGTTACAATCCTCCCCTCCTACAAGAAATTTCGTCCTCGAAATTCAGACCTAGGAAAGGCAATAAAAAACAACAAGAAAAATGTGACAACATATATAAAAGTTTATGTTACAACATTCTTGCTACAGGTTACAAAAACAGCTCAGGGAACTCTTCTCGCATGGTCTGCTCGCGCTCCCATGTCAGTTCTTCACGGCCGCAGTTGTCCCACCGGACTTTTACCATACCGACCGTCTTGTGCCACAACTATTTTTCGGCTTGATCTTCGATCTGAATGGGTCTAACTTTCGTTGTTAGCCCATACTCCACCGGCACACGATCATCCGCGATCACTTGAGTTGGATCTTTCACGGCCTTCCGAAGCACCGAGATGTGAAGACATCATGTAACCCACCCAAGTCCGCCGACAGAGCTAGCCGATAAGCCCGCTTCGCCAACTCGCTCAACCACTTCAAACGGACCCAAATATCTGGGACTCAACTTTTTCAATCGTCGAATCCTGGAGACACCTTTGAATGGCTTGATCTTCAAGTAGACCCAATCACCAACCACAAATTCTACGTTCCGGTGCTTGGCGTTGTAGTACTTCTCTTGTCGATCTGAGCAATAAACAATCTCTCTCGAATCGTCCGTATGGTTGAGTTGCTTCCTCAACCTCATTTGGTTTAACAACCCGAGCTTCGCCCGCTTCTTCGCAAAAGACCGTCATTCCAGGTGAAGTTGCCTTCTGGCCCTTCATTCACATAGCGCAAGAGATCTTCATCCAACTCCGTTGCCCGTCGAACTCGGTCTGCAAGGTCACATTGCACCTCAGTCCAGTTCAAACATGCAATGACAGTGGAATTCTTGTGAACACAATAGATCTCCAATGCCTCCAACTCTTGGATAAGACGTTCATCATGCCTTTGTAACCAATTTGCTCTAGCCGGAACTCGCCGACTCAAGGCATCCGCGACAACATTCCCCTTCCCGGCGTATAGTGAATCTCAAAAGTGTAGTCCCCAAGGAACTCCAACCACCTTCGTTGTCGCATGTTCAAGTCTTTTTGCTCCAAAAGATACTTTAGGCTCTTATGATCGGTATAGATCTCCACCTTCACTCCATAAAGGTAGTGTCGCCACAACTTGAGTGCAAAAATCACCGCCGCTAATTCTAAATCATGGACGGGATAGTTTCGCTCGTGCACCTTTAGTTGGCGTGAGCCATAAGCAATCACCTTTTCGCTCTGCAGAAGAACGCAGCCTAAGCCGCTCCCTGAGGCATCACTATAAATCACAAAGCCATCGGTTCCACATGGCGAAGACAATACCGGCGCCGTGGTCAACCGAACCTTCAGCTCTTCAAAAGCTCGTGCGCCACTCTGGCGTCCAAATGAACTTCTGATCTTTTCGCGTCAGTGTGGTTAGCGGCAAAGCGATCCGTGAGAAGTTCTCCACAAATCGTCTATATTAGCCCGCAAGTCCCAAGGAAACTCCTGACCTCGGCTACGGAAGACAATCTTGGCCACTCTTGTATGGCTCTTATCTTCGCTGGATCCACTGCAATGCCCGCTCCACTCACCACATGGCCTAAAAATGCCACTGACGATAGCCAAAACTCGCACTTCGAGAACTTGGCATAAAGCTGATTGTGCCTCAACGTGTTCAACACCAACCGCAAGTGAATCTCATGCTCAGCTTTGGACTTTGAGTACACCAAGATATCATCAATAAACACGATCACAAACAGATCCAGGTACTCACGAAAAATACGGTACATCAATCCATAAACACCGAGGGTGCATTACACAGTCCAAATGGCATGACTGTGAACTCATAGTGCCCATAACGCGTTCCAAATGCGGTTTTGGGAATGTCACCTTCCCGAATTCTTAACTGGTAATAACCAGACTTCAGGTCCAACTTCGAATAGACGGTAGATCCCACCAGCTGATCAAATAATTCATCAATCCGGGGTATAGGATACTTATTCTTCTCGGTCAGCTTATTCAATTCACGGTAATCGATACACAACCGTAACCCACCATCTTTATTATTTACAAAAAGCACAGGCGCGCTCCAAGGTGACATACTTGGGCGGATATAACCTTGCTCTAGCTTTTCTTGTAGTTGAACCTTCAACTCAGCCATCTCTTTAGGCGCAACGCGATATGGCGAGCGGGCCACGGGTTTCGCACCTGGCACCAACTCAATTGTGAAGTCAATCTACCGCTGGGGTGGTAGCCCAGGGAGATCCGTGGGAAACACATCTGTAAATTCTGCCACAATCGGAACCTCGCACAAAGTGGCCTTAGGCTCCACAGCCTGAATTAGTGCAAAGTAACACTCCGCACCCTTCCGAACACCTTTGACTACCTGGAGTGCAGACATCAACGTCCCGCTCACTCCTCGCATACCCGCAAACTTGGTCTTCTGTTCGGTATTCTGGCCCAATGTAATTTCTTTGGACTGGCAATCAATCATAGCATGCTGCTCCGCAAGCCAATCCATCCCAAAAATCACGTCGAATTCCGATATTGGCAAAACAAATGCAGATAAATGAAAATCCCGACTTCCTAACTGAACCGCCACATCGCAAGCTTGATCCGCAAGCATCCAACAACCATTCGGCAACACCACTCTGACGCTATCTGTCTCTGTACGACTGGGTATCCCAAGCCGCGTAAGAAACTCACTAGACAGAAAAGAATGCGATGCACCTGTATCAAACAGTGCTCGCGCCAGCGTGTCTCGAATCAGCACAAAGCCTATGACAAACATGTCACACACACACAAACCGCAAACATGGGGTACTAAGCAAAGCATACAAACATAGCATATGCAAAACTAAACTCATACCTGTGACCACGTCACTCTACTTGATGGCCTCTTGCAGGCCAAGATTGTAAACCCGGGGTTGCGCCTGCGAGGCAGAGGAATCCACCACCGCCTTTCCTTTCTCCGCATAAGATGCACCCGCCTTTTTTCACTCTTTGGCGCATCCGACAATCTCGCGCAATATGTCCCATCCGGCCACAATTGAAGCAGATACGAGTGTCTGGCTTTGAGGTCGCCCCTGATGTTGCTCCCGTTGCAACTGATGAAGGAGCTTGTCCACTAGGCTTGGACTTCTTACCCCATCTCTTCTTATAAAATGGTTTTCCTGATCGGGGCGCCTTCCACTCCGGTTGCGTCACAGCCAAAGCTCTCTTCCCTTGCACCCTCTTCATATCCTTTTCCAACGCGGTCGCGGTGTCAACCAGCGCTTGGAAACCTTGGTTCACAGAACTGGACACAAGGAACCGCAGTTCGTCCATCAGTCCTTCATAGAACCGATTAGTCTTCCTTTGGTCATCAGCAAAAATAGAACCCGCATACCGCCCTAAGCGAGTAAATTCATGCAAGTACGCGTCAACACTGCCATCACCTTGAGCCAACCGTTGGAATTCATTTTCCATGGCTATCCGCTGAGCCGCAAGAAGGTGCTTCGCGAGGAAGAGCCGGGAGAATTCTTCCATCGATACTTGGGTTAACGGACGACCCGCCAAATGATGCAACTCCATCTCATCCCACCATAATCGAGCTTCTCCTTCAATCAAGGAGGTGGCTAAGGTAACTTTCTGATGCTCCGCCGTTCCTATCGCCATCATCACTCGCTTGACACGCGATAGACAATCCTCAGCCTGCGTCGGGGTTCCCGCTCCTGAGAACGTAGGCGGATGGAAACTCATAAACCGCGTTAGCTGCTTCTCAGCCGCTCGAGGGGCCATAACCACGACAGGTTCAGGCCTCGCCGCCACCTGTTCTGGCCTCACAGCCGCTTGCTCCTGCCTAAGGGGCTGGCCTTGGATCATGGTAAATAAGGCCTCCGCTTCTCTGATTTCGGCCTTTAAGGAAAAAGAGGAAGAGGCTTCAACCCTTGGATCCAGACTGAAGGAATGGACGGCCACGATTCTGCCAAAATCACTGATTTTGACCCGACACGGCCTCTGACACGGCCGTGTGCCAGGCCGTGTGCCTCAAGCAGTGGTCAACGACTTATCCAAACCAGTGACACGCCCATGGGACACGCCCGTGTCATGGGCCGTGCACCAACACGCCTTTAGACACGCCCGTGTCTGTGGCCGTGTACCTGGGTGAAAAAATCCCAAATCATCCCGAGACTTCACACTGCCTGTGACACGCCCGTGTCCCAGGCCGTGTGCCAAGACACGGCACAAAGACACGCCCTGTCGAAATCCTTGGCGGGCTGAGTTCGTCGCCTGATTTGACACGCCAGTGTCACAGGCCGTGTTCAACACTCAACACTCCCTTTTCGACACTCGACGATCGTCGAGACAAAATCGTCGAGCATACGACACGGCCTTGGACACGCCCGTGTCCTGGGCCGTGTGCGCCCCCTCTCGACGCATCGTCGAGAGAAAAATCGTCGAGACAAAGGACGATCGTCGACACAACCTCGACACGCCCTGCGACACGCCCGTGTCGCAGGCCGTGTCAACCAACACGCCCTGGGACACGCCCGTGTCCCAGGCCGTGTCACCCAAAAATGCCTGTTTCCGAACTTTGGGCTGTTACATAACGACCCTATCCCTTACCCGGGGCAGTGGTTCCTTCCCTGTATGCATTACAAATATAATATCTATCAATCACAACAAGTGCGCTCAGGCACAATAAAATCACAAACGCCGGTCTCAACCAGACGCTCCGTGCACTCAGGGAAGCTTACAGTGTGCCTGACTCCATGGAAACACCACCGATCAGAGAATTATTAACTTGTTGGCTGGCCGGTCCAAGTCACCCCAACCCGCAGACTGGGAGAATTCCGCCCAAACCACTTAGAGGAAATTATCTCACGACAAACTTGAGCATTAATAGATTGACCCACAACTGTGGTGCAGCAAGTAGGGTCTGTCTCGCATCCTCCCAAACATTGCCAGCAATCGACCTTCCAAAACAACCAGGAGCAGATTAGCCATTCCCGTGCTCAAACCGTCAGTAGCGCACCACTAGACACGAGTCGGCCTTCCCTCCTGATTAGCCACAGCTTTTCGCTCTCACAAAGCAATTAGCGCTCACAGCGCTCACACCACAAGGATCTTACGCAAAGCTTCCAAGATCCACACACCCAGACATCCATATAAAACATCCATAGGTACAAAACATACACATGTATCAAATACACGGAGTCTTCTCCGGTTTACGCATAAGCATCACCAATCTAGACTAACCGTCGAGATGGATTTCACACAACATGCCTATGATGTACTCCACACTTCCGGCTCTAGATGCAGACTCAACCAAGGAATCACTTACGATATCCACCTCTTGGTGGAGGATTCCATGCATATGCATAAAGAAAGGACTTCGATGTCCAAGAAGGAGATCGTTACCCTTGAAGATCGCTTTGGAGCCATAAACTAGCCATAGGGAAATCACCGCCTCGGCTTTGCCTTCATGAATCCAAACTCGGATCTTCAATCCACACTCCGCAGCTCCTCTAGCAGCTGGTTTCCTCTTCCTTCCTCTCCTTCCCTTGACCTCTCTCTTTCTGTCTCCTTGAGAATGATAAGGAATGAAATGAAGGATAAGCCCTCATTCCCGGCCATTTATCCACAGGGAAGGGACCTGGACCCTTGGATCCAGAATAGGGAAACGAACGGCTGTGATTTGCCCAAAAATAGGCTTAACATGGCCTGACATGACCTGTGACACGCCCGTATCACTTGCCGTGTCACTTAAGCGGCAGACAACCGACTCAAATATAACCAGTACACGGCCGTGTGACACACCCGTGTCACACCTAACACGCCCGTGTCAAGCCAGATACGCCCATATCTAGCAGCCGTGTACGTCACACAACACAACTTCACCTCACCCGAGCGGGACACGGCCCTGGGACACGCCCGTGTCCCAAGCCGTGTCCTCCAGGACACACCCGTGTCCTCAAGCACACACATTCCTTACTGCAACCCACAAAGGACACGCCCTCTGACATGCCCGTGTCACAGGCCGTGTACCCCCTTTGCTTGCCACTCGACGATCGTCGAGCGCAGTTCGTCGACTCGAGCACGACACGCCCTGGGACACGCCCGTATCCCAGGCCGTGTCACCCAACTTGAACCCAAATTGGGATTTGGTGGGTTGGGGGGGGGGGGGGGTGTTACAATCCTCCCCTCCTTCAAAAAATTTCGTCACCAAAATTTGGCTCAACTACAGAAGCTCATCTCAACACTTCTCGTTGCACCATCAGCAACCGATCACTCGAAGAAAGCGAGCCGGGTTAGAGCTTAGAGGCCGTGGCTTGGCTCGCCCCAAGGCATTGCACAAAACAAACATCACAGGCACAACACATACATATCTCTCTCACAGGTGCACATCCATCCACAATTTCAAGATACACCATAATTGATCGATTACTGAAATAACAAAAATGTGCACCAACATTTCATCGTTTACACGACGTCTAACATATATGTACATCGCCATCCCATTATTCCTGTCTGATATACAACAGTAATTACAACACCCAAATAGTACGGGTTACGATTCGATGATTATTTCCGCTCACTTGCATTATTTTGCACATAAAGTTTCATAGCCTCTTGGAGTTCCAAATTAAACACACGAGGTTGAACTTCACCAATTGAGCTTTGCAGCTCTTGCACTTCCAAATTATGCAGCCGAGGTTGCGTCCGGTATGCAGATGACTCGACCACTGCTTTACCCTTCTCTTCATACGACGCACATACCTTTTTCTCACCCCTTGGAGCGTCACTCCAACAATTGTTGGCAAAATGTCCTTGCCTGCCACATCGAAAACATATCCATGTCTCCACACGTCCTTGTCCATAAGTTGCTCCCTATGAAATAGTAGACAAAGTTAGTTCAGCATGCCTGAACTTTTTCTTATCTCGTCTCCTAAACTCCGACTACTCCGCCTGCGGCACTTTGAATTCTAGCTTCTCCACTGCCAGGCTCTTCTTCTCGTGGACCCGTTTAAAATCTTTCTCCAGCGCCCGAGCTGTATCTACCAATGCTTGGAAGCCCTGGTTCACCGAACTGGGGAGTGCCAACCTTAATTCGTCAAGTAGTCCCTCATAAAAATGATTCATCTTTCGTGCTTCCTCTGCGAAGGTAGACCCCTCATGACACCCCAGTTTGGTAAACTCATGCAGGTAAATATCAATATCACGCTCACCCTGCACCAGACGTAGAAACTCATTCTCCATAGCAATCCGCTGCGCCACTGGCACGTACTTGGCCAGAAATAGCTGTGAAAATTCTTCAATCAATATGTCTTCCAAGCCTCGTCCTGCCAAGTGATGCACTTCCACTTCATCCCACCAAAGCCGCGCATCGCCTTCCAACAGAAACGTGGCTAAAGTCACCTTCTGTGCTTCCGCAGTTCGGATTGCAGTCAGGATCCTTTTCACCCATGCAAGCCAATCCTCCACCTGCGTTGGGGAAATCGCCCCACCAAACACAGGTGGATGAAACTCCATAAATAGCTTCAACTGCTCGTCCGTGGATTGCTCATCCACCACAACTTTAGCGCGCCCTTGACTTGCACCCGACCATACTGGCACCCCTACAGGCCTTGCCTGCCCAGTATGCTGTGCTTGTAACACTGCGAGCACCGTCTCAGTCACCACACGTATGGTCTCCGCCGAGGGAGGTGTAGGCGCTTCAACTGGTGCCGCAGTCTCGTCCGAATGCTGGGGATCAGAATGTCCCGCACCACTCCTCGTCACCTATCAATGTACAAAACATTATTTAGCATCCATTGCCTCAATGCAAATATACATTGACTACATGGTGACGCTCCTCTCGTACATGTATAACATTCCTAGTGGACATTCTTGAGTTCATTTATGTTCTCTCCTCCCATAAATCTCAAACCTGGCTCTGATACCACTTTGTAACGCCTCCATCCATCACATGGAATATAACGGTGGGTCCGGCCGAGGCCCTACGCCATATTTCACAGACAAACGGTGGTATTACATGTGGAAATCAAAATCTCATTCAACTCGTATCCTAACTCAAAGCATTCTAGCGCAGCAGTTTAAGTCATATGAACTCGTCCCATCGAATGTCCACTAAATATATAAACGCCACATTTATATATATAATAGGAATGTATACAACACACACACCCATGGCCTTAAGGCCTTACAAGTTGCTCTTTACAAAATATATAATTTCATACATCAGCACGCAGGCCGGCCACACATGAAATCCGAACATTCTTCGCACGACCTTCGAGGGCCTTAAGCAGCACGCCTTTAATCCGCTCAATTCAATTCATTCAATTCAACCCACCAGCACCTGCAAATAGACATCCACCCCAAGAGCGGTAAACAAAGTAACGGTCAATATTAGCTGACCAATTATAACGACCCTACCCCTTACCCGGGGCAGTGGTTCCTTCTCTGTATGCATTGCAAACATAATATCTATCAATCACAACAAGTGCACTCAGGCACAACAAAATCACAAATGCCGGTCTCAACCAGACGCTCCGTGCACTCAGGGCACCTTACGGTGTGCCGAACTCCGTGGCAATACCACCGATCAGAGAATTATTAACTTATTGGCTGGCTAGTCCTAGTCACCCTAACCCACACACTGGGAGCATTCCACCCAAACCACTCAGAGGGGATAATCTCACGACAAACTTGAGCATTAATAGATCGACACACAACTGTGGTGCAGCAAGTAGGGCCTGCCTAGCGTCCTCCCAAACATTGCCACCAATCGACCTTCCAAAAAAACTAGGGGTAGATTAGCCTTTCCCGTGCTCAAACCATCAGTAGCGTACCACTAGATGCTGGTTGACCTTCCCTCCTGATTAGCCACAGCTTTTCGCTCTCCTGAGCAATTAGCGCTCACAGCACTCACACCACAAGGATCTTACGTAAAGCATCCAAGATCCACACACCCAGACATCCATACAAAACATCCATAGGTACAAAGCATACACAAGTATCAAATACACGGAGTCTTCTCCGGTTTACCCATAAGCATCACCAATCCAGACTAACCGTCGAGATGGGTTTCACACATCATGCCTATGCCATACTCCACACTTCCGGCTCTAGATGCAGACTCAACCAAGGAATCACTTACGATATCCACCTCTTGGTGGAGGATTCCATGCATATGCATACAGAAAGGACTTCGATGTCCACGAAGGAGATCGTTATCCTTGAAGATCGCTTTGGAGCCATAAACTAGCCATAGGGAAATCATCTCCTCGGCTTTGCCTTCACGAATCCAAACTTGGATCTTCAATCCGCACTCTGCAGCTCCTCTAGCAGCTGGTTTCCTCTTCCTTCCTCTCCTTCCCTTGACCTCTCTCTTTATCTCTCTTTGAGAATGAGAAGGAATGAAATGAAGGATAAGCCCTCATTCACGGTCTTTTTATCCACAGGGAAGGGACCTGGACCGTTGGATCCAGAATAGGGAAACGAACGGCTCTGATTTGCCCAAAAATAGGCTGAACATGGCCTGACACGCCCTATGACAAGCCCGTATCACAGGCCGTGTCACTTAAGCGGCAGACAACCGACTCAAATCCAACCAGTACACGGCCGTGTGACATGCCTGTGTCATACCTTACATGCCTGTGTCAAGCAAAACATTCTCGTTTCTAGCTGCTGTGTACGTCACACAACACAACTTCACCTCACCCGAGCGGGACACGACCCTGAGACACGCCCGTGTCCCAGGTCGTATCCTCCAGGTCACACCCGTGTCCTCAAGCACATGCATTCCTTACTGTAACCCGCAAAGGATACGCCCAGTGACACGCCCATGTAACGGGCCGTGTACCCCCTTTGCTTGCCACTCGACGATCGTCGAGCGCAGTTCGTCGACCCGAGCATGACACGCCCTGGGACACGCCCGTATCCCAGGCCGTGTCACCCAACCTGAACCCAAATTGGGATTTGGGGGTGTTACATGGTATCTCTTGATTCTGAGGATGACCCCGTAGGTGAGAGTATTCCTACATGTACGTTAGTGCCCGACGATTCTAATGAGTCTGAAATTGAAGGAATACCTAGTGATTTAGAAGACGATGAATGGGATGATGATAGTCCGATCTGTGAGAGTATTCCATTACCTATTATTTACCCTACTAGCATTATGTCTGACCACCGTAGTATTGTGTTCCCTCTCCAGGATACGATCCTCATTGTGATAGAGTCTACGATCACACCCACTGCGACTGAATCTGAGTTATCTGAGAAGCCTGAGAGTGATGATGACCCTATTGTGATTGCGGATGAGTTACCATCTGAGGGAAGTGTACTCTTGGATGATTATTTTGTTGTACACTCGGATGAGAGTTCTTTGATGATATCACCGTTGGGTGAAATTTATACTGAGTTAGATTTTATCCCGGGTTTGATTTTACTGATCCTTTCTCCTATTTATTTGACTATCTTAGATGACTTATTAGGAAGTGGAACCGATAGACTTAGTCTGAGTTTCTGTGTGATGCCCACTTTATTAGGGCCTACATTGGCGTTGTCTAAGCTTATATATATTACTAGGTTGAGCGCTCTAGTTTTGTGTCTGTTCACTGCATCTCATAGATCTGACTACAGGTCACATTTGACTGCTCATATTTTTGTGTGTACGTCTACGGTTCTGTCCTCGACTACGACTGATTCTGATTCTTTGGCAATTGTGCCTCTGGATATAGTGTCCCCTATACATACTTATATACCACACCCGATCGCGGACATTTATCTAGCACCTTTGATGACCCCCATTTTCACACGTTAGTGACTTTAGAAAGGCCCCTTGAGTTATATCACCCACACTTCTTTTCACATCCAGGAGCGTCCAACTCTATTCTGTATGACAAGCCGTTATCCTTTGCATATCTTCATGCCAAGCGTGAAAATATTAAAGTTAAAATTAAGACTGTGGTTTTGGAGCCCATTAAAATCATCTCTGATTATTAGGCTCCTGTGCCACCTGACTTACCCCCTTATACTCTGCTTTTGGGTCAAGTCATGTAGCACATGGATTTTCCCCTCATGTATTTAGCACGTTAGTGTTTCATTTTAAGTTATATCGTACGCACTTCCACTCCTTTTCGAGACCGTCCGATGCTAGATTTTGTGATTTGGGATTAGTCTGGTCAGTCCTCGAGCAGATGCCTTCTACCTCCATTAATAAATTAATACGTAGGAACGCCGACCCATCCATGATTATGAAGAACGTCAGATTTCATGCTTTTATTTCCGATTTTTACATAGCACAGGGTGTTTCACTTTATTTCAAGATTTCGGACTTTTTATTGTATATCTTTGTTCCACCTGAGTGGCTTTCTTCATCGTTTTTCTCTACCACTATATGTTCTCTTGGGATGGAGAGTGTTAGTTCTGTCGTGTCTATTTTCCACGTGGACTCCTTGGTACTTGAACTAGAGGTAAGATTCAAGTTTTATTTCTTTTGCTTGACACCCTTTCGAGTTTCCTCGGAAGTTCTATTGTTTCATTGCCAGATAGGTTCTTAGTGCCGACGGATGTATATACTACTACGACATGGATAGTGGGGCCAGATTTGCCCCATGTTGGTGTTGCTTCTGACTGTTCTCCCCTCATGGGCCACTCATTGGTGATGAGTAATTTTGAGTGGGGGAGGATTGATGGCAATGATGCTGATGCAGTCGTGGATCCCCGTCATAGAGAGTTCATGGATTGGGACGGTCGTTGCCGCAAGCTCGAAGATGGGAGTCTACCACGACGTTTCTTCGCCAACGCCGCCGCCGCTACATGTTTTGCTCGACATCTACCGCCGCCAATAAATAAAATATATAATTATAAATTACATAATTATAATTATATATTTTATCAATTATTATTTTTAGCAATTTCTATTTTATGCAATTTTAATTTAAGCATTTTTTATTTCCAAGCATTTCATTATTGTATTTTTATTTCATGTATTTTGATGGGTTCTTATAACCATCATGTATTTTTTTAAATTATTTACTTCCATATGTAAGATGGGTGCCTATAACCATCATATGTCATTTGAATTTTAATGGAGGAGATTAAGTGGTGTAGGCTATATATAGCCATGGTTATGAAGAATTTTGTAGAGAATGAATAAGAATTGAAAACCCTAATCATGCTTGAGATTTCTCCTCTCCTTCTCCTCTCAAAACTTTCGGCCTCCCCTTTTTCTCCCCTCTGTTGGCCGCCGGCGACCACCCTCCCCCTCTCTATCTCGGACTCCTCTTACCCTCCTCCTCCTCCTCTTCTAATTCTTCTTTCAAATCGATCCCTTCTTTCCCAACTAGAAAAAACCCTAGCCAGCCTCCCTCCCTAGCCGCCACCCTCTTTCCTCCACCTCCACCACCCAAAATCAAGCCCCCTCCTCCCTCCAACCTGAGCCATCCCATCTTAAGGAGAAAACCTACCTCCTTCATCTCCACAAAACCAACCACCCTCATTCATCTTGAGAAAAATTATTATCACCACCTTTTCTCTCTCCACCTTCCATGTATATTGGATTTTCATGGATCTCCCTCTCCTAGGGTTATTGCAAAGGAAAAACGGCTCGCGTCTTCATCATCCGGCGCGGATCTGTCGGTTTGCGTGGAAATAGAAAGTCTACCACCGTCGTGAGGGCTTCCTCCACTCAATATTGTGGACGGACTTCTTGGGATTGGGTAACAAATTTCTAAATATATCTTGTGTGATTTTCTTCAAATATTAATTGTTAGTTTTGGTGGAATTAGAAGGCTAGTTAATTGTCCCGATTTTTATTGAAATCGTGCTAATTTAAATCTAAATTTTAAGCGTGTTTATCTTCCGAATATTCTCGTATAATTTGGAGCGGGTAGATCACGTGAACACTTGAAGAAATCGGGCTCATTACCCTTGATTTTTCCTTGAGTTCAAGTGAATTGGAATACCCTCATAATAATTAATTTTTTATGGCTTGATTTCAACTTTATTTCAAATTGTATTTTTAGTCAGGATCCTCAATTATTGGTTTGTGATTTGTTTGCAGATAAATTTAATTTGAAAGGCTAATTGTCCGGATCATGTGGGTCCTATTCGCTTGAGCGAACATTGGCCTATAGCCCTTATTCATTCTATAAAAGGGGTAGCGTCTCTTTGTTTTTTGTGTTGCAAAATTAGTTGAATAGTCGGTAGAATTGTTTAGAGAAAATAGTGCTTGCTACGTACCCTAATTTAATTATCAAAACCCCAGTGCGCGTAGTTTAATCCGTCGAAACCTTGGGCCTGCATCAATAGGGCACGAAGTGAGGGATTTGCTGGAAGGTGTCATCACAGTCATTGAGGGCAGGTTTGCAGGTATGATTTGCACAATGCAGATATAAAATTGTACAAACTAATTCCTAAGTGGGTTCACACAAGCAGAGGATGTGCGAGTTCATTGCTTTCCCAAGCATCATGAATGCGAGTTGGTGCTGACGCTGTTGTAGGTACTAGATATCTATTGGGTATTGTATCCATAATAACCATGATTGAAGAAGTGTCCCTTGAACTAATATGAATTGAGTTGTATTTGATGCTCTATATTTAGTTATGTGCCTGCAGTATTATATTGCTAAGTACAACCCAATATCAGGTTACAGTGGGTCAGTAAACACAAGAGTATACAAAGTAATACTTCATTGTGTAGGCCAATGTGTTGACTTACGTGTAATCTCTCTATTAGGGTGTACTTCTATTCCAAGTGCATTAGAAGGATCAAGGAAGGACCAGGTGCTATAATTAAAAGAACATAAAATTACCTTAGTAAAATTCCTCGAGTATAGTAGTGGATACTCGTCGACTATACTCATGGATACTCGTCGAATTCGTCGTGTATACTTACTATCACTCGTCAAACTCTTCATATTTACTTAAGGTATAATTTCTGAGATATGTAAAATCAGTTAAGTAAAAATCGTCGAGTATCAACATGTATACTCGTCGAATTCGTCGAGTGTATCTTTCGATACCCGTCGAATTCATCGAATATACATGTCGATACACGCCGAATTCATCGAGACTTATTGAGTATACCTTTGAGTTTACAAATTTACTTCTCTGGATTTTTCCTAAGTCATATTCATCGAATATCACTCAGCTTATGCATCGAATGCATCGAATGTATCAGTCGATACTTGTCAAATTCGTCGAGTGACCGAGTCGATATTCGTCGAATTTCTCGAGTATGACTTTTGCTAGGCGTCGAGTTATAGGTTTGATCGTGCTGAAATTCTCTAAGTTAATTTCGTCGAGTTTCACTATAGTTCTATGAGTATACTCAGTTATTCTCAACGATACTCGACGAAATATACTTAGTGTTTAATTCATCAAAATTTCAAATTCCCTCTCGTTCTTCCCGATAGCCATGTACAGTAAATTTTGCATGTCTCGATATGGAAAGTCTTTTCTAGCCGTTACAAGAGGACTCCTATATATATTTAGGGTGGAATTTATTCAACGCTAATCATGCTTATTATTTCCAATCGAGATATTTCCGATCGTGAAGATCCCGTCGGCTCCGATTCGTACTTCGCATCCCGACGAAAAGCTCGTTGTACGATTCTATCTTCTTCCACCAAGTCGACTAGATCGTTAATCTCCAAAGCTATCGATTCTACATAGATCCAGCCGATCCGTGTGTTCCGATCTATTTCTTCAAAGATTTCGTATTTTCCTTGTTCTTCAAGACATTCAAGATCAACCTTTTCGAAGAACGATGTATTGAAGACTTTAGATCTACATTAGATTATTTGTAATCTTTATTGTGTAAATCCTTTTTACTTTTGTAGGAGGTTTTTCCCTCTGAGTTGTAGATTCATGTTTGGATCGAGTTGTAGATTATGTTTGAATCGAGTTGTAGGAGAGGTTGTTCTCCGAGTGGTAGGAGATTTGTCTCCGAGTTGTAGGAGTTGAGGCTTCGAGGTGTAAGATTCGTTGCAATCTGAGATAATGGTTAAGTAGCCAAATCTAGCCCTTCGTGGTAGATAGGCGAGGCAGGATAGTGGACGTACCCAACTTGGGGAACCACTGTATATCTCTGTGTTCTGTGTGCTTTATTTTTTCAGTTATTTTTATTCCGTGAAAAGACTCAGAACTCACCTTTTCATCCCCCCTCTAGGTGATTTAGGTTGACTCTAGATACTTTCAATTGGTATTAGAGGGGTGTTGTTCAATATAAAGCTAACACCTTAAACAAGATCTCCTATCTAACTGTCAAGAGATACCGCTCAGCTACTATGGACAGAAGTAAGGATAAGTCTTCGATTAAGTTACCTGTGTGCACAAAAGATAACTTTCCTATGTGGAAAGAAAGAGTCAGATTTTTCATGGAATTAGCAAATCCTAGGATATTTCAAATTGTTGAAGAAGGACC
This sequence comes from Platanthera guangdongensis, assembly GCA_039583875.1. Classification (NCBI taxonomy): domain Eukaryota; kingdom Viridiplantae; phylum Streptophyta; class Magnoliopsida; order Asparagales; family Orchidaceae; genus Platanthera; species Platanthera guangdongensis. Next base: position 86,066,863 of record CM077162.1, read on the forward strand.
TCATATTCTTACACAGCCGTTTGCTCTGAATCTTACTGTCATGATCCCTAAGAAGATGATGGATTTGACTATGGATAAATTGCCTTGGTCACTTTGGATAAGAAGGCGAAGAATATTATAGCTAGTGTAGTGGATGATTATATGCTTCAAAATTTATTCCACTACAAATCTGCCAAGGAGATATGGGACTGCTTAGTAGTTCTCATGGAAGGAATTGAGGAAGTTAGAGACAATTGTAGATGTTTGCTGAATCAGGAATACAAAGCATTCAAGCAAGGTGCAAATGATACTATAGCTGACGGGTTCGAGAAATTCTTCAAGATCGTTAAAAGGCTCAGAATCTACAGCCACACCTTCACTAATGGTGAGCTAAATGAAAAATTCCTCAGATCCCTGACAAAAGTTTGGGATACTGAGGTGGTATCCAATAGGGAGTTTAGGAAGCTTCCAGAGGTTGACCCCTAGTACCATTTCGGAAAGCTGCTCTCCTATGAACTTCAGATGAATACTAGAAAGAAAGAGAAGCAAAGCAACAGGACTTCAAGCAGAGAGAAGTCCAAAGCTCCAAAAGCTGAAGGGATAAGAAAGTCTAAAGTTGTGTCACCAAAAAGGACACGAGCTCTAGGTTGTTAGATCTTACGACACCCTTAGAGGGGGGGGGGGGGTTAATAAGGGTTGACAAAATTTATTTCTTAATCTTAATTTACTTGATGAAATAATTAAATAAATCAAAACTAATTTTTCATAATAAAATTAAACACTTAGAAATAAATAAGAACAGAAATGATAATCTTTTATTTCATAAGTGATAAACCAATATACATGATATCTCTATGAAGCTAGAGATTAAGGCTTATGAAAAATATAGTTAACTTTTGATTTCGCCTGTCCTTCTACCAAGATCTGGCAGGCTAAAGCGTATCTCTCCCTAGATCTTGCTACTAGCCTCCCCTAGATTTAACCAAGATCTAGACGCTGCACACAAGATAGTGATTACTCCCTATACCACACAAGGACTTGGACGTCACACACAAGGCGATGATTTTCCCCTAAGCCACCCAAGGACCTAGACGCCATGCATGAGGCGGCGATTTCCTCCTAAGCCACTCCAGAACTTAGACGCCACACACAAGGCGGTGATTTCTCTACCGATTACACAGATGATAAGATAAGTTACAAAATAGAAATTTAGAATAGAAAATCCCTCAAAATGAAGCTCTGAAGAAGACGTCGAATCCTTGCAAAAATTGCCTGAGATGTTTCACACGAACCTTCTCTTCTTCTCTCTTAAACGTTCTTGGGAAAATGAGAGATTTCTGAAGGCTGGAGATCTCTGGATTAGTTGCACGGGAAGAACACTCCAAATTATGCAATCCTTCATCTCCACGGAAAAATGAATTACTTTTATATATTATTGATATCGCCCGACAACACTGGCTGTCGCCAATCAGCGATATCCTATCTGGCTGCCACTTGTCCCACGATTCTGATGTTTCCGCGGGATGATTCGATCGTGGAGCTATCGCTGGGCGATAGTGGATATCTCCTTGCGATATCTCCTTTTGACTTTTGCCATCCGAACCATTTCTATAGTGTAGATGACTTCGATCTCATTCCGGAATGGGGTGGAACATTCCGTAACTCCTCCCGGATTGAAAGTTATGGTTATTTGAAGTTTAGCACACAAAACTCATCATTTTGATTTTTTCTAAAGTGTCAACACCCTTAAATCTTGCCCATAACTGAGGACTTATCTTCTCATTCAACATGTACAACCTGCACATTATAAACACACAAAAGATTTGATCAAATACATCACGGTATTTGTTATTCTCAAACCAAGAGATGCGGAATGCATGCTTCAATACAGGTACACCAGAAGACTTTGAGCCAAACACATCAGGCTCTAAATTGTTTGATTGAGAGTTTTCACTAATATCCAAGCAATTCAAGAGATTGATTAGCAAGAGTATACAAATGAAAAATCAGTCCTCCTCGTTAGACTTCAGAAGACCTCATCGTAATGATGATCGGTCTAATAAACGCTACAACCGAGAGGACAAGTAAAAATCTAAACCGAACAAACATTCTTCCTCTAACATTGTTTATTATTATTGTAATAAGCCAAGACACGTAATTGCGGAGGGTCCTTACAAAAAGAAGGAAGGATCCAAGAAGGAAGAGAAGAGATCCTTCAAAGGTAAGAAGGAGGAGAAGAGCTTCGTTGCTAAGAAGTCAAAGACTCTTAGTGATAGCGACTCAAGTGACTATAGCTCTGAGAATGAAGAAGCCTACTTCGGGCTCATGGCTCAATCAGATAAGGAAGTAGGAGACTCAAAATTTTATATGAAGGTAAACTCTCACACTATCCTCTCTGAGTCAGAAACTTCCACTAATGGTCATCAAGACTACTCTTCCTAGAAAGAGAAAGATGAAGCTGACTCAATGGGCTCAGCATCAAGAACTCTTGAAAGCTTTTGAAAAATACCGTAAGGTAGTCAAGGATCAATTAAAATAGATTGCCTCTCTCAAGACAGTAGAATCAAACCTGAGGTAGGAAATTGCTGAATTAACTCCTGTCAGAAATAAAGTTCAGTTCTTGGGAGAGGAATTGAAATGCTCCGTTGAGCTATTAAGTCAGAAGTAGAAATACTTAGATGAGCTGGAATAAAAGCTCTCAGTGGAAATGAAGCTGGTTGAAAGCTAATCGGAGCCAAAGACCATTCTTCCCCTCATTGATGATTTTTCGCTCCTAAGAAGGGTAGTCGTCTTGGCCATGTAGCTAAAAAAGGTAAGGCTGATAAGAAATCTAGTACCAAAGGCAAAAGAAAGGCAACTCAAGGTCAACCCTCATTTAAGAATGTAATCTTCCCAACAAATCAATATGACCTTGAGATATCCTATGGTCACCTTGTTAGGCCTACTAACATGGAGCCAAAAAGCACTACCAAGGATGGACCTGTCCTCGAGACTTTAGTGCTAGTGTGTTCAAAGCCACTTTTGAGGAAGTCACTCTAAAAAATTATGGTCCTTACGTTCATGGACCAAGTGATAAGAAGGCTCTAAAATCCAACATTATTGTTCCTAGGGCTAAGGAAACAGTGAAGCCCTGTATGTGCTGCAATCACAAGGCTTCCACTTCCAAGTCGGTGGCCCCTGCTAGACTACCTATTCCAAAGGTAAAGCAGGAGTACAAGAAAATGTACAATAGGTTTAACTGATGGTGTTGCAGCAAGATTGGTCACATTGTCGTAGATTACTGGTTTCATCCGGTAAAGCTTAAAATTCCACAAGTTAATAGTGCGAGACCGATCACTCACAACATTAATGTTTCAAGTGGTGTCAAACTAACAAGTAACCAAGGATCTACGTCTGTTTGAGTTCCTAAGGTAAAATGATTTATGTTTGCAGGTATGTCCAAAGGCCAACAAAACACCAATCTGGTATTTGGACAGTGGATGCTCTCGACATATGACCAGGACTAGAATACGATGATTCCTATTTATATACTGATTTTCGGACTCATCTGGGATAGTTTTATTTCACTTGCACTTCACTTTTAGTTCGTTATCGTATATATTTCATCTAATCTTTATTTCCATAGGAAGTGCACTTATAGACTCGTGGTAGTGTATTTTTGTTACTTTTATTGATTGTACTTCTTATTGTGATCGCCTGGAATGTCTGCACATATCAGTGGTTAGTTTTTCTTGCAGGTACAGGGGTTGTGTGGGTGCTATAAGTTGGTTTGGGGGCCCATTTATTCCTAAGGGCCACTGATTGTGCATTTTTACATGCGCACGCTCAGTAGATTCCTTAGCGCACGACCACTAGTTGTGCGCCACTGATCGTATGCATTGATTCCATTTTTTACCAGGTTCTCCCATGCCAATACGCACTATCACGGGACACAGTGCGCACGACCACTGGTCGTGCGCCACTGATCGTGTGCATTATAAATTCTACAATCTATAAATACGCAGGTTCCGCCCTAATTCGACATTTTGGACTTTTTCTCCGTCGTTTTTGTCTCCGAGGAGGGTTTCACCGATCTCCTTATTCCTCCACCATAGGGAGGGGCTCCGGGCAAGCTTTCATTGCCAAATTCAAGCTGGAGCTTCCTCTCTGCCTCCTCCTTCATCCTTGAGCTTCAAGAAGGGTTTGACCTAGATTTCATCATCAAGCTCGGAGGAGTTCGTGTCATCCTCCACCAGATCGTGACACGAAGAAGACGGATCCATTGGGAGTTAGTGACAGCCTCCTCTACCCCAGACGCATTTGAGGACCGAGCTAGGATGCAGATTGACAACCCGATGATTCCTTCCGTGAATCCTCAACAAGACTTCGGATCCGATTGATTTCGCACTCTCTTCTTCTTTTGTTGTTGATAATGTAGTTTGATCTCTATGTATTTGATGAAGTGTGCTTAATTTGATATATGTTTGTGTACAATCATGTCTTTGTGATTTTATATTCACGTTATTTGCTTGAGGAGCGCCCTTATCCATCCTCCACCATATAGTGCCGCACTAGCAATTACTAGTGGCTTGCGTAGCGAAGAGGTGCTCACGACCCTCATCCCACAATTCTCACCACCTCATACGTAAGCCTACTCGTCCATCCGCCTAGCGATTCGGTGCATAGCAGCCCGTGTAGTTTTCCATCCGTGTGCGAAGCATTGCATAGCGACATTGCATAGGAGTAGTTTATTAGTGTTTTACTTTCTTTTTCTACAAATAATCAAAACCCCCTTCGTAAACACCGACCTAAGGACTTCAATCTTAAGTCCTCCTCAAAATTAACTCCACCTTACTGTGTTCCTTGATAGATAGATACTTGGGAAAATTCGCCCATTTTATATTACTTGTGCGACATGTATACTTGTCGTAAACTGCATCAAGTTTTTGGCGCCGTTGCTGGGGAACACAGTCGTGTGAGTTTTTGGAGGGGGAGATAGGAGATAGAAGCCCTTTTCCATTTGTTCATTTCATGTTTCTGAAAGTGAGGGTTAGGTCTACAATACTCTAAAGGGTGGGTGAATTGAGTATATTTAAAATTTGTTAGGTCCCAATAAAGGTGCTGTTACAACTTTTGCTGTAAACTGAAAATGTGTAGTAATTAAGAAACTGGAAAGCAGAAAATAATAATCCTAATCACAGCCACACAGCAAGAACAAAAAGAAAAACATAGGCAACCAGACGACACAAGAAATTTATAGTGGTTCCCCAAATCTGGGTAGTCCACTCTTCTACCACCCTGGTAGAAATCCACTCAGGTTTTTGATCAGGTGCCAGACACCAATGGGTTTTATCAGGTCCCCAAAAACCAACTCAGGCCTTTTGATCAGGAGACTTGCAACCAGGAATCACTTTTGAATGGAGATGATAACCCTTTATACAGGAGGGGGTGAGAGAGTGATTTTATCTTCTCTGTCAACAATCAGAGAGAAGACATATGTGGAATGATGTTAGCAAACAGCTCCCCCTGAGATGTAGAATGATTCAGGGAAGATCTGGAGCTTTGCTGCAGGGTGATAGATCTTCAATCAGAGTTCTTGACTAGCAGTGATGCACGGACTTCTTGACCGATTTGAAATCTGTTGTCCTTGGAAGTCCTGGAGAGAATATGGAAGAAGAAGACTCTTGATATTGTATGATTGTTCTTCTTCTTCTGAATCAAGATCATTGCTTGTCACTTGTATGTCTTGTATTCTTTAGTAATTTTTGACTGTGTGAATCTTTTTCTGAATCTGTATATTTTCTTCCAGTCAGTCTGTGGCTCTCTATTTTTTCTGACTGAGTATCGATCTTCTATACTTCTCTATCTTTTCAAAAATTTGAATCCTTTGTAATTAATGCTGACGCCTTGAGAATAATCGGCATTGAATCATTTCCTCAACTGTCTCGTGGAAAATCAGCAAGTAATATTCCTGAGGAAGACCGTAATCAATGCTCCTTCTAACGGATACATTCAGAGAATGTATAACATTAATTACTCAGGAATTTACGCATTAGAATGGGGACAGAAGGCCGGAAATGGCTAAATCTAGAGTCGTCGAACGAATAACAGAATTTGTCGAGCTGAGTTACTAGTTCGTCGAACTGAGATTTTGTATTCGTCGACCAGACAACTTCTTGTTTGTCGAGCTGAGTTTCCAAGATCGTCGAGCTGATAACAGAGTTGCATGATTCAGAGCCTTTGCCTTTTCTGTCTGAAGTTCATTGAGCTGAAAATTGCATTCGTCGATTGGGGTTCAGCAAAAATTTTGGACTTAGTCAAGTATTTTGTGTTGACTGATATTCTGTGTGTCGACATGAATCTTCTGGTGTCGACACAGGTGGGTGTCGACTGATTAGTCTTCGTGTCGACACAAATCTTCTGGTGTCGACATAAGTTGGTGTTGACTGATTATTCTAGGTGTCGACACAAGTTTTCTGGTGTCGACATAGTTGGTGTCGACACATGCCCTAAGTGTCGACACAAATCTTCTGGTTCCAGAATTCGTCGAGTAGAGTACTGAGTTCGTCAATCCTGAGAAGTTGTGAATTCGAGGTCCATGTTCGTCGAGCTCAGAATCTTGTTCGTCGACCAAAGTCTGAAGTTGGACTTAGAATAATTTGAAGTTATCCTGACTTTAGTTTATTGAAGTATCCCAGTTTTCGTCGACTAGAGAATGAAGATCGTCGAGCTCAGCTCAGAGAAATATCTCAAGATCGTCGAGCTGAGAACGTCTTTCATCGACCTGAGTTCGACGAACGTCGAACTCATTTTTCTTGGTCTCGAAATCTTCTAAGTCTTGAGTCTCTGATAGTCTTATTGATAGCTGGTCAATCTGATGTTGATTCTAAGGACTTGGCCTAGACTCTAGGACACAACTATGACCCTTGCTATACATGTTGGGTCACATCATCCTAAGTTAGTGAACCTATCCCAAATCAACTAGGGATCCAACAATCTCCCCCTATTTGGGTGAGGTCACTAATAGACTCAAAACAAAAACATAAAAATAAACAAAGTAGGGAAAAAGGTATATTTGGCAGAGATTTACTAACACATGCATCATATATATATGTACATGAGCTTTGTTTTAATCAGACAAATCAGTTTTTAGGCTAATGCAGAGAAAGGAAAAAAATAAGCAATGTAAAGATTATTTCTTCTTTTCCTTATCTGTGGGATTATCTTCTTTAGTATTTCCACCTGGCTTTGTAAAGATAATTTCTCTTTTTGGATCCAAAGCCTATGCATGTATCATTGTCATGTTAGCTGCCCCAATAATATTCAGAGATGTAGTTCTGGGGACAACTGCTTCAGGATGTAGTTTCATGTAATCATCAACATTGAATAATTTATTTGCTTTATCAAATCTTTTGAGTTCTTCCTTTCTGTATTTGGACATAGTTGTATATCCTGATATATCTTTGCCTTCAGCTTTTGCTTTATTAATCAAAGAAAGACCAACAATTTCATGGAATCTAGCCATTCTAGCAGTGTTTGCTGTTTCAGGATCCTCAAAAGAAATAGGAGGTGAATATGGTCTTTTAGGACTATTAGCCTTCTGGTCTGCAGAGATACTTTCTTGTTGCTGCTGATGTTGTTGATGTTGTTGATGTTGCTGTTGTTGATTTTTTGAAGAGTGATGTCTTTGTTGACTGCTTCCAGAAGATCTCCCTTGATGTCTTTGATAAGTTTTAATAGGGTCAGATCTCTGAGAGCTAGAGCCAGTGGCACCAGCTGCTGGAGGATGTGGAGGAGGTGGATCTTTTCTATATCTATGAACTGGAGGAGGAGAATATTTTCTACTTCTTTTCTTCTCCTTTTGCTGATTTTTAGACAACCACATCCATGCTGGCATTCCTTTGTAAGGAGTAATATTTTGGAGGATATAGAATGGAGTGTCATTCTTTGGGTTTGGCTTAGTAGCAGGAGGAGGAGGGGCTTTCCTTTTCTTTGACAACAGTTTCTTCTTTTTCTTAGCAGCTTCTTCATCTGAATCTTCTTCTTCATCATCATCATCATCATCTAAATCTTGAGGATTATTATATAAAGCATCTATATCTCTCAAGATGTCCTCAGATATAATAAATTTTTTAGTTGGAACTTGAACTGAGCTTTCAGCTGCTTTTGTTTCTTCTATAATGTCAGCCAAGATCAACTCATCTAGATCTAGCATAGGAGAGTCATGCATCACAAAGATTGGTGTTTAGATAGCTTTTAGAGGGGATGGAATGACTGCAGATGTTGGTGCAGATACTGGAATTACAAAGCTATCATATAGTTGCTTAGCAACTGTTGGACTGACAGGAGAGGTATAAGGAATAATAGCCAAATGTGGCTTAGTAAATTCTTCTGGAAGAAGATGCATATATACAGTGTCAAAAGTTTTCAGCAATTCTTCTAAGTTAACTGTGGGATTTAGGATAAAGTCACCAACAGTTTTGAATCCTTCATAATCTGACTCATCAAAATCCATGACAGTATCAATGAAATCAAATAACTCTTTACTTATACAATTTGTATATTCTGCTGTGAAGACTGGAGTATCTGCTGGTGCTTGAGCTGAAGACTCTGAAGTTATAGCTGCTGATTCATCATCAAACATCTCCCCCTGCCTAGTTTCAGTAGGAACTGAGGCCAGGCTCCTGACTGAGGAGGGGGCAGCAATGAGAGCAGATATTTGGGCAGATAAAGAGATAATAGTAGTAGCAAGAGGTGTTATGGCCTCTGCTATAAGTGATTTAAGAAGGGGAGTGATGATGGTGATGATAGATGAGATGGTAGAGGGGTCCAATGAGCAAGTGGTAGATGGTGTTGCAGTTGGTGTGGAAGAGGTGGCAACTATTGATGGAAGAGAGGGTGGAACAGCAGGTATGCGAAGGTTAGATGTTGATGGGGATGGAAGGGTGGCATCTTGCATCATGGTGTCTGATGGTAGGATGTAAGATGGTATGGAAGATATATGAGGGGGAAGTGGAGACTGTGGTGGTGTAGAAATATATGTGTCATGAGGGGATTCAGGAGGTGTGGGTGGTTGATTTTCCTGAAGGGGGGAAGAGGGAATGTCATTGATGGTGATTGGTAAATATGGAGTGACTGGGGATTTTGTTGTTCTTGGAAGGGGGGCTGCAAGAAAAGATGTGGAAGGAATGTTCTCTTCAGCAGGGTGGGGAGTAGCTTTACTAGCCCTTGTGCCTTCAGAAGATTTGCTGGAAGAGGTGGAAGTCATAGAGGGCTTAGTGATGGTCCTCTCCCATCTGCCAAATAAGGCACATGTTAGCCTTTTACTGGCATTTATGAATATGGTCTGGGAGACCAGGGATTCAACAGCCTTTTCCTGTAGGAAGATTCCTAGAATTTTTCCAAAACAGACTTCCTTCTTAGTGTTCTTCTTCTTTATCAAATCAAACAGAAGTTGAGCCCAGTTTATTGGTTTCTTATTGATGATTGCACACATAACCAGAAATTGGTGTTTGGTGATATAATCGTGTGCAGTGTGTTTTCCAAGTTGCACTTTGCCAACCAAGTCTGCTAAAAATTTATAGGGAGCAGACAAGTATTTCTTCAATAGTTTGTTGGGATTGTCTCCAGCATAATCCATGAGGCTCAACATCATATCATACTCCTCTATTTTAATTTCGAGGTCCTCTACTCCATTTCTCAATCCAAAAATCTCAGTTAAGATTGCGGGGGTTAAACAGACTGAGTTACCCGCGATGGTGCCCGTCATGATGTTCTCTTCTGTGGACGACAATGTGTATACTCATTCCCTGATTTCCATGCTGTGTAGTTTAGCCCTTCTCATCATCAGGGTTTTTAGTTCTTGTTCTTCAAGAAGTTCCAGGATATATAGAAAGATTGGATCGGAATGGTGAAACTAATCGAAATCCACATCAAATCCTGTATCAAACATCATTCCTGTGAGATTGCTTGCCAGAGCCGCCATTAAAATCACCTGCAAGAAAGACATAAAAACGACGATCAAGTGCAAGGGAACAGAAAGCGTGGGATGGAGGTCGAAGAAAACCTAGATATAAGGTTTTTCGGAATATGAATCAACAAACTCCGTTCCACGAAAATAAAATTGATTCTTTGAAGTGAGGTCGACAAAATAGTTTAGAGTTAAATAATTTGTCGAGCTCATCAAAAGAATTGAAGACGGTTCGTCGAAATTAGTTCGACGAATATCTTCTGAAGCAAAGTTCGTCGATCGCTGGTCGACGAAAATTTTTTCACTCACAGAGAGTTCGTCGATCTCCGTTCAATGAGTATCTCTCAAACTTTCCCTGGTTCGTCGAACTCTGTTCGACGAACTCTGGAAAATTTGTCGAATGCAGACAGAACTTAAACTAAGTCTTCTCCATTGATCATTCCCAGCTGATTTAGAAAGAAAGCATGATTTTTATCATCCAGAGGTTTGGTGAATATGTCAGTTTTTTGTAAATCAGTGTAGATATAGACAAGCTTAATCTTATGTTTGTCTACACACTCCCTAATGAAATGATGTCTTATGTCAATATGTTTTGTCCTACTATGGTGAACTGGATTTTGTGTTATTGCTATAACACTAGTATTATCACAGAATAGGGTTGAATTATATAAGTTGAACCCATAATCTAGAAGCTGATTGTGTATCCAGAGCATCTGTGAACAACAGCTGCCTGCTGCAATATATTCTGCTTCAGCAGTTGAAGTTGTCACTGATGTTTGCTTTTTACAGAATCATGATACTAATCTCATACACAAGAACTGACAAGTTCCTGAAGTATGTTTTTTATCAACCATGCATCTAGAAAAATCAGCATCAGAGTATCCAGTTAACTCAAATTCTGATTTAGTAGGATACCGTAGGCCTAGATTAGGACAACTCTTTATATATCTTAAAATCCTTTTAAAGAAAATTAGATGAGATTCTTTAGGGTTCACTTGGAACCTAACACAAAGGCATGTAGCAAACATAATATCTGGCCTACTTGATGTGAGGTATAATAGGGACCCAACAATGCCCCTATAAAGTTTCTGATTTACAAGTTTTCCTGGTATATCAGAGTCCACAACAGCATTGGTGGCCATGGGAGTTTTCTTAGCTGAGGCATCAACCATCCCAAACCTCTTTAGAAGTTCTTTAGCATATTTTGCTTGTGAGATTAAGATGCCATCAGGGAGCTGTTTCACTTGGATACCAAGGAAATATGAAAACTCTCCCATGCTACTTATTTCAAATTTGAATGCATGAGGTCAGAAAACCTCTTGCACAATTTCGAATCTGTAGAGCCAAATATAATGTCATCTACATAGATTTGCACTAACAAGATTTGGTCCTTATGATGTCTAGTGAAAAGGGTTTTATCTACAGTTCCTCTTGTAAATTTATGCTCTAATAAGAAACTTGCTAAGGTCTCATACCAAGCTCTTGGAGCTTGCTTTAGACCATAAAGAGCCTTATTTAATTTAAAAACATAAGAGGGATAAGTTGGAGAAACAAAACCTGGATGTTGTTCTACATAAACCTCTTCTTGTAACACTCCATTTAAGAAAGAACTTTTCAGATCCATTTGAAAAACTTTGAACCTTTTGAATGCTGCATAGGGAAGGAAGATCCTTATAGCTTCCAACCTTGCAACAGGTGCAAAGGTCTGATCATAGTCAATTCCTTCCTCTTGCCTATATCCTTGAGCAACAAGCATAGCCTTGTTGCTCACAATGACTCCTTGGGCATCAAGCCTATTCCTGAAAACCCATTTGGTTCCAATAACTGGGTAGTTTTGGGGTCTTGGTGTAACGTCCCGAATCACTCTAGGCCCCTAGTGTGTGTGTTTTGAGTCAGGAGGGTTGACTCAAGTCCTGAGAAGTGCAGGAATTGGGCTGCACTTGTGAAGAAGTGGAGAAATCAGTGCAGAGTGACACGGGAGGTGACACGGGTAGTGACACGGCCGTGTCCCTACCCGTGTGCGTCGAGTTGAGCTCGACGAGCCGTGTCGAGATCGTCGAGAATCGTCGAGAATCGTCGAGCGGGGAACACGGGTAGTGACACGGGCGTGTCCCTACCCGTGTGCGACGAGTTGAGCTCGACGAGCCGTGTCGAGATCGTCGAGAATCGTCGAGATGCGTCGAGCGGGGAACACGGGTAGTGACACGGGCGTGTCCCTACCCGTGTGCGTCGAGTTGAGCTCGACGAGAAGTGTCGAGATGCAACCCGAGAAGTACACGGCCAATGACACGGCCAGGCACACGGTCGTGTCATGTGAACACGGGTCGGGACACGCCCCCGTGTCAAACATTGAACCGACATGGAAACCGCCACGGCCGTTTCGCGGAAGCGGGACACGGGTACGGACACGGCCGTGTCCCTACCCGTGTCATATTTTGCTTATAAGGGGCAGAAGAAACACTAGCCGTTTTCACTCTCATTTCACCCCCTATCTCCTGTGAGAACTCCTGGTGAGAGGAAAACCGCTGGAGCAAGTTCTACCGGAGGAGATTCGCCATCGCCGTGAAAGAGAAGATGCCGCCAAGGAGAACTACGAGATCCATGGCTAGAAATGGTGGTACCGCTGGAGCCAATGTGAGTTTCCTACCCTCTCCCTTGGTGCTAGATCCTAGATATTTAGGAGAGACATCGGTTCAAGAGAGCTTGATGGAGAGGAGAAGATTTCTAGGTTTGGCCATGCTAGGATTTGAATCCTAGATTTTTAGATCTCTTCAACCCTTCCCCTTTTCTTCAATATGACGATGGGTGGATGGTCTCGTGAGGAGTTTATGGCCTTTGAGGTTGAATAAGGGAGGAGAATATTTCTGGAAAATTTAGAAACGATCGCCTTGAGGAGTAAGACGAACCGATGTCGTTCATTTTCCTTTAAGATGCGCGCAGAATCTGTATTCTGCGCGCAGCGATATTATAGGCCCTTTTTATGTAGGATATGTGCAGATCTGGGCTTTTGGCTAAACACGAAAGTTGAAGCCCTTGGAAATACCTTTCCAACGAGTGGTTGCACGACTTCAGGTGATGTATGTGGCCCCGGGAAAACCTAATCGAGTTGCTGTCCGGCAGTTCCTGTACACAGAAACTGTGTTCTGTACGCAGCAGACTTCAAGTCCGATTTCAGATAGGATAACATCAAATCTGGGTTGCGGTCTGAATACGAGAGTTGTAGACCTCGGAAATACCTTTCCATCGAGGGGTTACACGACATCGCCGGATTCCTGTAGCCTCGGGAATCTCCGGTTGAAGTTGCTGTCCAGACTATTCCTGCACTTAAAAATCTGGGTTTTATAACATTTATATTTGGATTCGGAGAAACTAATATCACAGGTAACCCTGAGGCTGGGATAAACTTTTATGAATAATTAATTCAGTTGCATAAATGATGAAGATTATTAATCGGACTCCATGTGATCGAATTGTAAGATAGTATACTTGAATGATTTGACTTGTTAGAAGTTAGTAGATTTGTATACATATGCATCTTGATATATTGTGTTGAAATCACCTGATATGACATATAGAAGGATAACTCATGGCCATGTGAATGTTGAATAGTGGATTGAATTTGGTAGTCCAAAACTTAGAGCGTCGCCTTCCTATGGGTAGTATTGTGTAAGTTTGTAAGTGCGGTGTTGACCGCCACTTGTTTTGGGTTGTGTTGAGATAAGGTGTGGATGGATGGTTGGGCTGTGTCCTCGTGCTCACTCCGAGGCCCCTTCCATGATATGTTGATGTGATATTTGCATGTGGTGTGAGTCGACACGCGGTGTCGTACTCCTGGGTTAAGGATAGTGTGGCAGGTCTACGGACTCGCCAGTCGTCACACCGACGGGAGTTGGCAGTTAGACTTGGTCGGTTTGGGCTGTGTCCTCGGTGTTCACGTCCCGAGGCCCCTCCGACCATGTGAACGGTTGGGCTGTGTCCTCGTGCTTTCTTCCGAGGCCCCTTCCGGGTCACGCAAGGCCAGTTCGGGCTGTGTTCTTGGTGCACATCTACCCAAGACCCCGCTGGGCCATAGTACGCATGGGCTCCGCTGTTGTGTTCTTAGCGTTGAGGCGTACGGAGGCCTAGGTGAAGTAGTGTGATACCCGCCTAGTAGTAGAAGTGCCCGTTCTACTGTCACCGCCTGGCCACGGCGGCTGATGCCTGAGAGGTTAGCTACCTGCTCGAAAAGTGGGAACTATAGTCTGTGTCGACATAGCAATTGCATGGGTGTGCATGGGTGAGTCATTGCATAGCATTCATAGCATTTCATATCATTGCACCACAAGATCCTCATCGTATAAGTTTGTATGGGTACTCTTATACGATGAGTTACTTTTATGTAACCCGATCCTTAACTTATAATTTTGTATGGGCATTCTTATAAGTTAAGTTACTTTCCTGATGTTACTTATACTTGCTAGTTTAGTGTAGCTCTTACTTAAATGCTGATTATGATGTTGTTACTCTTACATTACCTTGCCACCTGCTTGTACTTCCTTTACTTGCATACTTATTATATACTATACTCTTGTTCCTTTTCTCCGCCCGGTGCCGAGGAGTCGCCGGGGGAGCGGATGTGAAACCACTTAGTCATTTCGACTAACGGTTGCTACGTCTTCCTTTTTAGGAGGTCACGCCGCAGGTAGAGCAGCCGCAGACTACGCAGCATGACAGCCAGGCCAGGACGACAGGGCCTGATGTGACGGTGCCGTCGATACCGACTGTTGCAGATGTTAGTGTTTTGATTACTCTGATGTAGCCCGTTTGGGCAATGTTTAGCTGTACTCTGATATATTGTAGAAGCATGTTTTAGCTTCTCATTATTGATGTATTTGGACATTATAACTTAGTGTGGATTTTGACTTCTGGATGTTTATTTATTTGGTTGGGTTGGCATGATTTATTGATATTGTTGTAGCCGGCGGAATAGGCGTCTTGTGGTACAGGTTAGCCCGCGTGCTAATGCTACCGCAAGGCGGCTGTTCCGGGCATAAGACTCCCCCTTCGTGCCGTGTTTTGGGATCCGGGTAGGGGGGTCTTACAAATGGTATCAGTTTGCCACGATCCTCAACTACGAAGTCATTCAACAATGGTGCCACCACCGTTTGGTTAGTCAGTTTGGGGACAAACTGACTTAGCGGAAGCAGTGGTGTGCCCATATGTAATTCACATTAAGTTTATCCAACTTAGACCTTAAGTTTAGCCAACCTGACCACAAATTTGTCGTGTACGTGTAGATTCCACTGCATGTTGAGCCGATGGGGGGCACTCCTACCCCTCCCATACCCACTCAGTTCGAACAGTCTGAGTTGGGGCAGACGCTCACCGCCATTCTTGATGCTTTTAAGGCACAGCAGGCTCCGGTGCAACAACAGGCCCCGAGCTCCAACTGGCTGAGCACCTTCCGGGCTCTCTCCCCTCCCGTCTACCTTGGGACGGAGTCAGCCGTACGTACAGAGGAATGGCTAGACACGATACAGGAGTTGTTGGCCGGTATCCGTTGCCCAGCCAACATGGCAGTGACATTGGCAGTGTCCGTCTTGGACTTACATGCGAAGAGGTGGTGGAAGTCCCTCATGGGCTCTACCTTCCAAGGCCGGATCTACACAGAGATAAGTTGGAGTGAATTCTCGGGTGTTTTCTTGGAGCACTTTATCCCTACATCGGCCCGAGATGAGCTTGAGCAAAGGTTCCTTCTACTAAAGCAGGGATCAAAGTCGGTCACAGAATACCAGCGGGAATTCCAGCATCTCGCAAGGTTTGCGGACTCTTATGAGTTGGATGACAGAGGTTATGCCAAGCGCTTCTATAAAGGGCTGCGAGATCCCCTAAGGCAGTCCCTTTTGTTTATAGCGGATGGTAGCTTGGCGGAGATCATTGATATGGCAAAAAGATTGGAGGCGGACCACATGGGATGTACTAAGAGGCCTGCGGAGGACGTGATGGAAGCCGGCCCATGGAATAGAAGGAGGCGAGACTTCAGAGGAGGAAGAGGTTATCAAAGAGGTGGAGGGCGTGTCCACCGAAACTATAGGGTGGAGCATCCAGTTCCGCAGCCGCCTGCGTTGCCTCCACCCCCACAGCCTCAGCGATTTCAACAACCTGAAGGGCGTCGTGGTCTGGTGTGCTTCGAGTGCAAACAGCCGGGCCACATCTGACGTTTTTGCCCGCAGCTATATGGGAACGTCCCTCCTGCTCTCCCTCCTGCTCTCCCTCCACCAGCTCCACGAGGACGGGGATATATGCGTGGTCGAGGACGAGGACCGCCAAGAGGAAACCCCGGACCGGTCCGGGATCAGGTGTACGCGCTTGACATGGCGCAGGAACGGAACCCACAAGATGTGATTGCAGGTATGATTTAATTAGTTTACATATTTGCATGGTTTAACATGAATTGAATAGAACTTATTAGACACTAGCAATAAGTTTTGGTCGTTGGCACTTAGGCACCGTGATTATTGGCGGGAGGACGGCCTATGCGCTGTTCGATACCGGTGCCTCACACTCTTTTGTGTCCGAGGATTTCATAAAAGACGTGGGGGATGTTCAGTACTTAACGGGAATAGCCCGACGTGTACGCCTTCCGGACGGCTCGGAGATGATCGCGACCGCCAAGTGCGAGTTGGAGTTATTTATTGATGGGAAGGCCTTTGATACACCGGCCACGGTTCTGAGAATGCCGGAGTTTGACATCATTTTGGGCATGGCATGGCTCGATTGGCACTTCGCAAGGATCGACTGCGCGGAGAAGCGGATCTATTTGAGACATGGAGACTCTGACGTCATCTTCCAAGGTATTGGCTTCGCTTCTCGCATGATGTTATCTTCCGTCCAGGTTGTAAAAGCTCATATGAAGGGGGACGAGGTCTTCATGATCTGGTTCGAGTTGAAGGAGGAAGCGTTGGAATTAAAGGATGTACGGGTTGTGCGGGATTTTCCCGAGGTATTTCCTGAGAAGCTACCAGGATTACCACCGCATAGAGAGGTCGATTTCCAGATTAATTTAGTACCAGGTGCCAAGCCTGTATCTAAGACTCCGTACAGAATGGCCCCGAAAGAACTCGCGGAGTTTAGAGTTCAACTACAAGAACTAGTAGATTCAGGGTTCGTTCGCCCCAGTTCATCACCATGGGGTGCCCCCGTGTTGTTCGTAAAGAAGAAGGATGGAACCCTGCGATTGTGCATAGATTATCGGGAACTCAATCGATTAACGGTGCGGAACACTTATCCGCTACCTCGGATCGACGAGTTGTTCGATCAATTAGTGGGAGCACATTGGTTCTCTAAACTAGACTTGCGCTCTGGATACTATCAGTTGAGGATACAAGAGGGGGATATTCAGAAAACAGCCTTCAGTTCGAGATATGGTTTGTATGAGTTCACAGTAATGCCGTTTGGGCTCACGAATGCACCTTCGGCCTTCATGAGCCTGATGAACAAGGTGTTTGAACCATACTTGGACATCTTCGTCATCGTTTTCATCGACGACATCTTAGTCTACTCAAAGACGGAGGAGGAGCATGTCGAGCACCTGACCCTAGTTTTGAAGAAATTGAAGGAGCACGCCTTGTATGCCAAGTTTAGCAAGTGTGAATTCTGGCTTAAGGAGGTTGCCTTCTTGGGGCATGTGATCAGTGGAGCAGGATTAGCTGTGGATCCAGCTAAGGTGCGGGCCGTGAAGGAGTGGTCGCCCTTGAAGTCGGCGGCCGATGTACGAAGCTTTCTTGGACTTGCTGGCTACTACCGCAAGTTCGTGAAAGGATTTTCCAAGATTGCCCTTCCTCTTACCTCCTTGACGAAGAAGGGTGTGCCATTTGAGTGGACACCTCAATGTGAAGCGGCATTTCAAGAATTGAAAGATAGGCTTACCTCCGCCCCCATCCTTGCACTTCCGTCGGGGAAGGAAGGATCCCAAGTTTACACGGACGCATCATATCAAGGGATGGGAGCGGTATTGATGCAGCACGGGCATGTGATCGCTTATGCTTCAAGGCAGTTAAAGAAACATGAAATCAATTACCCGGTTCATGATTTGGAGTTGGGAGCAGTGGTGTTCGCTTTGAAGGTCTGGAGGCATTATTTATATGGCGTCCACTGCGAGATCTTTTCCGATCACAAAAACTTGAAGTATGTTCACACTCAGAAGGAGTTGAACCTGAGACAACGGCGGTGGTTGGAATTTCTATGCGACTATGCGTTCACCATGAACTACCACCCCAGGAAAGCGAACTCGGTAGCCGATGCCTTGAGTAGAAAAGCGCCAGGCTCTAGCCCAGAGTCTCGGTTGATGAGTATGGAGTTGGCTCGGATGGTCGAAGAGATGGAAATTACTCTAGTATTCAAGGCTCCTTCGGCAGAGCATGCGGAGTATTTGGCCAACATGAGCATAATTTGTGATATCCGAGACCGGATTCGGGTGGAGCAAGGAATGGATGCGGCCTTGGCCCCGGCAATCAAGGCAATTGAAGATGGGACCACCGATGAGTACACACTAAAAGACGGCCTCGTTTATCTTCGAGGCCGACTTTATATTCCCAAGGGCGGCAAAATTCGGGAAGATATATTGAGAGAGGCGCATTCCTCTCAATATTCAGTGCATCCGGGTATTGCTAAGATGTACGCCGGACTGCGGAAGACCATGTGTTGGCCGGGAATGAAGAAGGATGTTCGCTACTATGTTACACATTGCGAAGCTTGCCAAAGAGTGAAGGCTGAATGCAGGAGTCCCGGTGGTTTGTTGCAGTCACTGCCCATCCCCGAATGGAAGTTCGAGGATATCTCCATGGACTTTGTTCATGGGTTACCTCGTTCTCGCTCCGGGAATGATTCAGTGTGGGTTATTGTGGATCGACTAACAAAGGTGGCCCGGTTCATTCCAATGAAGAAGGAAGCACACGTGGATGTTTTGGTACGCCTTTTTGTGGAGCAATTTGTACGGTATCATGGCGTGCCCAAGACAATTGTTTCAGATAGGGATGGTCGGTTTACATCCAATGAGTGGAAGGCGGTACAGGCGTATTTGGGCTCACGCCTAACCTTTAGTACCGCATTTCATCCACAGACTGACGGGCAGTCTGAAAGGACCATCAGGACACTGGAAGATTTATTGTGGTTATGCGTGCTGGACAGAGGAGAGCCATGGGAAAGGCTCTTGCCCCTGGTGGAATTCTCCTATAATAATAGCCATCAGGCGAGCATCGGCATGGCGCCCCATGAAGCCCTTTACGGAAGAAGGTGTAGGACTCCCTTGTCTTGGGTGCAAGATGAAGATCCGAAGGCATTGGGAAACGAATACATAGATGATACTGATGCGGCGGTCAGATTGATACGGGATCGCATGTTGGAGGCTCAAAGTTGACAGGCAAAATATTACAATAGAAAGCACCGCATGGTGGAGTTCCAGGTGGTCGAAAAAGTGTTCCTTAAGATTCGGCCGATGCATGGAGTGTCACGGGTGCGGGGAGTGAAAAAGCTCAGCCCAAGGTATGTTGGGCCTTATACTATATTGGAAAGAATTGGCCCGTTGGCCTATCGGTTGGAGTTACCACCGGAACTAGAAAATCTTCACGATGTGTTCCATGTATCGTCGCTTCGAAAAGCACTATTGTGGCCCGACCAATTTATTCCCACTACTGATGGTGCAGTGGCGTCGGATAGATCTGTGCGACTAGAGCCGGTGCGGATTGTTGACAGCGAGACAAGAACATTACGCTGCAAAAGTGTTCCCTTAGTGAAGGTGCAATGGTTGAATCATGGGAAGGAGGAGTACACCTGGGAGCCAATGGATTTGATGCAGCAACGCTACCCGGAGTTGTTTGCCCAAGGTAGTCTTATTTAAAAACGTATGATAAACTTCCTGTTAAGCTTTTTTTTTTTTCCACACAGCCTAAGCCTGATTTCGGGGACAAAATCTTTTATTTTGTTTATAGGATTTGTAACGTCCCGAATCGCTCTAGGCCCCTAGTGTGTGTGTTTTGAGTCAGGAGGGTTGACTCAAGTCCTGAGAAGTGCAGGAATTGGGCTGCACTTGTGAAGAAGTGGAGAAATCAGTGCAGAGTGACACGGGAGGTGACACGGGTAGTGACACGGCCGTGTCCCTACCCGTGTGCGTCGAGTTGAGCTCGACGAGCCGTGTCGAGATCGTCGAGAATCGTCGAGCGGGGAACACGGGTAGTGACACGGGCGTGTCCCTACCCGTGTGCGATGAGTTGAGCTCGACGAGCCGTGTCGAGATCGTCGAGAATCATCGAGATGCGTCGAGCGGGGAACACGGGTAGTGACACGGGCGTGTCCCTACCCGTGTGCGTCGAGTTGAGCTCGACGAGAAGTGTCGAGATGCAACCCGAGAAGTACACGGCCAATGACACGGCCAGGCACACGGCCGTGTCATGTGAACACGGGTCGGGACACGGGCGTGTCCCTACCCGTGTCAAACATTGAACCGACATGGAAACCGCCACGGCCGTTTCGCGGAAGCGGGACACGGGTACGGACACGGCCGTGTCCCTACCCGTGTCATATTTTGCTTATAAGGGGCAGAGGAAACCCTAGCCGTTTTCACTCTCATTTCAACCCTATCTCCTGTGAGAACTCCTGGTGAGAGGAAAACCGCTGGAGCAAGTTCTACCGGAGGAGATTCGCCATCGCCGTGAAAGAGAAGATGCCGCCAAGGAGAACTACGAGATCCATGGCTAGAAATGGTGGTACCGCTGGAGCCAATGTGAGTTTCCTACCCTCTCCCTTGGTGCTAGATCCTAGATATTTAGGAGAGACATCGGTTCAAGAGATCTTGATGGAGAGGAGAAGATTTCTAGGTTTGGCCATGCTAGGATTTGAATCCTAGATTTTTAGATCTCTTCAACCCTTCCCCTTTTCTTCAATATGACGATGGTTGGATGGTCTCGTGAGGAGTTTATGGCCTTTGAGGTTGAATAAGGGAGGAGAATATTTCTGGAAAATTTAGAAACGATCGCCTTGAGGAGGAAGACGAACCGATGTCGTTCATTTTCCTTTAAGATGCGCGCAGAATCTGTATTCTGCGCGCAGCGATCTTATAGGCCCTTTTTATGTAGGATATGTGCAGATCTGGGTTTTTGGCTAAACACGAAAGTTGAAGCCCTTGGAAATATCGTTCCAACGAGTGGTTGCACGACTTCAGGTGATGTCTGTGGCCCCGGGAAAACCTAATCGAGTTGCTGTCCGGCAGTTCCTGTACACAGAAACTGTGTTCTGTACGCAGCAGACTTCAAGTCCGATTTCAGATAGGATAACTTCAAATCTGGGTTGAGGTCTGAATACGAGAGTTGTAGACCTCGGAAATACCTTTCCATCGAGGGGTTACACGACATCGCCGGATTCCTGTAGCCTCGGAAATCTCCGGTTGAAGTTGCTGTCCAGACTATTCCTGCACTTAAAAATCTGGGTTTTATAACATTTGGATTTGGATTCGGAGAAACTAATATCACAGGTAACCCTGAGGCTGGGATAAACTTGTATGAATAATTAATTCAGTTGCATAAATGATGAAGATTATTAATCGGACTCCATGTGATCGAATTGTAAGATAGTATACTTGAATGATTTGACTTGTTAAAAGTTAGTAGATTTGTATACATATGCATCTTGATATATTGTGTTGAAATCACCTGATATGACATATAGAAGGATAACTCATGGCCATGTGAATGTTGAATAGTGGATTGAATTTGGTAGTCCAATACTTAGAGCGTCGCCTTCCTATGGGTAGTATTGTGTAAGTTTGTAAGTGCGGTGTTGACCGCCACTTGTTTTGGGTTGTGTTGAGATAAGGTGTGGATGGATGGTTGGGCTGTGTCCTCGTGCTCACTCCGAGGCCCCTTCCATGATATGTTAATGTGATATTTGCATGTGGTGTGAGTCGACACGCGGTGTCGTACTCCTGGGTTAAGGATAGTGTGGCAGGTCTACGGACTCGCCAGTCGTCACACCGACGGGAGTTGGCAGTTAGACTTGGTCGGTTTGGGCTGTGTCCTCGGTGTTCACGTCCCGAGGCCCCTCCGACCATGTGAACGGTTGGGCTGTGTCCTCGTGCTTTCTTTCGAGGCCCCTTCCGGGTCACGCAAGGCCAGTTCGGGCTGTGTTCTTGGTGCACATCTACCCAAGACCCCGCTGGGCCATAGTACGCATGGGCTCCGCTGTTGTGTTCTTAGCGTTGAGGCGTACGGAGGCCTAGGTGAAGTAGTGTGATACCCGCCTAGTAGTAGAAGTGCCCATTCTACTGTCACCGCCTAGCCACGGCGGCTGATGCCTGAGAGGTTAGCTACCTGCTCGAAAAGTGGGAACTATAGTCTGTGTCGACATAGCAATTGCATGGGTGTTCATGGGTGAGTCATTGCATAGCATTCATAGCATTTCATATCATTGCACCACAAGATCCTCATCGTATAAGTTTGTATGGGCACTCTTATACGATGAGTTACTTTTATGTAACCCGATCCTTAACTTATAAGTTTGTATGGGCATTCTTATAAGTTAAGTTACTTTCCTGCTGTTACTTATACTTGCTAGTTTAGTGTAGCTCTTACTTAAATGCTGATTATGATGTTGTTACTCTTACATTACCTTGCCACCTGCTTGTACTTCCTTTACTTGCATACTTATTATATACTATACTCTTGTTCCTTTTCTCCGCCCGGTGCCGAGGAGTCGCCGGGGGAGCGGATGTGAAACCACTTAGTCGTTTCGACTAACGGTTACTACGTCTTCCTTTTTAGGAGGTCACGCCGCAGGTAGAGCAGCCGCAGACTACGCAGCAGGACAGCCAGGCCAGGACGACAGGGCCTGATGTGACGGTGCCGTCGATACCGTCTGTTGCAGATGTTAGTGTTTTGATTACTCTGATGTAGCCCGTTTGGGCAATGTTTAGCTGTACTCTGATATATTGTAGAAGCATGTTTTAGCTTCTCATTATTGATGTATTTGGACATTATAACTTAGTGTGGATTTTGACTTCTGGATGTTTATTTATTTGGTTGGGTTGGCATGATTTATTGATATTGTTGTAGCCGGCGGAATAGGCGTCTTGTGGTACAGGTTAGCCCGCGTGCTAATGCTACCGCAAGGCGGCTGTTCCGGGCATAAGACTCCCCCTTCGTGCCGTGTTTTGGGATCCGGGTAGGGGGGTCTTACACTTGGAGCCAAATCCCAAACTCTACATCTCTCAAATTGGTTTAGTTCCTCTTGCATTGCAAGGATCCAGTGAGGATCTTGGTCAGCATCATGAATGGTTAGAGGTTCAACCTGAGAAAGAAAACAGGCATGCATCAAGTCTTGGTTGAGTTGATGCCTTGTCTGTACACCTGCTGATATGTCTTCAATTACTTGAGATTTGGGGTGATCCCTAAGTGTGACAAAATCAGTAGGTGGAGTTGGTTGTGCAATAGCATTTTGAATAAATTCCTCTTGTGGAATTATATTTGCTGTTGGTTGAGGCTCATGTTCTTCAGCTTTATCTTCTTCACTATATTCAATGACTTGTGGAGAGGGATGAGTGGGAACCTCTTGGGTGAGGTTTAGTCCATCCAATGTCTCACACAAGTGGGGTACCTGCAAGTTGATACTGGTAGAAACTTCTTTCTCCTTGCAATACATGTTAGTTTCATCAAAAGAAACATGAATTGACTCTTCTACTTTTAATGTTGATTTATTAAATACCCTATAGGCCTTGCTTACTTGGGAGTATCCTAGAAAAACTCCCACTTCAGCCTTGGCTTCAAACTTTCTAATATATTTCTTGTTGTTATTATGTATATAACATGCACAACCAAAAACTTTAAAATAGTTTATTTTAGGTTTCTTCCCTGTGAGCAATTCATAGGGAGTCTTGTTCTTCAGTTTGTGAATTAAATCCTATTCAGGACATAGTTTGCAGTGCTTACAGCCTCTGCCCAAAAGGTTAGTGGCATGTATGCATCATCAAGCAATGTACCTGCAGCTTTAATGAGCGTCCTATTTTTCCTTTCAGCTACCCCATTTTGTTGGGGAGTTCTAGGAGCTGAGAAGCAATGCCTGATACCTTCCTTCTGACAGAACTCATGCATAAGAAGAGACTCAAACTCTGTGCCATGATCACTTTTGATCAATGCAACATGAGTAGAGAACTCAATCTGTATGGTCATGACAAAATCTGTAAGAAGCTTGAATGAATCTGACTTTGTTCTCAGAAAGAATACCCAACTGAACCTGAAGAAGTCATCCACTATAACTAAAGTGTAGGATTTCCCTCCTAGGCTTTGTACAGCAATGGGTCCAAAAAGATCCAAGTGTAGCAAGTACAAGATCCTAGGTGAATCACACTTATTAATTAATTTGAAACTAGTTTTAGTTTGCTTGTCTAATTGACAAGCCCTGCAGAGACCTTCCTTCTTGTGGGGAGCAGAAGGTAGACCTCTAACAAGGTTGTGCTTAGATAACCTAGCAATGTTTTTCAGGTTTACATGTCCTAGTCTTTTGTGCCATAAGACATTCTGATTGCTAGTTAAATTCAGTAAGCAAATATCAGTTATGGCAGAAAGAAAATTTACTAAGTAAATGTTTCCTTGTCTACTTAGAGTTAAAACAATTTGGTTATTTTTATCAATGATAGAGCAAGTAGATGGGTTAAAGTGTACATGATAACTATCATCACATAATTGACTTATGGAGATGAGGTTATGCTTCAGTTCACTTACATATGTCACCTTTCTGAATGTGACAGCCCCTATTCTCACTTCTCCAACTCCTTCTAACTGACCACATTTTGAGTCACCAAAGATAACCTTTGTCCCCAGCTTGGACTTACAGTTGAATAGAATGTCCTTGCTGCCAGCCATGTGTTTGGAGCAGCCACTGTCTAGGTACCAAGTTTGGTTTTCCCTTGGACAGTTTATCACCTGCAATATAAGCAGTTAATGATTTCTGACCCAGGTTACCTTGGGCCCTTTGTATTGCTGATAAGAGAAACTAGAAATAACAGAAAATTCTGGCTTAGATTTATATCCTAGGGGGGTGATATCTCCTAGGTGGAATGGTCCAGTCAGCCCATGGATTAAATTATTTCCTAAAAGTATTTAAGTTTCTGTTGAAGTTATAGTTTTGACTAAGTCTTCCTAGGTTCGATGATTTTATGTAAGTTCGTCGATCAGAGGTTGACGAATTGGGTTGAGATCGTTGATATCTGCCCAGAGAATGAACATGTTCATTCTCTGTACCCCACGTTCGTCGAGCTCTGCTTGACGAACCATACAAAGTTCATCGATCGCAGTTAGACGAATAATGATAACTATAGTTGGCATTCAGAGTTCGTCGATCTGGGTTCGACGAACTGGCCCCTTTTCATCGATCTGAAGTCGACGAAAATTGCTGAACTTTGTTTTTATTGGGTGTTTTCTGTTTTTCAATTTTGTCCTTGGTTTTAATTTGTTCAAGAATTTTATTTACCTTATATACTTGATCAGTATTCTTCTTTCCTTTCTCAGAAATAAAATTTATGGGTTGTGACAGGTGGTTTTTCTGAATAATAGGTGGTTCACTAGATGATGCACCTAATCCTAACTTACTTCCATTAAATCTAGCATTAGATATATTGGTGAATACTGCTAGTTGTTTGCTTCTTCCATTTAGTGATTCTTCTAGCTATTTTGCTTTACTTCATCTTTCAGAAGAGTGATTTTTTCACTAAACATGTCTATTTCATTTTTTAATTTAGTGTTTTCTAAAACTATGCTATCATAGTTATTTTGTTTATCTCTGGGAAGTTTGATTTCCTTCTCAGAGTTGATTAAATCTAAACACATGACTTAAAATCTGATTTAAAAGAATCTGAACAATAATCAAACCATGATAATACCTGATCAGCTTCTGATTCAGAAGCTTCCTTATTTTCTGAATCTCCTTCTTCTTAGTTGCTTCTTGAGGCATCAATTGCCATGAGGCAAACCTCCTTTGCTCTTTCTTCTTCCTCATCTTCACTGGAGCTTGAGGATGTTGACTCTTCTTCAGTCTCACTCCAGGTCTCAGCCACAAATCCCTTTTCCTTCCTCTTATGTTTCCTGGAAGAGGGTTTGCTGGTGTACTGTCTCCTGGAATTCTTTTCCTTTTCTCTTCTCTTCTCTTTCTTCAGGTTCTCTAGACACTCAGAGAGAAAGTGCCCAGGCTTCCAGTATCTATAGCAAACAACTTCCTTTGTTGGCGTCTTATCATACTTTGGCCTGTCATCTTTTCTTGATGACTTTCTTCTGAAGTCCTTTCTAGCCATCTTGAAAAATCTCTTAGTCAAGAGACTTATAAGTTCTTCATTTGATGTTGAAGATTCTGATTCTTCTAAGGCTTTGAAGGCTATGTTCTGTTCTCTTCTAGCTGCTGGAGGTGTTCTTTGTTCAGCAGTCTCCCTTGCCTTTATTAACTGCTCATACGACTTTAGTTTACCCAATAGAGATTCAGTTGAAATCTCATTTAGGCATCTGGCCTCTTGATAGGTCAAATTCTTGTGTCCCATGAGCTTGGGAAACACATCAGAATTTTGTCATTCACTTCAGTGAGAGTGATGACCTTGTCCAGAGTTTTTATCTCATTAATTATTGAGCTTAATCTGTTATACATCTCTGAAACTATCTCAGCTTCCTGTTTCTTGAAATTCTCATATTGGGATATGAGATTTGATCTCCTATCCTTCCTTTCATCAGCTGATCCATTAACCATTTGGTTTAGGGAATCCCAAATGGCTTTTGCTGATGTGCACTCAGCAACCTTCTGGAAAATGTCATCAGACATTGTTTGTGCCAATATGTTCATGGCTTTTGCATCAGCCATCTTGGCTTTCCTGTAAGCATCATTATAATCTAGAGGAGGTACTGCAGTCATATTTGTAGAGCTACTTGGAGGAGCTGCAGGTGGTGGAGGTACTCCTGTTAAGATGGAAGCAAAGATATCTTCATCAATAGAATTCATATATAGCTTGATTCTTGCCTTGCAGATTCCAAACTTTTGCAAGTTGCAAACTGGAGGTCTAGTGCTTGCATAATCTTTATTCTGTGCCATGGCTATGTTTCTACTTTAAAAGTTAAATGTGAAAGAAGGTGATGTGTAGATCTAACATGGGATCTTTTGGTTCAAGATTTAACTTGTGCAACCAAATGAACCTGCTCTGATACCAATTGAAAGTGAGGGTTAGGTCTACAATACTCTAGAGGGGGAGGGGGGTGAATAGAGTATATTTAAAATTTGTTAGGTCCCAATAAAGGTGCTGTTACAGCTTTTTGTTGGGTACATTGGTCAAATGTACCTGATTTGAAGAAGCCTCACCTAACTCAATGATATACATCATAATGTATCTGATGTTTGTTTGAGTTACTTGTGCAGGATAGGTATTCACTGGACTGAAGCTAAAAGTTTCTAAGTCCATGTGTCGACACCCAGAGGGAAAGTGTCGACACTTGAGAAAGCTTGTGTCGACATCCAGACAAGCAGTGTCGACACTTGGAGTAATTGTGTCGACACCTGGGATGAAGAGTCGACACTAGACAGAAAGTGTCGACACTTGGAGCTGTGTCGACACTCAGTGAAGAAGTATGCAGAAAAGCTGTGTCGACACTTAGCAGAAGTGTCGACACCTAGAAGAGCTGAGTCTACATCAGGAAGTGTCGACACTTGGAGTTGTGTCGACACTCAGCAAAATTCTGCAGAGACTAAGGACAAGTGTCGACACTCAACACAATGTGTCGACACTCAATCAACATATGAAGAATGTGTCGACACTCAGCACAATGTGTCGACACACATCCAGAAGAGTCAACACTTGAAGAAAGTGTCGACACCCAGCACAATGTGTCGACACTTAGTTGAAGACTCTACACTTGAAGAAAGTGTCGACACAAGGAGCTGTGTCGACACTTAGCAAAGAACAGAAAAGTTTACAAAATATTCTAAGTACAAGTGTCGACACTAAGGGAAAGTGTCGACACTCAGCTGAAGAAATAACATTGAAGACTTGTGTCAACACCAAGAAGCAGTGTCGACACTTGACAGTTTCAACACATGAAGATGTGTCGACACAAAGGAGATGTGTCGACACTTAGAAGAATACAGTTAAAGAAAGAAGTACAAGTACTTGTGTCGACACTCAATCTCAGTGTCGACACATGCATAAGAATCTGTATCGAGACATAAAAGGAATTGTGTCGACACCTTGTAGACTTGTGTCGACACTTACACAACATGTGTCGACACTTGGTCTATAAGTGTCGACACTTAAGAACAGAAATTCTCGACACTATCTGACAGTTAGAGAATTTCAAGAAGTGACTGGTTGACATGACAGCTGCCGATCCAGCTGGTCTACAGCAATTGTCAGAGAAATCAGAAGTCTGTTATGAACCGGACCAGCCGGTTACCATGAAGGAAGCCTATAAATAGGCACCCATAGTTTACAGAAATAGATTGATTGTTGTTATTACAAGTAGTGAGAATAATTGAAGTGTTTGATCAGATTAAATCAGAAAAGTGATACACAGAGGATCAACACAAGAAGATCTGGCAGTCCAACTGCAGATCTAAGAAGTTGGAGAGAGAGAGATCCAATCAAGAATTCAGTCTTTGGAACTAAGGCTGAGAAGAAGGATTCAAAGTCATCTGGATCTCAAGAAGCAGAGGTCAAGGATCAACTGTAGAGGATTCAGACTAATTCAGTTCTAACTCAAGAAGCTTTGAAGGAAGCTAAGTCAGTTTGGATCTAGCTGAGTTCTTCCAAGAACTCTTCAAGAAACTCTCAACTCCTCTCTTATTTTCTGAGTTGTAGAGTTAATTATTGTATTTCAATTCTAACTTGTAGGATCCATTGGATCTGAGAGAATTGTAAGCCTATATTATAAAGGCTGAGGGTAGGGCTTGGTTGCCTGAGTGTAGGAGTTGACGAACTCTGAGTGTAGGCCTTGATTGGCTGAGTGTAGGCCTGGGTGGCTGAGTGTAGGCCTTGGTGGCTGAGTGTAAGGCTTTGGGCCTGAGGTGTAGGAACCTAGTTGGGTTCTGAGATAGTGGAGAAGTTTGGCCGAATCTAGTACACTGCTAGATAGGCGAAGGGGGAAAGTGGATGTACCCAAAGATTGGGGAACCACTATAAATTTGTGTGTCTGCTGTGCTGTGATGTGCTGTGGATTAACTGTTTATATTCTGTTATTGCTGTTAACTGTAAAAATCTGTGAGATAACTGTCTTGCTGCAAACTAAGTTTCAAAAAGGTTTAGGTCACCTATTCACCCCCCCCCCCTCTAGGTGTTTAGGTACCATAACTTTCAAGTGGTATCAGAGGGAGGTTCCTCAAAAAGGACTAACTGTCTGAGGAGATCCAGTTTGGCAGATTCAGTGTAAGTCAGAACACAGTTTCAAGAAAATCAAGAAACATGGGTTCTTCAGAGAATCACAAGGAATTGGGTTCAATGAAACTGCCCATATGCAGAAAAGAGATTTTTGGAATCTGGAAAGAGAGGGTAAGGCTGTTCATGGAAGCCTCTGACCCTAGAATCTACATCACAGTCAAAGAGGGGCCATATGTGCCCATGAAGATCTCAGTATTGGATGCAAATCAGAGGACTCCAAAGGATTTCTCTAAGATGACCAAGGATGAAATTGTCCTAGCCACTATGGACAAAAGGGCACAAAACATAATAGTAAGTGCCATTGATGATGCAACTTTTCAGAACCTAATTCACTGTAAAACAGCAAAAGAAATGTGGGATACCCTCATTGTCTATATGGAAGGTTCTGAAGAAGTTAGACAAGATAGAAAGTCCTTGCTTAATCAAGAGTATAAGAGCTTTAGGCAAGGAAGAGGAGATAGCATCACTGAATGCTACAAGAAGTTCTATAGAATTGTTAATGAACTCATGTCATATGGAAGAGAGTTCACTAACTATGAATTGAATGATAAGTTCTTGAGGTCCCTAACCAAAGATTGGGACACTAAGATCTGTGCCATCAGAGAAATGGCAAAGTTGGGAGAAATTCCTCCTCCCACACTGTTTGGCAAGTTGCTGTCTTATGAGATGCAGCTGTCTGTGAGAAAAGAGGAGGAAAAATCAACAAGGACTGAGCACAGGGAAAGGACTGTTGCCTTCAATTCAGAAGTACCTAGAAAGGGCAGGACTAAGTCATCAACTCCTCCTCCAGAGGTAGTTGAATCAGAATCTGATGAGTCTGTTAGCACAAAGTCTACAAGCAGTGAAAGTGATGAAGACTTTGCTGCATTCACCAGACATTTTCAGAAATTCCTGAAGAAGAAACAGTGGAGGTCCAGACCTTCATTTTCCAAAGGGAAAGAAGTTCAGTATCAGGAGAAGAAGCCTTCAAAGAAGGATAAGAAAAAGACAAAGACTAGCAAGGCAACTGGGTCTAGGATAGTGTGTTACTGCTGCAATAGACAGGGTCATGTTATTGCAGATTGTCCTGAGAGAAGAAAAGATTCCAGTGACAAAAAGAAGACTCACTTCAAAGGAAAGAAGGAGAAGTCCTTTGTTGCAAAGAATGAGAAGACTCTTTCAAACATTTCTTCTTCAGACACTGAGACAGATGCTGAAGCCTACATAGGGCTATTTGCTGAAGAAGAAGAGGAGTTTATGCAGATCATGGAATCAATCTATGAACAAGAAGAGTGTCAGTGCCAAGGACTGATGGCATTGACTGAAAGTACCAAAATCCTGGAGCAGCCAGGACCTAGTCAGGTACAAAGTCCAACTCAAAGTTCAGATTTCAGTACTAGTTCAGAGTCAGATTCATCTTCATCAAGTGATGGAAGTGTTTCTGAATCTGAGGGAGATATTTATCGGCTCTTAGATGAATATAAAGTACTATTGCAAGCCTATAAGAAAAGCAAGTCCCTTGCCAAAAGTCAGGCAAAGGAAATTGCTGATCTAAAGGCAGCTGCAACAGACTTTGAGAAGGAATTTGATCAAAAGCTCAATGAGGTAGCCAGGCTGAAACACATTACTGTGATTCAGATGGGAACTATCACTTATAAAAATGATCAAATTAAGTTACTGGAGATCAATCTCCAGAAGGAAAGAGAGCTAGTTGCTAGGTTTTCAAAACCTAAATCAGTGCTACCCTTGATTGATGAATTTGTTCATCATAAAGGAAAGACTGGATTGGGTTTTATTAAACCAGCTAGGACTGTTCAGGATCAGTCCAAGTCCAAGGGCAAAGCCCCAACATTCAATAAGCCTACTGTAGTCAAGACAGCCAAGTCTGTACCTAAGCAAAGGTACAACAAGTTTGAATGCTGGTGTTGTGGCAAGGTTGGCCACTTTGCCTTGGATTGTTGGCACAATGCCAGTGCCAAGTTGAGTAGCAAGTTACCTGGTGGAAAGCCAGCAGGTAGCTATGTCAAGTTGCAAACTAACAATCACCAAGGACCCAAGTTCACTTTGGGTTCTAAGGTTCATTAATTTGTTTTGCAGGTGAATCCAAGTGGCCATACCCCAACATGGTACTTGGATAGTGGATGTTCCAGACATATGACTGGAACAAGGGGACTACTGAAGGACTACATTCCAATCAAAAATGGTCCTAAAGTGACCTTTGGTGGTTCTGAAAAAGGAATCATCAAAGGGTTTGGTAACATCTCTTCAAACCTTGTTACCATTACTCAAGTGGCTTATGTTAAAGGGTTGAAACACAACCTCATTAGTATAAGTCAGTTAAGTGATGTAGGGTATGACATCTCATTTGTTAAAAATGGTTGTCATATCAAGAAGTCAAGTGATTAAGAGATCATTTTGACAGGATATAGAAAGAGGAATGTCTACTGCTTAGACATTATGATTGAGAACAATGGTTCTCCTGTTTGTCTTGTAGCTGATGAGACAGTCTCTCATTGTGTCAAGTGGCACAAGAGGCTAGCTCATCTTAACTACAAGACTATTAGCAAACTCTTTAGCAAAGAGTTAGTGAGGAATGGTCCTCAAGTTAAGTGTATCAAAGATGACATTTGCTCAGCTTGTCAAAAGGGCAAGCAGACTAAATCCACCTTTAGAAGCTTAGACAACAAAGATGCTGTGAGGTGTTTATACCTCTTGCATATGGATCTATTTGGTCCAATGCCAGTTCACAGCTTAGGTAGGAAGGTCTATACCTTTGTAGTTATTGATGACTACTCAAGGTTTTCCTGGGTGTTCTTCTTAAGGCAGAAATCTGAAACACCTAGTGTCTTCTATAGCTTTGTTAAGCAAATTCAGAATGAATTGAACTGTACAGTGGTCAAAATTAGAAGTGACCATGGTACTGAGTTTCAGTCTGAAAGCATGACAAAACTGTGTGAAGACTTTGGGATATTTCAAGAATTCTCTTCACCTAAAACACCTCAGCAAAATGACATTGCTGAAGAGGAAGAATAGAACCTTGATAGAGGCTGGTAGAACCCTATTAGTGATACATCACTGCCTGAGTATTTATGGGCTGAAGCAGTTAACACTGCATGCCATGTGATAAATAGGGCTACCATCACTAAAAGGTTAAACAAGACCCCCTATGAAGTTGTGAAAGGCAGGAAACCAAATCTATCATATTTCAGGATTTTTGGTTGCAAATGCTTCATACTTAACAATGGAAAGTCTTACCTAACTAAGTTTGCTGCCAAGTCCCAAGAGGGAGTGTTTGTTGGGTACATCAATAATAGTAAGGCTTATAGAGTCTACAACTTGACTACACAAGTTGTAGAGGAGTCTGTGCATGTAGTTTTTGATGAGACACAACTAATTAACAATGAGTTGTCTAGCAATGTATGCAGCCCCACAGGTCTTACTAAGAAGATGGACAAGCTAACCATAGAAGATGTACCTGCTGCAAGACAGCAAGTAGAAGGAGATGGCTTATGTCCAGGGGGAGAACTACATGTACAAGGAGCTGAAGAAGTACAAGGAACTCAGTTTGATGAAGATGCTGAAGAAGTTCAACCAGAAGTAAGGATGCCTCCAGCCAATAGGCATCTAAGAGATCATCCAGTAGAGCTGATAATTGGAGATCCAAGACAAGGTGTTCAGACAAGGAGCAGAAATCAGAATGCAGTAGTATATTCAAGTTTTCTGTCTCAAATAGAACCAAAGAAATTTGAAGAAGCAATACAAGATCCACAGTGGACTGAAGCAATGCAGGAAGTGCTTAATCAGTTCAAGAGGTGCAAGGTTTGGGACTTGGTTCCTAAACCTAAAGATCACAATGTGATAGGAACAAAGTGGATCTATAGGAATAAGTTAGATGAACAAGGAGTCATCATTAAGAATAAAGCAAGACTGGTTGCAAAAGGATATAGGCAAGAAGAAGGTATTGATTTTGATCAAACCTTTGCTCCAGTAGCCAGACTGGAAGCCATAAGGATGTTCTTGGCCTATGCAACCTATCAAGGATTCAAGGTATACCAAATGGATGTGAAGTCAGCATTCCTAAATGGTAATTTGAAAGAAGAAGTCTATGTGGAGCAGCCTGCAGGTTTTGTTGATCCAACTCTACCTCATTATGTCTATAGACTTAGGAAAGCATTATATGGGTTAAAACAAGCACCTAGAGCTTGGTATGAAACCCTATCTAGTTTCCTCATTGAGAACAAGTTCTCTAGGGGGAAAATAGATAAGACTATATTCCTTAGGGAATCTAGAGGCAAAGTCATACTTGTCCAAATATATGTAGATGACATTATATTTGGGTCTACTGAAAGTAGCCTTTGCAAAAAGTTTGTAAAGCTTATGCAAAGTCAATTTGAGATGAGTAGTATGGGAGAACTAAAGTTTTTCTTGGGTCTCCAAGTTAAACAGACTGGAAGTGGTCTATCCATATGTCAGTCCAAGTTCACCCTAGAACTCATAAGGAAGTATGGTATGGATTCATCCAGTACCATGAAGACTCCTATGGGGTCAAGTATGTCTCTGAGCAAGGATGATGCAGGGAAACCTGTAGATGAAACCTTGTATAGAGGGATAGTTGGCTCCCTACTATACTTGACTGCAAGTAGGCCTGACATTATGTATGCTACATGTGATTGTGCCAGGTATCAAGCCTGCCCTAAAGAGCCTCCCTTGACTGCAGTCAAGAGAATCTTGAGATATCTAAAGGGCACACCTTATCTAGGCCTCTGGTACCCTAGGAATGGAGATTTTGATCTAACAGGCTATTCAGATGCAGACTTTGCAGGATGCAAAGAAGATAGAAAAAGCACCACTGGATCCTGTCAATTCCTAGGTGGAAGACTCATTTCATGGAGCAGCAAAAAGCAGACTAGTGTGGCTATCTCCACAGCTGAGTCAGAATATGTAGCTGCAGGAAGTTGCTGTGCTCAACTTCTGTGGATTCAACATCAGCTAGAAGACTATGGATTTCAGGTAAGTAGAACTCCACTTTTCTGTGATTCTACAAGTGCTATTTAGAGAGCTAATAATCCTGTATCACATAGTAGAACTAAACATATTGAGATTAAATATCACTTTCTTAGGGAACATGTAGAAAGAAATGATATTGCACTTGAATATGTTAAAACTGATAATCAAATAGCTGATATGTTTACTAAGCCCTTAGAAGAAACTAAGTTCAATAGGTTCAAAATTGAACTAGGTATGATAAACTTAGACTAAGTTTACAGAACTAAAAATTGTCTAAGTAAAAAGGTGTCGACACATAGACAAGTCTATGTCGACACAGAATAGTAAGTGTCGACACTTCAGGAAAATGGTGTCGACACATCTAGGAAGTTGGTGTCGACACTTCAGAATGTTAGTGTCGACACATGTCGAGTTGGTGTCGACACATCCATTGAGGTGTCGACACTTAAGTTTTACTCAGAATTTTCTAAGTAAAGTCTCGACTACATGTCGAGTAGTGTGGTGTCGACACTTAACCAAGTGTCGACACATAAAATCTGATGACTTAAACTTGTGTCGACACATGTGTGTCGAGACATTATAAGTCAGTGTCGACACTTATTGCCAGTGTCGACACATCTTTAGTAATCCATCCCGCCTGTTCGTCTTCAAACCAGAAAGGTATAAATAGGGTTCTGTCTTTGTTTGTCGACATGCTTTCAGAGTTTCGAGACCAAACTACTGTGTCGACATTTCTCTCTTCTAAAGACTAATTCTACAAACCCTAATGGCACCCAAGCTCGAGGAGAATGTCAATGAAGGCTATGAGCTGGTTCGTGGCGCATTCGACGATGGCGATCAAGAAATCAAATCGGTGATAACCCTAGTCACCGATTCTGGATTGGAGTATCTGGTTTCAGAACCAACTAAAATATGGAAGAAGGAAGTACTCGAATTCCTTGCTGGAGCTTCTGTAGATGACTCAGGTTACAAGATCAAATCAAGAGTTCATGGCACCAAGGTCAAGATTTCACCCAAATCTCTGAGAAAGGTACTCCAGCTACCTAAAATTCAAGAAGAAGAGGAAGTGACTACATCCAAGACCAGAGAAGCACTTACCTGGTGTGGTCTAGATCCTAAGCTGAAGATAGGATCTGTATTCAACAGGAGAGGAATGAATACCCAAGGAAAGTTCCTGTCAGAAATTGTGGGGAAAGTTATTCTCAGTAAGACTGGAGGGCATGACAGGGTGTCAGCCTCCATGTTCAGTATTATGACCAGAATTATCTTCAACCTAAAAACAGACTGGTCAATGGTTGTTTATGTGAAAGTTAAGGAGAGTCTGAAGAAGCCCAATCTGGGCAGAATACTAAGTCTCTACCTGGCTGTTATAATACCAGAGGTAATGAGCAATGCTGCTGGTACTAAAATCAATCACATGAGAAGGATGGATATGAGGATATTTTCAAGATGGGAAGGGTGCTGTCAAAGGAACTGTCCACCCCTGAGAAACAAGTTTCTAAGAAAGAATCACCTCCTAAGAAGAAGAGGAAGATAGCTCCTGTGACACAGGAGTCCTCCAGCAGTTCAGGTAGTGAAGAACTAGTTGTTTTCACTCCTGATAGTCATGAGGAAGTGGCTGTAGAGAAGTCTCCTGCTCCTCAAGAGCCAGCTAAAATCCAGGGGGAGCTGCCTACAGCTAGCCCCATGCAAAAGGATCCAAGCCAGGGGGAGCCTCCAGCTGTAGAACAACCATCTACACTGGAGAGTGAGCAAGCTACACTCATTATCCAAGAGGTACTTTCTGACCTCAATACTTTAGATTTTTCTGTAATAGATTCTGATTTGTCTGATGTCCATCAGCAAACTCAGCAAGCAAATCAAGAACTAGATGTTGTTCTCCAAGACACATCTGCCGTTGTGCAAAAAGTTCCTGATAAAGTAGTTGATGAACCCAGCACTTCTCCTGCATAGTCACCTCCTGAATACACAATGGAAGACCTCTTTCTGAATTTAGATCAAGAGGATTTTGACATGGACAAGAATGCTGCTGCTGAAGAGAAAGGTGCTGCTGTTGAGGGGGAGAACTTGGAAGTTCAGGATGAGCCTTTAAGGCTAGACACTGAGAAGGCACTGGATGTGCAAGCTGAAAAACCATCAAGCCCTAAGGACAGGGTAAATATAGCCAGTACTTCAGAGTCTGAGGAAGATGAGGCTGCACAAGCTAAAAAGAAGAAACTCTATGTCTTCAAGAGGAGAAGTCAGAGTTACAAGAAAGCCTTGCAATCCATTTCCCCACAGCCCATAGTTCAACAAGCCCCAACTGTTGACTATAGTGCTCTACTGATTGCACTGCAACTCAAGATGGATGAACAAAGGAAGGCTATAGAAACTTATGTTGATGAAGGGCACAAGACCCTACAATCTGATCTGGCACAGGAAATCAAGTCCATAAGGTTTGAAATGAACCTTAATAAAAAGGAGATGACTGACTGTTTTACAAAGGGTGCTAATGCAGTGGTCTATCTGGCAACCCACCAAGAGAAAATAAAGTCTCAAGTAGATGATATATCACTGAAGCAAGGCTATGTGCTGGAAAATCAGTTGAGAATGAATGATAATTTGACTGCATCTCACAATACTATAGTCACTGAACTGAAGAATAAGCCAGCTGAATCTTCCACATCTGCTGCTGCCAAGGCTGAATTTGATAAAGCATTTCAGGATGAAATTGCTGCTGTCAAGACTGCAATTAAGGATTCACAGAAGGTCATTTCTGAATAGCTTACAAAGCTTAGACCTTATTTTAAGGATGAAATCAGGTACTTGGACAGCCAAATCAGGTTCCAGAAAGATGATGTAAGAGATCATGTTGAACAAGAAGTCATAAAGGGGGAGAGGGTGTTAGTCAAAGCTAGCTCTGACCATGCCAAATGGATTTCTAACTCCATCAGAGCTACACTGGGCTATCCTCCCCTGTGTGATGATGATAATGTAGCTGAATCAGGTATTCAAAGTGCATATCTTGGAGGTGAGCAACAGGAAGTAGCTCAGGTGATCTATCCACCTCCAGATTTTGACATGGTTCATGCAGAAGTAAGCACAATGTATAGTCCAACTACTGGAAAGCCTAATGTTGTTCTGGAAAATGTTGTTCAACCTATAACAGCAGCTATGCAAGAGGCTATGGACAAAGAAGAAGAGACAAGACTGTCAAAGAAGAAGTTCAGGGAACTAGCTGAGCAAAAACCTGATTTTGAACAGTGGAGCCATACTTCTAGGAACATCATTCTCACAGCCTAGAAAGCAGCCAAGGACAATGCACATGAGAGGAACAAATGGTTCTCAGAAGCAGAATGGAGGAAGCATGAGATTAGGCAGGAAGCCATTGTCCAGTATAGAAGGAAGGCTAAGTTAGGAAAGCTACCTCCTACAGCTGTGGAGCCTAGCAAGTACTTTCCTAAGCCCTATCATTACTTTGAGAGACAGAAAATCAAGGCTGAAGACCTAAAGAAGAAGGACTCCAAAGGAAAGAAGATTGCTGATACTGAGCCTGTTGCTGCTGCTGTAAAGGCCAAAGTACAAGCTGGGAAAGGCATAGTTATAAAAGAGCCTGATCAGAACTAGACTAAGATTAGACTAAGACACATTGTTGTAATCTTTTACATATGCAATATTTTTGTAAAACAATGGAAATGTATTAAAACAATGTAAGAACAATTTTTGATAAATATATTTCATGATTGTTCAGTAGAATGTGTCTAATTCTTGTTTGTTATGTAATGCTGAATGAGTATACATGTGTGCTTTATTACATGTTTAAGTTTACCCTGTTGATATATACCTGCTTTACATCATTCTCTAATTTTTAATTATGAGTGGTGTATATCATTGACTAAGGGTTATGACTTCTCCAAATAGGGGGAGATTGTTGGGTACATTGGTCAAATGTACCTGATTTGAAGAAGCCTCACCTAACTCAATGATATACATCATAATGTATCTGATGTTTGTTTGAG
Source organism: Platanthera guangdongensis (assembly GCA_039583875.1). Classification (NCBI taxonomy): domain Eukaryota; kingdom Viridiplantae; phylum Streptophyta; class Magnoliopsida; order Asparagales; family Orchidaceae; genus Platanthera; species Platanthera guangdongensis. The sequence continues at coordinate 86,105,201 of CM077162.1, forward strand.
TTACTTGTGCAGGATAGGTATTCACTGGACTGAAGCTAAAAGTTTCTAAGTCCATGTGTCGACACCCAGAGGGAAAGTGTCGACACTTGAGAAAGCTTGTGTCGACATCCAGACAAGCAGTGTCGACACTTGGAGTAATTGTGTCGACACCTGGGATGAAGAGTCGACACCAGACAGAAAGTGTCGACACTTGGAGCTGTGTCGACACTCAGTGAAGAAGTATGCAGAAAAGCTGTGTCGACACTTAGCAGAAGTGTCGACACCTAGAAGAGCTGAGTCTACATCAGGAAGTGTCGACACTTGGAGTTGTGTCGACACTCAGCAAAATTCTGCAGAGACTAAGGACAAGTGTCGACACTCAACACAATGTGTCGACACTCAATCAACATATGAAGAATGTGTCGACACTCAGCACAATGTGTCGACACACATCCAGAAGAGTCAACACTTGAAGAAAGTGTCGACACCCAGCACAATGTGTCGACACTTAGTTGAAGACTCTACACTTGAAGAAAGTGTCGACACAAGGAGCTGTGTAGACACTTAGCAAAGAACAGAAAAGTTTACAAAATATTCTAAGTACAAGTGTCGATACTAAGGGAAAGTGTCGACACTCAGCTGAAGAAATAACATTGAAGACTTGTGTCGACACCAAGAAGCAGTGTCGACACTTGACAGTTTCAACACATGAAGATGTGTCGACACAAAGGAGATGTGTCGACACTTAGAAGAATACAGTTAAAGAAAGAAGTACAAGTACTTGTGTCGACACTCAATCTCAGTGTCGACACATGCATAAGAATCTGTGTCGAGACATACAAGGAATTGTGTCGACACCTTGTAGACTTGTGTCGACACTTACACAACATGTGTCGACACTTGGTCTATAAGTGTCGACACTTAAGAACAAAAAGTCTCGACACTATCTGACAGTTAGAGAATTTCAAGAAGTGACTGGTTGACATGACAGCTGCCGATCCAGCCGGTCTACAGCAACTGTCAGAGAAATCAGAAGTCTGTTATGAACCGGACCAGCCGGTTACCATGAAGGAAGCCTATAAATAGGCACCCATAGTTTACAGAAATAGATTGATTGTTGTTATTACAAGTAGTGAGAATAATTGAAGTGTTTGATCAGATTAAATCAGAAAAGTGATATACAGAGGATCAACACAAGAAGATCTAGCAGTCCAACTGCAGATCTAAGAAGTTGGAGAGAGAGAGCTCCAATCAAGAATTCAGTCTTTGGAACTAAGGCTGAGAAGAAGGATTCAGAATCATCTGGATCTCAAGAAGCAGAGGTCAAGGATCAACTGCAGAGGATTCAGACTAATTCAGTTCTAACTCAAGAAGCTTTGAAGGAAGCTAAGTCAGTTTGGATCTAGCTGAGTTCTTCCAAGAACTCTTCAAGAAACTCTCAACTCCTCTCTTATTTTCTGAGTTGTAGAGTTAATTATTGTATTTTAATTCTAACTTGTAGGATCCATTGGATCTGAGAGAATTGTAAGACTATATTATAAAGGCTGAGGGTAGGGCTTGGTTGCCTGAGTGTAGGAGTTGAAGAACTCTGAGTGTAGGCCTTGATTGGCTGAGTGTAGGCCTGGGTAGCTGAGTGTAGGCCTTGGTGGCTGAGTGTAAGGCTTTGGGCCTGAGGTGTAGGAACCTAGTTGGGTTCTGAGATAGTGGAGAAGTTTGGCCGAATCTAGTACACTGCTAGATAGGCGAAGGGGGAAAGTGGATGTACCCAAAGATTGGGGAACCACAATAAATTTGTGTGTCTGCTGTGCTGTGATGTGCTGTGGATTAACTGTTTATATTCTGTTATTGCTGTTAACTGTAAAAATCTGTGAGATAACTGTCTTGCTGCAAACTAAGTTTCAAAAAGGTTTAGGTCACCTATTCACCCCCCCCCCTCTAGGTGTTTAGGTACCATAACTTTCACTTTTGCTGTAAACTGAAAATGTGCAGTAATTAAGAAATTGGAAAGCAGAAAATAATAATCCTAATCACAGCCACGCAGAAAGAACAAAAAGAAAAAGATAGGCAACCAGACGACACAAGAAATTTATAGTGGTTCCCCAAATCTGGGTAGTCCACTCTTCTACCACCCTGGTAGGAATCCACTCAGGTTTTTGATCAGGTGCCTGACACCAATGGGTTTTGATCAGGTCCCCAAAAACTAACTCAAGCCTTTTGATCAGGAGACTTGCAACCAGGAATCACTTTTGAAAGGAGATGACAACCCTTTATACAGGAGGGGGTGAGAGTGATTTTGTCTTCTCTGTCAACAATCAGAGAGAAGACTTATGTGGAATGATGTTAGTAAACTGCTCCCCCTGAGATGTAGAATGATTCAGGGAAGATCTGGAGCTTTACTGTAGGGTGATAGGTCTTCAATCAGAGTTCTTAACTAGCAGTGATGCAGAGACTTCTTGACTGATTTGAAATCTGTTGTCCTTGGAAGTCCTGGAGAGAATATGGAAGAAGAAGACTCTTGATATTGTATGATTGTTCTTATTCTTCTGAATGAAGATCACTACCTGTCACTTGTATGTCTTGTATGCTTCAGTAATTTTTGACTGTGTGAAGCTTTTTCTGAATCTGTATATTTTCTTGCAGTCAGTCTGTGTGTCTCTGTTTTTTCTGACTGAGTATCGATCTTGACGGAGCCGACCCTCTCCAACCCGCGGTCGTTGATGTTGAAGCGCTAACGGATGACACGCCACCATTACAAAGCAAAGATCTACGGTGAAATAAAGACGTGGGAGCGTGGCGCCGCACCTCTTCCCGCTACCATCTTCGCTCGCGAGATAACGCCATCAAATGACGTTGTTGTCATAAAAACTGCCGGGCTGCGGACAACAATTTTTTGCTATGTTTTGTTTAATTGGTGGCCTGCATTTAGCCTCCAAATGCCTTTAATTTTTGAAATATTTTATGTATAACTTTTATTTAGAGTGGGTCATATATAAGACATCCACTCCCTTGGTTTTAGATGAAGAAAGTAACCCTAAAAAAGATTTCAGCTTTTGAGAATCTCTTCTCATTTCCGCCGCCCCCCGCCCTTGTCCGCCTCCTTGAGGGTTTCGGCCAAGTGTAGGCCCTCCTCTTCCAGCGTGGGAACTTCGCGGTGTGACTCTGTTGAAGGTGGACGTGCAAGCTTCTTCCGGTGTGACTCCGGCGGATCCGTGGTTGAGCGATTCTCCACGTGCAACTATCTACGAGTTGGGGTAACGATTCCTCTTCTCTATCTTGTGTGCTTCTTCTACATCCTCCGCATATTTCTTGTGCGAAAGTTTTGGTGTGAAATCTAAAATTTTAATCATCGAAGTATTTCCATTTGGTTTTCGTATTTGATTCTCCGAGTTTCTCGCATTCGAAGAAGGATGGTGACCTTTGTTTTTTCTTAGTCGGGGGAGATCAACCACTTTTCCGAATCATTTCTTTGGTGGACCTCCTTGGTGCGACTTCACTCGACCGAACCGTGTGGGTTCATTTCGCCGGAAAGGATAGTGGCCTCTAGTCACTATTTGATCCTAAGAGGGTTCGCGATCCTCAAGTCGTTGTGTGACGGTAAACGTTAATCTAAATCGTAGCTACGCTCGCGTGTGGTGTTTCCAAATTAGATCGTGTGGGGGTAGATTTAGTCGCTAGAACGTGCCGGACATTTCGCCCCGGTAGCCTACATCAATTTGGTATCAAAGCGAGGTTCGTGCCGGTTCCTAAATCGGCACAATCCTTCTCTGTTTGGTAGGCTTAGTTCTCGTAAATTCACATTTCAGCAAAGTCACTATTTGTGGTGTGCCAACAACGGGTTAAAATCTGAATTTTTCTTCAAAATCAAAATTTTTTTTTCTGGTAGACTCTATTCACCTTAGGTAGAATTAAATTTTAAAAAAAATTCAGTTTATTCCATCGATTTGGCGGAAAAGAAATTATTTCTCATAAAATTTTAGGGTGTTTAGGACTAATTTAGAGTCAAAAACAAAAAAAAACAAAAAAAATCTGCATGCGCACAAGGCACGGCACCTAGTACGCTCCCTCTTCTTCCAATATGGAGGACGAGCGGCATGGGGGTCAAGAGCCGACTCCCGTCGAGGCTCTTCGACAAGAGTTTAATGCGCACATCGTGAATCAAGAGCGTCGCATGAATGAGTTAAGGGACATGATCGCTCAACTTACGACTGCTAGAGCGACTCCACCCGCCCCTCCTAATCCTCTACCAATTAACCCTCACCCCCCGAACCACCACCAGCCCCGTTATCCTCCTCGATTTGACGAGGACTACGATGACCTTGCACCACGTGGTCCACCGTATTATAATCGAGCTCCACAAGTGATGTAGGCTAAGCCTTAGGGATCCTACACGGAGGGCGTGAACTACGACCTTTACAACGTTAACGCTCCCTAACCCGCACACAAACGAAACGCAGCGACCACAATTCATTTTATTTATCGTTCGCGCTAACATACGGGTAGCCGATCCGCAAGTGGAACGGAGAATGGTTATAGGCCAAAATCCTTTCCGGCTAAATGAAATAATATTGATTCCGGTCGAGCTTGGAGTAGTACCAAAATAGATCCACCCAAAAATAAAACACGATTCAAAAGTGGTAGGATCTATCCCAACAAAACAAAAGCGAGGAGCGCCAATCCTCTCGTTAGATCTTTCGGAAAAACCAAATGAAAATCCAGATCTACTATTAGAAACACCGCGAAAATTAACGATTCGAAAAGATCACGCAAAAGTCGTCCACCAAAAGAACTAATCAAGAGGGAAATTCTCTTGTGTAGGAATTTTCGTTACCCCGCTCGGAAGTGTAGATCCGAGATGTTTGGATCCACCAAGATGACCGCTCTTCCTTTGGACCCACGGGAAACGCACCACGGATGAAGATCTTGCTCGTCTCCTTCACTTTCACGCCGTGGATGATTACTCCAAAGACCTTGGTTCTTCCTTGCACTTGATCCTGTTTCCTCCAAGGTGGCCGAAAATGACAAAGGGGGAATATGATTTCGGTGGAGAAAGGTAGAGAGGTGGGAGAACGAGGGGTTGCTAGAGGGAGCGAGGAGTATAAGGGGCGGCCAAACAAAGAGGGAGAGGGGCGGCCGAACTCCTTGAGATGGAGCCTTGAGGGGGGCGGCGGCCAAGAGGAGGAGGGAAGGAAGATTATGGTTAGGCAAGCAATTTTCTTTGATTCTCAATAATAATCCCATAACAAATGAAAACTTGGCCTTATATAAGGCTTACAATCATGTGGATATTAGGAGCCCAAAATAAAATATTGTTCCGAAATGAAATGATAGAAAACAACATAGTTTCAAATACCACATATAAAAGATAAATGCAGAGCACTAGTAAAATAAATTTAACTCTTAATTTTTGTTGCGTGGGCGAAGATTGTAGCCGTGCCCGCTACGGCGCCGCAAGTCTTTTGTTGGAGGAGCATCGTCGTCATCTTCTGCCACGGCAACACCGCCATGGACGTCGTCATCTTCTGCCACGACAACACCGTCATGGATGTCGTCATCTTCTGCCACGGCAACACCGCCATGGACGTCGTCATCTTCACCCAGTTGGCCGTCGTGGTGGCCGTCGCCATCAATCCTCCCGCTCTCAAAAGGACTCATCGCCGATGAGTGGGCTGGACGGTAACAGTGGAGGAGATCTGCATCAAGAAGAGCCAGCTCTGCCGAAGAAACCCAAGAGTCATCCGAAGCTGGACGACCTCGCCATCTGACCAAAAACCTGTGAACGTCGCCGTCGGGAGTAGAAAACACCGCATCCTGCAAAATCTTGTCAGGCAAGAAATCGGTCCGGGGGAACCTTGGAAAAGCATTAGGCGCAGAAGAAAAACAAGTTGCATCATCAATAGGCAACGTACCTCCCGAAGGATCCGAAAGGGAGAGCGGTCCAGAAATATTTTCACCCCCCACCCCTTTAGACGGTATAGTGGAAATATGAAACGGAGAGACTGACAGTTCAGGTGGTGGAGCGACATAGAGCGTTAAATCCGAAATGTTAAAAACAGGGGAGATTCCCCAATCAGCGGGTAACTGTAATAAATATGCATTTTCACCTAGCTTCTTCAAGACTCGAAAAGGACCGGCTCTCCTATTCACTAATTTTTTTATGGTGCCCGAAGGCATCCGTTCAGGGATAAGACGTACCATTACCAAATCGCCAATATTGAAGGGGACTGCTCTCTTATGTATGTTAGCATTCGATTGATAAATACCATATTGTTTAGCTAATGTCTTGCCTATGTGCTCATGGAGAGTGTGAACGTGCGAGGCGAAGTCCTGTGCAAATTGACTTGATTTAAATGATGGTGGTAACAGAATCAAGTCAAGAGGCACGGGCGCCTTATATCCATGCACTATCTCATTTGGCGATAACCCGGTGGACCTATTCTTAGAATTATTGTAGGCTAGTTGAGCGTGAGGAAGAATAAGGTCCCATGTACCCTTATGATCACCTACTAAGCAACGAAGTAACCCACCCAAACTCCGGTTAGCAACTTCCGTTTGCCCATCCGTTTGTGGATGATAGGCCGACGAAAACAGAAGTCGAGTGCCCAACAGCTTCCAAAGTGTTTTCCAAAAGTAGCTAGTAAACTTAACATCTCTATCGGTCACGATGGTTTTGGGGACACCCCGATGTGCCACGACCTCCTTAAAATACAACTTAGCGACGTGTGAAGCATCGTTGGTGCTATGACAAGCGATAAAATAAGCTATTTTTGAGGATCGGTCCACTACGACCAAGATGGAATCGTGACGCCTAAATGTCGGTGGAAGGCCCAAAATGAAGTCCATGCTAACATCCACCCATGGGGCAGACGGAATCGGAAGGGGTGTGTAAAGGCCGCCATTGGTCTTGTTACCCTTGGCTAATTGACAAACGAGGAAGCTCCCGACGATTTTATTGACCATTGGCTTGAGACACGGCCAAAAGAATTTATCCTCTACAAGTGTGATCATTTTATCGCGACCGAAATGTCCTCCTAGTCCTCCACTATGTAACTCCCATACAATAAAATGGCGTAGAGAAGAGCGGGGAATGCATAGTTGTGTATGCTTAAATAGGTACCCATCACAGATGTAGTACGCCGAAATAGTGGAAGGGGAATTGCCTGAGCGGCGAAATATATCTCCTTAAAATCCGGACACTGTATATACTCATCTTTGATTCTTTCAAATCCTATGATCGATACCTCCATGGTAGATAGTAATAGAGTGACGCGACTAAGGGTGTCCGCCACACGATTTAACGTACCCTTGAGGTGCTTGATAATGAATGTATACACTTGAAGTTATGAGACCCATTTGTCGTGCCGAGGGCTGATCTTACTTTGGGAGTTTACAAATCTTAATGCCTCATGATCGGACAAGATTACAAATTCCTTTGAGATAAGATAGTGTCGCCAATGTTGGAGACAACGGATCACGGCATAGAACTCACGATCATAATTGGAATAATTTAACTTTGGCCCGGCAAGTTTTTCGCTAAAATATCCTATCGGATGTCCGTCTTGACTCAAGACTCCTCCGATCCCTATTCCCGATGCGTCGCATGATAATTCAAACACTTTACTAAAATCCGGCAAGCGTAATAATGGGGATTCAGACATCCGGTCCTTAATCATTTGAAACGTGCGAGTGGCCGCTTTAGACCAATGAAATTCTCCTTTCTTCATGCATTCGGTGATCGGTGCCATGATACTACTAAAGTTTTGGATGAACCTTCGATAAAATGTGGCCAAGCCGTGAAAACTCCTAACTTCCCGAATATTTGTTTGTTCAGGCCATTCTTTAATCACTTGGACCTTCTTTGGGTCAACATGAATGCCTTCGGAACTTACTATGTAGCCGAGAAACTCTACGGATGTCACACCAAAGGAGCATTTTTTTAGATTGATATATAGCTTTTCTTGGCGCAAGGTTGATAGGATTGTCCTTAGATGTGTGTCATGATCCTTTTGTGAACGGCTGAATACTAAGATATCATCAAAGTATACGACTACGAATTTACCCATGTATGGCTTAAAAACTTGGGTCATCAATCGAGAGAAAGTACTTGGTCCGTTAGTGAGCCCTTCCCCAAGCACCAACCACTCGTAGAGCCCATCCTTAGATTTAAAAGCCGTCTTCCATTCATCTCCTTCCCGTATCCGTATTTGATGATAACCACTTTTGAGATCCAATTTTGAAAACATGGCGGCGCCCGATAACATATCTAATAAGTCGTCCAAACGGGGAATGGGGAACCTATATTTGACAGTAATTTTATTTATGGCCCGGTAGTCTACACACAATCGTCAAGACTTATCTTTCTTTGGAACCAAGAGGGCCGGTACGGCGCATGGGCTCTTACTATGGCGGATAAAACCCTTTGCTAGCAAATCCGAAATTAAAGCTTGTAGCTCCTCATGTGCGGAGGGGTTGAGCCGATAATGTGGATGGTTGGGCAATGAAGAGCCCGGGAAGAAATCTATCTCATGCTGAATATCTCTCATGGGTGGCAACTTAGATGGCAAGTCCTCCGGATAGACGTCTTTATATTCTTCCAATATAGTGCGCAGAGATAATGGTATATTCTCTAAAATGGGCGAGTCTTCCTTAGCTTGTAGGCATACTAACGCATACAGGACGCCGTCCAAGAAGGTCTCGCGTTCCAACTCCTTCTTACTTATCAAACTTATAATTTTTCTTTCCGCAGGCACAATGGTGTCCTTGTGGGCAACCGAAGGATCCTTGGGTGGTGTGGGTTTCAGTACAACGGTCTTACCATTATACTTGAACTCGTAAGTGTTGGCTCGCCCGAAATGGGTCACGTCATAATCATAGAGCCACGGGCGCCCTAGAAGTACATGACATACATCCATGGGGATGACGTCGCACCACACTTTATCGACATAGCTCTTCAACGTAAGTGGCACTAAACAACGCTTAGAAACCGCGATAGACGTTTTGTTCACCCATGCTATTTTATATGGCTGGGGTGTGGTTCGGGGACTAGGTGCATACGAGTGACGACGTTTTCCGAAATGACATTCATGCAACTTCCGCTGTCTATTATTACTTGCACCACTTTTCACCACATTTAAAATTCAAAGAAAATATGTTCGTCCGATTGTGCCCATCCGGTGCACGTGGTGTGGCCAAGATACACCTCATAACCATCATATAAGACTCATCTTCGATATCACTCGGCTCGACATCTGATTCACCGCCAGCTTCATAGACGAGCTCGGCAGGCTCAGACGTGGACTCTAATAGTGACAGTGGCTTACTCTTGGTAGGACACTCACTAGAGTAGTGTCCTTGAATTCCGCACGAATAACAGGTAGCATTAGTCTTATTAACTCGTCCTACTGGAACTCTCTCACCATTGGGGATTTTATTGTTCCTAGCGGTAATTACTATGGAACTTGAATCAGTCGATCGGAACTTTCCTTTGTCTCGCATGGATGACGAAGGTGGGGGTCCTAAGATGGATTTTCCTTTATGGAATGCTCGACCCTTGGACTTGTAGGCATTGTGCTTTTCTATATCCAATGCCGCATTGAATGTTGTGTTAAGGTCCGTGTGACCATAACGCAAAAGCTTGCCTTGGATGTCCGCATTAAGTCCCTTACGGAAACGAGATAGTGTGACCTCGGGCATTTCTCGAATATCACAACGCACCATCATATCCTTGAGTTGTCCCATGTACTCCGCTACTGATTGGCCCCCTTGACGAAGGGTGGCTAGCTCGTCGAACATTTGGGTTCGGTGATATGCCGGGACATATTGGTCATCCAGGAGTGCCTTCATGGCAGCCCACCCAATTGGGGGTGCTCCATTCACGGTGCCTAGACGCCTCTCTTCGTTCAACCAGAACGTTTCGGCTCTACCAAGAAGTTTCATTCGTGCTACTCGTACCTTCTCAACGTCCGTCAGGTTGTACCACTCAAAATATCACTCAATATCCATGATCCAGTTTAGAAAAAGTTGGGGTTCACCCATGCCATCGTAGGATGGTGATTCCAGTTTAACGACCCTAGTTAAGTCGAACTCATAAGGGGCTCGGGGTGCGTACTCATAATCCGGATCACGAGGGTGATTTTGTCGCTCTTCTCGTTGGTTGACGGGATGGGGTGGCTGCCCCGGTCGATTTATCCCAAAGCTGGGATTTCGAGACGCCGCCTGATTTACAGCCAACCCTTGTATTAACTGAGTGAGTGCATCGAACCTGGTGTTAAACTCTTCCCTAAGCGCCGCAATTGTTGCAGGAGTGGGCTCACCATCATCATGATGGTCGGCCATGTGTGATGTGGATGGAGGATACTCTGTGCCAAGCCTCGTGCGCATGAACAACACAGATACCGGGTGCCTCACCTAGATAAGAGACTGTTTGGACAAGAATTTTATAAATCAGGATTTTTATACGCTTAATGACTTGGAGAATAAAAATAGTTTTTTTGACTTTTATGCTTAGAAAAAAAAGTAGAAAATTCAGATTTTTTTTGGCAATTTTTTTTGCAGAAATTTTTTTTTGACTTTTGTTATATGCAGACCAGATGGTGAAAAAAAAAATTTCAGATTTTGTGTCTACGAAACATGCACGACCAAGTGTGGGTCGTCGTCCTAAGACCGGAAGCGTAAGGACGGTGTCGATTGAGAAATCAACACAAATCTCACTTTGATACCAAATTTGATGTAGGCTAAGCCTTAGGGATCCTACACGGAGGGCGTGAACTACGACCTTTACAACGTTAACACTCCCTAACCAGCACACAAACGAAACGCAGCGACCACAATTAATTTTATTTATCATTCGCGCTAACATACGGGTAGCCGATCCGCAAGTGGAACGGAGAATGACTATAGGCCAAAATCCTTTCCGGCTAAATGGAATAATATTGATTCCGGTCGAGCTTGGAGTTGTACCAAAATAGATCCACCCAAAAATAAAACACGATTCAAAAGTGGTAGGATCTATCCCAACAAAACAAAAGTGAGGAGCGCCAATCCTCTCGTTAGATCTTTCGGAAAAACCAAATGAAAATCCAGATCTACTATTAGAAACACCACGAAAATTAACGATTCGAAAAGATCACGCAAAAGTCGTCCTCCAAAAGAACTAATCAAGAGGGAAATTCTCTTGTGTAGGAATTTTCGTTACCCCGCTCGGAAGTGTAGATCCGAGATGTTTGGATCCACCAAGATGACCGCTCTTCCTTTGGACCGACGGGAAACGCACCACGGATGAAAATCTTGCTCGTCTCCTTCGCTATCACGTCGTGGATGATTACTCCAAAGACCTTGGTTCTGTTGAATTTTGTGAAGTGGAAGTGGTCGACGGGACAGGCCGGGCGGCCTGGGGCGGACAGCTTTGGCGGACTAGGCGGACTGGGTGGACTGTGATGTGTGGCCTGGTGGAAGGTCTAGTGAAAAGCCGGTTGTTCTTCTGGGCGGTTTGCACGAGTTGAGTCCGCGGACTATGCGGCCTGGTGTCTATGGATAGGGTGTTTGCTGGTTGGCTTTGCCAAGGAGCGGACTGAGCGGATGGAGGCTTGCGGACTGGTGCATTGCTATGTGGCCGCAGGTGCAAGCTTGTGCTGATAGGCGGGTTGGCTCATGTCCGCGGGAAGCTTGCGGACTGGAGTGTCTGCGTTGTGGGCTGTTGCGGACTGGGTTTAGAGCTTGGCTGAGGCCTTGTCGAGCTCTGGTGGCACAGTAGGCGATTTACTGTGCAGATCGATTGGCGGACTAGTTTTGGAGTCCGGGGATGGCTGCTGCGTTGGACAGGAGTGCGAGGAGGTCGCGGACTGATGGCGGTCTGAGCTAGGGTGTTTGGCGGATGGGAGTTTGTGTCCGCCATGCTCGCATTGGCCTTTGATGGTTTTGGACTTGGTCACACTTTGTGCCAAGACCATGGTGTCCGCGGTATCCGCCAAGTCCGCTGTGACCGGGCGGACTGTTACTGTCTGCCTTTGGTCGTGGACTTGTGGCGGATTGAGGTGTGAGTCTTGCGGACTGCCTCAGGTTGGTGCGGACAGCCATTGAAGGGGGATTGCTGTCCTGCAGTGGTTGGAGCTTGCGGGCTGATGCCTTGTACACATAGCTTGGGCGGACTGGAGAGGGTTCGTCAATGGTTGCCTTGCTCCTGGCAGTTTTCCTTGGTATCCGGCTAAGTTCTTGAGGACTCGGCGGACGGAGTTTTGCTATCGCGCTGGCTGGGGCGGTGTCGCTATCTCTTGGGCGGTGACCACACTCCTCACCTTGCCTATAAATAGGACCCCCCTGGCACATCTACAGGAATCTAAGTAACTTGAGTGAACAGTAAGTTGGGTTGAGCGAAGTGCTGCGGTCTCTATTTGTCAGTCCGCGCGGATTGATTCAGGCTGACGGTTTACTATGTGCAGGTCGCGCGGGTAGCTTCAAGGAGACAGGAGTTTGGCTGTGACTTCGGTCAAGTACTTGGAAGTGTGCGGTCTCTGCGGACTCAGCAGGAGGACGCTCTGCGGCTTATCAGTTCTGCTTCATCTTTGCCAGCTTCAATAACCTGTCCGCCGGCTTCAGGCGGGTAGGGGTGTTCCTCAGTTCAGGTTCAGCAGGAGGCGAATAACGGTGTGTCCGCGCGGCCTCGCGGCTTCGGCGGACTCCGTGGCTATTCGGCGGATTGCAGCTAAGTTCGGGCGTTCTCAGCGGACTCGGCGACCTCGGCGACCTCGCGGTCTCGACGGACTCCGGTGCTGTCCGCCCGGCTTGTTTTTTGGTGCTTTCTGTTTACAACTGTTATACTAGCGAAATCATGTCTCGCTATGTATGCCTCGTGTTGTAAAGAAGTGAATGTATAAAAGACCTGCTTGTGCTTCCATTGTTTGTTGGGATTAACCTCTGTTCCTTGGTTCCGCTGGTTCAACGTGCGAACTGGGTAGTTCCGAAGATATTAATTTGGCGTTTGGGCTATCTTGCTGACCACGTTGAGAAAATTTAACATGGTATCAGAGCGAGGTTTCTGAGGTTCAGTTGCGTGAGCGGAAGTCAGCCAGTGTTGTTACTCAATGATTGAGTGGTGATCAACCTGTGTTGTTGCTCGGAGCTGCTGAAGGGTTGCCAACAGGTGTTGCAATGGAAGGAAGTTTTGCAAGAGGTCTGGGCATTGAACTCTTAATGCCGACTAACTTCAAGAAGTGGAAGTCGTGCATGAAGAGTTATCTTCTTGGCGAGGAGCTGTGGGAAGTCGTCGGTGGTGACGACAGGCAGGAAGTGACTGCTGCTTTCGGTACTGCTGAGCAGGTGAGGCTCTGGAGAAGAACAAATGCTTAGGCGGAGTTCATTCTGAAGAGAGCAGTGTCTCCGGAACTGTTTGATCACATCGTTGGGTGTGAGTCGGCTGCTGATATTTGGACAACCATTGATGAGTTGTTCAATAGGAAGAATGTGGCGTGGCTTCAGTTCCTGGAGAATGAGTTGGCCAGGGCAACTCAGGAAGACCTTTCCATCTCCAAGTACTTCTTAAAGATGAAGAGCTTGTGTGCTGAGCTGTCAGCACTGGATCCTGATGAGCCTATCTCTGAGGCCAAGATGAAAAGACACATTATCCGCGGCTTGCGGAAGGAGTATGTGGCCTTTGTCACATCTGTTCAAGGGTGGGCTACTCAGCCGTCTTTACTAGAGCTGGAGAATCTGCTTGCCTCGCAGGAGAGCTTAGCAAGGCAGATGGCTGGAGTGAACCTGAATCAGGAAGGCAGTGAAGCTCTCTTCTCAGGAAAGAAGAAAGGATGGGAAGGGAAGAAGAAGAAGAAGGTGCAGGCCGCTGATGAGAAGGAGACTTCAATTTTATATCCGCCGGAGAGGAGAAATGCTCCTAAGGACTGGAAGAAGAATCTGAAGTGCTATCAGTGTCATCAGCGAGGGCACTTTAAGCGGGACTGCAAGGTCAAACTGCAGCCTGGGCATGCTGCGGGAAAGGAGGAAGCTTGCTCGAGAAGTAAAGAAGCAGAATGGGGCAGAGCTTTAATGACGGGCACTTGTGTCCGGGCCTTGTCTGCTGAGGACTTCAACAGCGAGTGGATCGTGGACTCTGGGTGTGGTCATCACCTCACCGGAGACAAATCGAAGTTCACCTCCATGCAGGCTTACTCAGGTAATGAAGCCATATCACTGCTGATAATACTGTTTATGCAGTATAGAAAGAGGGGGTCGTGTCTTTGGGTAGTGATCAGGGGCCACTCACGTTAAGGAGTGTGTATCACGTGTCGGGCATGAAGAAGAACCTCTTATCGGTGACCAATGTGGTGGACGCTGGGTATTACGTTATGTTTGGGCCAACAGACGTGAGGTTCCTTCGCAACATATCAGTAGTAAAGGCTAATGTTGCTCATGTTGGGAGGAGGGTGAAGAACCTGTTTGTTCTTTCCACTAGTGCTTATGTTGATAGAATGAGGGCCAATGATAGCACTGCTATCTGGCATGAGAGGCTGGGGCATGTTGGCATGGACAAGCTGAAGGCGATGTCGAGTAGAAGTTTGGTGAGGGGGTTGCCGAAGTTGTCCTCCTTTGGTGATGGGCATGTTTGTGCGGGCTGTCAATACGGTAAGGGACATCGCCTTCCGTTTGATAAATCACAAACAAGGAGCAAGAAGCCACTGGAGTGTATTCATGGCGACCTGATGGGACCGACGGTTACTGCCAGCCTTAGTGGAAGCAGATATATGCTTGTCTTGGTTGATGACTACTCAAGGTATACTTGGGTGTACTTCTTAAAGGAGAAGTCAGAAGCCTTCCATTTGTTTATGGAGTGAAAGATATGGTACCTAAACACCTAGAGGGGGGGGGGGGTGAATAGGTGACCTAATCCTTTTTAACTTTGATGGCAGCAATCAGTTATATCACAGATTTCTAATTACTTTTGCACAGCAATAACAAAGCATATACAACAAATAACAATCACAACACAGCAGACACAATGATTTATAGTGGTTCCCCAAGCTATGGGTACATCCACTTCCCCCTTCGCCTATCTAGCAGTGTACTAGATTCGGCCAAACTTCTCCACTGTCTCAGAACCCAAATTGGTTCCTACACCTCAGGCCCAAGGCCCTACAACTCAGCTTTTTCCCAAAGCCTACACTCAGCCACAAAGGCCTACACTCAGCCAATCAAGGCCTACACTCAGCCAACAAGGCCTACACTCAGCCAACAAGGCCTACACTCAGAGATAACAATCTCCTACACTCAGGCCCTCAAGCCCTACCCTCAGCCTTTATAATTATAGGCTTACAATTCACTCAGATCCAATGGATCCTACAAGATAAAAATGATTACAGAAATAATAACTCAACAACTCAAAAATGAGAGAGGGAAGTTGAGAGTTTCTTGATGAGTTCTTGGAAGAACTCAGCTGGATTCAATCTGACTTAGCTTTCTTCAAAGCTTCTTGAGTAGAGCTGAATAAGATTGTCTCCTTCTGCAGTTGTTCCTTGACCTCTGCCACTTAGAATTCAGAATAGATCTGAACCCTTCTTCTCAGCCTAGTTCCAATGGCTGATTTCTTGGATGGAGCCCTCTCTCTCCAACTTCTTAGATCTGCACTTGGACTGCAAGATCTTCTTGATTTGATACTCTGTGCACCACTTTAATAACTTGTTCTTCAACAATGTGAACAACAGTTGATCATCATCAACAACAGTTTCTGTAGACTGTATGAGCCTATTTATAGGCCTTCTTCATGGTAACCGGCTGATCCGGTTCATAACTGTCTTCTGACATCTCTGACAGGTGCTGTAGACCGGCTGGAACGGCAACTGTCATGTCATCCAGTCAGTTCTTGAAAATCTCTAACTGTCTGATAGTGTCGAGACTTTCTGTCTTTAAGTGTCGACACTTATAGACCAAGTGTCGACACAAGTTGTGTAAGTGTCGACACAAGTCTACAAGGTGTCGACATAACTTCTTGTATGTCTCGACACAGATTCTTCTTCATGTGTCGACACTGAAATTGAGTGTCGACACAAGTACTTGATCTTCTGTAACTTGCTGAATTCTTCTAAGTGTCGACACATCTCCTTTGTGTCGACACAACTTCTTGTGTTGAATCTGTTAAGTGTCGACACTGCTTCTTGGTGTCGACACATACTCTTCTATGTTGATACTTGTTGAGTGTCGACACAGCTCCTTGTGTCGACACTTGATTCTTCTGTCGAGACTTCAGCTGAGTGTCGACACATTCCCTTAGTGTCGACACTTGTACTTAGAATATTTTGGAGATAATTCTTTTCTTTGCTAAGTGTCGACACAGCTCCTTGTGTCGACACATTCTTCAAGTGTAGAGTCTTCAGCTGAGTGTCGACACATTGTTCTAGGTGTCGACACTTACTTCATGTGTTGACTCTTCTGTTGAGTGTCGACACTTTGTTTTTGGTGTCGACACTTTCTTCAAGTGCTGACTCTTCTTGTTGTGTCGACACATTGTTCTGGGTGTCGACACTTTAACTTAGTCTCTGCTGACTTTTGCTGAGTGTCGACACAGCTCCAAGTGTCGACACTTTCTGGTGTAGACACAGCTTCACTGGGTGTCGACACAGCTCCTTGTGTCGACACTTTCTGTCTGCACTTTTCTTCACTGAGTGTCGACACAGCTCCTTGTGTCGACACTTTCTGTCTGGTGTCGACTCTGCATCCCATATGTCGACACAATGACTCCAAGTGTCGACACTGCTTGTCTGGGTGTCGACACAAGTCTTCTTAAGTGTCGACACTTTCCCTCTGGGTATCGACACATGGACTTAGAAACTTTTTGCTTCAGTCCTGCAAATACTTAACCTGCACAAGTAAACTCAACATACATCAAATACATTATGATGTATATCATTGAGTTGGGTGAGGCTTCTTCAAATCAGGTACATTTAACCAATGTACCCAACAATCTCCCCCTATTTGGAGAAGTCATAACCCTTAGTCAATGATATACACCATTCATAATTAAAAA
This sequence comes from Platanthera guangdongensis, assembly GCA_039583875.1. Lineage (NCBI taxonomy): Eukaryota > Viridiplantae > Streptophyta > Magnoliopsida > Asparagales > Orchidaceae > Platanthera > Platanthera guangdongensis. The sequence continues at coordinate 86,122,185 of CM077162.1, forward strand.
TTACAAAATGATGTAAAGCAGGATAATGTACAGCAGGGTAAACATAAACATGTATAAATTTCACATGTATACACATACATCAACACAGAACAATTAAGAAATAGACATATTCACAGAACAATCATGAAATATATTGATCACATATTGTTCTAACATTTGTCTTATACATTTTCAGTAGTTCACAAAAATGTTTTACATTCAAAAGATTACAAAATAATCTTCAAGTAAATTCTTAAACTATTTCTGTTCAGGTTCCTTGATAACTATTCCCTTGCCAGCTTGAACTTGAGCTTTGACAGGGGCATCAACAGTTTCAGCATCAGCAGGCTTCTTGCCTTTTAGATCTTTCCTTTTGAGCTCTTCAGCTTTGATCTTCTGCCTCTCAAAATAGTGATATGGCTTTGGAAAGTACTTGCTAGGCTCCACTGCAGTAGGAGGTAGCTTTCCCATCTTTGCCTTCCTTCTATACTGAACTATTGCTTTCTGCCTGATCTCATGTTGTCTCCATTCAGCTTCAGAAAACCACTTGTTCCTGTCATGAGTGTTATCCTTGGCAGCTTTCCAGGCAGTTAATATTATATTCCTAGAGGTAGGGCTCCACTGTTCAAAGTCTGGCCTTTGTTCTGCTTGTTCCCTAAACCTTTTCTTAGACAACCTTGTCTCTTCCTCCTTCTGTAATGCCTCTTGCATGGCTTCAGTAATAGGCTGAACCACTTTATCCAGAATAACATTAGACTTCCCTTCAGTTGGGCTATACATCTGATGAATATCAGCTTGCACCATGTCAAAATCTGGTGGAGGATAGATAACTTGAGCTACCTCTGGTTGCTCACCTCCAAGATATGCAGTTTGAATCCCAGATTCAGCAACATTGTCATCATCAAAGAGTGGAGGATAGCCCAGTGTAGCTCTGATGGAATTAGATATCCATTTGGCATGATCAGAGCTAGCCTTGACTAAAACTCTCTCCCCCTTTATGACTTCTTTAGCCATATGATCTCTGACATCATCCTTCTGGAATCTTATTTGACTATCCAAGTATCTGATTCCCTCTTTAAAGAATGGTTTGAGCTTTTGAAGTTGTTCAGAGATGGCTTTCTGGGAGGCTTGGATTGCAGACTTAACTGCAGAAATTTCTTCTTGAAAGACTTTGTCAAATTCAGCTGTAGCAGTAGTAGAAGTAGAAGGTTCAGCAGCCTTGTTCTTCAATTCAGTGACTATAACATTATGTGAAGCAGTCAAGTTGTCATTCATTCTTAACTGATTTTCAAGAAAATATCCTTGCTTCAATGCTATATCATCTACCTGTGCCTTTATCTTTTCCTGGTGGGTGGCCAAGTACACCACTGCATTGCCACCCTTGTGGAAACATTCAGTCATCTCCTTCTTGTTGAGGTTCATCTCAAACCTGATAGACTTTATGTCCCGGGCAAGATCAAATTGTAAGGATTTTTGCCCTTCATCTACATACTTCTCTATGGCCTGCCTTTGCTCATCCAACTTTATCTGTAGTGCAACCATTAAAGCACTATAATCAGCAGTTGGAGCTTGCTGAACTATAGGCTGTGGTGCAATTGATTGTAAAGCTTTCTTATAACTTTGACTTCTTCTCTTGAAGACATACAGTTTCTTCTTCTTTGCCCTAGCACTCTCCTCATCTTCAGAGGCAGAAGTGCTGGCTATGTCAACCCTATCCTTAGGGCTTTGAGGCTTCTCTTTCTGCACTTCAGGTGCCTTCTCAGTTTCCTGCCTAATAGGCTCTTCCAGAACTTGTACTTGCTCCCCCTCAAGAGCAGCATTCTCTTCTGCAGTAGTATCAGCTTCCTTATCAAAATCTGCTTGATCCATATTTAGGAACAAGTCTTCCATTGTGTATTCTGGTGGTGAAGAAGCTGGAGAAGTTCTTGGTTCTTCAACCACAGGATCAGGAATCACTTGTACAGCAGATGTGTCATCTTCAACAACATCTGGTACTGGACTATCCAGCTGAGTTTGCTGAGGAACATCAGATAAATCAGCATCTTCTATAAGATATTCTAAAGTATTTAGGTCAGTGAGTACCTCTTGTATGATGGTGGTGGCTTGCTCACTTTCCAGTGTAGTTGGTGCTTCTACAACTGGAGGCTCCCCCTGGCTGTGATCCCTGTGGATGGGGCTAGCTTGAGGCAGCTCCCCCTGGATCTCAGCAGCCTCTTGAGGAGCAGGAGATTTCACTACAGTCTCTTCCTCTTGGTCATCTGGAGTGAAAACAACTTGTTCTTCACTTTCAGAACTGCTGGAGGACTCTTGTGCCACTGGAGTAGTTTTTCTCTTTTTCTTTGGAGGAATCTCCTTCTCAGTAACTGTCTTCTCTGGGGTTGGCATTTCCTTAGACAACACCCTGTCCCATCTAGAAAAGATACTTAGATCCATCTTCCTCATGTGGTTTATCTTGCTTCCTGCAGCAGTACTCATTACCTCTGGTATTACACCAGCTAGGTATAGACTAATGATTCTGCCCAGATTGGGCTTCTTCAAGCTCTCCTTAATCTTGTCAAACACTATAACTGACCAATCAGTTCTTATAGTGAAGATAATTCTTGTCATTATACTGAACATGGAGGCAGACACTCTGTCATGCCCTCCTGGCTTACTGAGTAAGACTTTTCCCACTATCTCAGACAGGAATTTGCCTTGGCTGTTCATGCCTTTCCTGTTAAAAACAGAACCAATCTTCATTTTAGGATCCAGTCCACACCAGGTTAGAGCTTCCCTGGTCTTGGATGCAGTGACTTCTTCTTCATCTTGAGTTTTTGGAAGCTGTAGAATCTTCCTCAGACTTTTGGGGGATACCTTAACCCTTGCACCATGAACTCTGGATTTGATTTTGTATCCAGATTCATCTATCTGAGCTCCATTAAGGAATTCAAGCACCTCCTTCTTCCATATCTTAGTTGGTTCAGACACTAGGTATTCTAGTCCAGAATCGGCGACTAGGGTTACGACCGACTTGATTTCTTGATCTGCATCGTCGAACGCGCCGCGCACTAGCTCATATCCTTCGTTGATGTTCTCCTCTAGCTTAGGCGCCATTAGGGTTTGTAGAATTGTTCTTGAGAGAAGAGAGGTGTCGACACAGTAGTTTTGGTCTCGAAACTTTGAAAGCGTGTCGACAAACAAAGACAGAACCCTATTTATACCTTTCTGATTTTGAAGATGAACAGGCGGGACAGCTAACTTAAAATGTGTCGACACTGGCTATAAGTGTCGACACTGACTTATAATGTCTCGACACATATGTGTCGACACAAGTTTAGTCAACAGATTTTATGTGTCGACACTTGGTTATGTGTCGACACAACATATCTCGACACATTGTCGAGACTTTACTTAGAAAATTCTAAGTAAATACTAAGTGTCGACACCACTTTGGATGTGTCGACACCTATTTGGCATGTGTCGACACCACATTCTGAAGTGTCGACACCAACTTCCTAGATGTGTCGACACCTTTTTCCTGAAGTGTCGACACCACTATTCTGTGTCGACATAGACTTGTCTATGTGTCGACACCTTTTTACTTAGTCATTTTCAAATCTGTAAACTTACTCTAAGTTTATCATTCCTAGTTCAATTTTGAATCTATTGAACTTAGCTTCTTCTAGGGGCTTAGTAAACATATCAGCTATTTGATTATCAGTTTTAACATATTCTAATAAAATATCTTCTCTTTCTACATGCTCCCTAAGAAAATGATATTTAATTTCAATATGTTTTGTTCTACTATGGGATACAGGGTTATTAGCTATTGAAATAGCACTAGTAGAATCACAGAAAAGTGGAGTTCTACTTACCTGAAATCCATAGTCCTCTAGATGATGTTGTATCCACAGAAGTTGAGCACAACAATTTCCTGCAGCCACATACTCTGACTCTGCTGTGGAGATAGCCACACTGGTTTGCATTTTGCTACTCCATGAAATTAGTCTCCCACCTAGGAATTGACAGGTTCCAGTAGTGCTTTTTTTATCTTCTTTGCATCCTGCAAAGTCTGCATCTGAATAACCTGTTAGATCAAAATCTCCATTCCTAGGGTACCAGAGGCCTAGATAGGGAGTGCCCTTTAGATATCTCAATATTCTTTTGACTGCTGTCAAATGAGACTCTTTAGGGCAGGCTTGATACCTGGCACAAACACATATAGCATACATGATGTCAGGTCTACTAGCAGTCAAGTATAATAGGGAGCCAACTATCCCTCTATACAAGGTTTCATCTACAGGTTTCCCTGCATCATCCTTGCTAAGAGACATACTTGACCCCATAGGAGTCTTCATGGTGCTGGATGAATCCATACCATACTTCCTTATGAGTTCTAGGGTGAACTTGGAATGACATATGGATAAACCACTTTCAGTCTGTTTAACTTGGAGACCCAAGAAAAACTTCAGCTCTCCCATACTACTCATCTCAAACTGACCTTGCATAAGTTTTGCAAACTTTTTGCAAAGGCTGCTTTCAGTAGACCCAAATATAATGTCATCTACATATATTTGGACAAGTATAACTTTGCCTCTAGATTCCCTAAGGAATAGAGTCTTATCTATTTTCCCCCTTGAGAACTTGTTCTCAATGAGGAAACTAGATAGTGTTTCATACAAAGCCCTAGGGGCTTGCTTTAACCCATATAAAGCTTTCCTAAGTCTATAGACATGATGAGGTAGAGTTGGATCAACAAAACCTGCAGGCTGTTCCACATAGACTTCTTCCTTAAGATTACCATTCAGGAATGCTGACTTGACATCCATTTGGTAAACCTTGAATCCTTGATAGGTTGCATAGGCCAAGAACATCCTTATGGCTTCCAGTCTGGCTACTGGAGCAAAGGTTTGATCAAAGTCAATACCTTCTTCTTGCCTATATCCTTTAGCAACCAGTCTAGCCTTATTCTTAATGATGACCCCTTGTTCATCTATCTTATTCCTATATATCCACTTAGTTCCTATTATATTGTGGTCTTTAGGTTTAGGAACAAGTTCCCAAACCTTGCACCTCTTGAACTGATTAAGCTCTTCTTGCATTGCTTCAGTCCATTGTGGATCCAGTATTGCATCTTCAAATTTCTTAGGTTCAACTTGAGACAGAAAGCTGGAGTAGATTGCTGCATTTATGTATCTGCTCCTGGTTTGTAGTCCTTGTCTTGGATCTCCAATAATCAGCTCTACTGGATGATCTCTTAGATTCCTGTTGGCTGGAGGCATCCTTACTTCTGGTTGATCCTCTTCAGCATCTCCATCATGCTGTACTCCTTGTATTTCTTCAGCAATTGGCACATGTAGTTCTCCCCCTGGACAACAGCTACTGTCTTCTACTTGCTGTCTTGTAGCAGGTACTTCTTCTATAGTAAGCTTGTCCATATTATTTGTTAAACCTGTGGGGCTGCATACAGTACTAGACAACTCATTGTTAATAAGTTTAGTCTCATCAAAAACTACATGCACAGATTCTTCTACAACTTGTGTAGACAAGTTGTAGACTCTATAAGCCTTACTATTATTGCTGTATCCAACAAAAATTCCCTCTTGGGACTTGGCAGCAAACTTAGTTAAGTAAGACTTCCCATTGTTAAGTATGATGCATTTGCAACCAAAAATCCTGAAATAGGATAGGTTTGGTTTCCTGCCTTTCACAACTTCATAGGGGGTCTTGTTGAGCCCTTTAGTGATGGTAGCCCTATTTATAACATGGCATGCAGTGTTGGCTGCTTCAGCCCAGAAATACTCTGGCAGTGATGTATCACTTAGTAGGGTCCTACCAGCCTCTATCAAGGTCCTATTCTTCCTCTTAGCAATGCCATTTTGCTGAGGTGTTCTAGGTGAAGAGAATTCTTGAAATATCCCAAAGTCTTCACATAGTTTTGTCATGCTTTCAGACTGAAATTCAGTACCATGGTCACTTCTAATTTTGACCACTGTACTGTCTAGTTCATTCTGAATTTGCTTGACAAAGCTATGAAAAACACTAGGTGTTTCAGATTTCTGTCTTAAGAAGAACACCCAGGAAAACCTTGAGTAGTCATTCACAACTACAAGGGTATAGACCTTCCTACCTAAGTTGTGAACTGGCATTGGACCAAAGAGATCCATATGCAAGAGGTATAGACACCTCACAGCATCTTTGTTTTTTATACTTCTAAAGGTAGATTTAGTCTGCTTACCCTTTTGACAAGCTGAGCAAATACCATCTTTAACACACTTAACTTGAGGACCATTCCTCACTAACTCTTTGCTAAAGAGTTTGCTAATTGTCTTATAGTTAAGATGGGCAAGCCTCTTGTGCCATTTGACACAATGAGAGACTGTCTCATCAGCTACAAGACAAACTGGAGAACCATTGTTCTCAATCATAATGTCTAGGCAGTAGACATTCCTTTTCCTATAACCTGTCAAAATGATCTCTTGATCACTTGACCTCTTGATATGACAACTATTTTTAACAAATGAGATGTCATACCCTACATCACTTAATTGACTTATACTTATTAGGTTGTGTTTCAACCCTTTAACATAAGCCACTTGAGTAATGGTAACTAAGTTACTAGAAATGTTACCAAACCCTTTGATGATTCCTTTTTCAGAACCACCAAAGGTAACCTTTGGACCATCTTTGATTGGAATGTAGTCCCTTAGTAGTCCCCTTGTTCCAGTCATATGTCTGGAACATCCACTGTCCAAGTACCATGTTGGGGTATGGCCACTTGGACTCACCTGCAAAACAGATTAATGAACCTCAGAACCCAAAGAATTCTTGGGTCCTTGGTACATGTTAGTCTGCAATCTGACAAAGATACCCACTGGCTTTCCAACCGGTAGTTTGGTACTCACTTTGGCACTAGCATTATGCCAACAGTCCACTGCAAAATGGCCAATCTTGCCACAACACCAACATTCAAACTTGTTGTACCTTTGCTTAGGTACAGTCTTTGCTGTCTTATTTACAGCAGACTTGTTGAATGTTGGGGCTTTGCCCTTGGACTTAGACTTGGACTGCTCAGTCCTAGCAGGTCTAATAAAGCCCAGTCCAGCCTTGCTTTTATGATGAACAAATTCATCAATTAAAGGTAGCATTGACTTAGGTTTAGAAAACCTAGCAACAAGCTCTCTCTCTTTCTGAAGATTGCTCTCCAGACTCTTGATTTGATCATTCTTAAAGGTGATAGTCCCCATCTGAATCACTGTTATGTGTTTCAGCCTGGCTATCTCATTTAGCCTTTGATCAAATTGCTTCTCAGAATCTGTTGCAGCAGCTTTAAGATCAGCAATTTCCTTTGCCTGACTTTTGGAAAGGGACTTGCTTTTCTTGTAAGCTTGCAACAACACTTTATATTCATCTATAAGCTGATGAATATCATCCTCAGACTCAGATACATTCTCATCACTTGATGAAGAAGAATCTGAATCTGAACTAGAACAAGAAACTGAACATGAACTTGAACCTTGTACCTTACTGGGTCCTGGCTGCTCCAGGATTTTGGCACTCTCTGTCAAAGCCATTAGACCTTGGCAATGACTGTCTTCTTGTTCATAAATAGACTCCATTATCTGCATGAATTCTTCTTCTTCTTCTTCAGCAAACAGCCCTATGTAGGCCTCAGCCTCAGACTCAGTTTCTGAAGAAGAAATATCTGATAGAGTCTTCTCCTTCTTGGCAACAAAAGACTTCTCTTTCTTGCCTTTGAAGTGAGGCTTTTTCCTGTCACCAGATTCCTTTCTCTTCTCTGGACAGTCTGCAATAACATGGCCCTGTCTATTGCAGCAATAACACACTATCTTGGAACCAGTTGCCTTGATAGACATAGTCCTTTTCTTGTCATTCTTTGAAGACCTCTTTTTCTGATAAGAGTCTTCCTTTCCTTGTGATGTAGAAGGCCTTGACCTCCACTATTTCTTTTTCAAAAACTTCTGAAAGTGTCTAGTGAAAGCAGCAAAGTCTTCATCACTTTCACTGCTCTCAGTCTTTGTGCTGACTGACTCATCTGATTCTGATTCAACTACCTCTGGAGGTGGAGTTGATGACTTATTCCTGCACTTTCTAGGGACATCTGTCTTGAAAGCAACTGTTCTTTCCTTGTGTTCAATTCTTGTTGATTTCTCCTCCTCTTTTCTCACTGTCAACTGCATCTCATATGACAATAACTTGACAAACAGTGTAGGAGGAGGAATTTCCCCCAACTTAGCCATTTCTCTTATGGCACAGATCTTGGTGTCCCAATCTTTGGTTAGGGACCTTAGGAACTTGTCATTTAGTTCATAGTTACTGAACTCTCTTCCATAAGACATGAGTTCATTCACTATTCTGTAGAAGTTCTTATAGCACTCAGTTATGCTATCACCCTTTCCTTGTCTAAAACTCTCATACTCCTGATTTAGCAAGGATTTTCTATCTTGTCTAACTTCTTCAGATCCTTCCATATACACAATAAGAGTGTCCCACATCTCTTTGGCTGTCTTGCAGTGTATAAGATTCTGAAAAGTTGCATCATCAATGGCACTCACTATTATGTTTTGTGCCCTCTTGTCCATGGTAGCTAGGACAATCTCATCCTTAGTCATCTCAGAGAAATCCTTTGGGGTTCTCTGATTTGCATCTAGAACTGATATCTTCATGGGCACATAAGGCCCTTCCTTTACTGTGATGTAGATTCTAGGGTCTGAGGCCTCCATAAACAGCCTTACCCTTTCCTTCCAGATCCCAAAGATCTCTTTCCTGCATATGGGCAATTTCGTGGAACCCAATTCCTTGTGATTCTCAGAAGAACCCATATTTCTTGATTTTCTTGAATTTCTTGAATCTGTATTTTGCCTTACACTGAATCTGCCAAACAGGATCTCCTCAGACTGTTAGTCCTTGTTTTGAGGAACCTCGCTCTGATACCACTTGAAAGATATGGTACCTAAACACCTAGAGGGGGGGGGGGTGAATAGGTGACCTAATCCTTTTTAACTTTGATGGCAGCAATCAGTTATATCACAGATTTCTAACTACTTTTGCACAGCAATAACAAAGCATATATAGCAAATAACAATCACAGCACAGCAGACACAGTGATTTATAGTGGTTCCCCAAGCTATGGGTACATCCACTTTCCCCCTTCGCCTATCTAGCAGTGTACTCGATTCGGCCAAACTTCTCCACTGTCTCAGAACCCAAATTGGTTCCTACATCTCAGGCCCAAGGCCCTACAACTCAGCTTTTTCCCAAAGCCTACACTCAACCACAAAGGCCTACACTCAGCCAATCAAGGCCTACACTCAGCCAACAAGGCCTACACTCAGCCAACAAGGCCTACACTCAGAGATAACAATCTCCTACACTCAGGCCCTCAAGCCCTACCCTCAGCCTTTATAATTATAGGCTTACAATTCACTCAGATCCAATAGATCCTACAAGATAAAAATGATTACAGAAATAATAACTCAACAACTCAAAAATGAGAGAGGGAAGTTGAGAGTTTCTTGATGAGTTCTTGGAAGAACTCAGCTAGATTCAATCTGACGTAGCTTTCTTCAAAGCTTCTTGAGTAGAACTGAATAAGATTGTCTCCTTCTGTAGTTGTTCCTTGACCTCTGCCACTTAGAATTCAGAATAGATCTGAACCCTTCTTCTCAGCCTAGTTCCAACGGCTGATTTCTTGGATGGAGCCCTCTCTCTCCAACTTCTTAGATCTGCACTTGGACTGCAAGATCTTCTTGATTTGATACTCTGTGTACCACTTTAATAACTTGTTCTTCAACAATGTGAACAACAGTTGATCATCATCAATAACAGTTTCTGTAGACTGTATGAGCCTATTTATAGGCCTTCTTCATGGTAACCGGCTGATCCGGTTCATAACTGTCTTCTGACATCTCTGACAGGTGCTGCAGACCGGCTGGAACGGCAGCTGTCATGTCATCCAGTCAGTTCTTGAAAATCTCTAACTGTCTGATAGTGTCGAGACTTTCTGTCTTTAAGTGTCGACACTTATAGACCAAGTGTCGACACAAGTTGTGTAAGTGTCGACATAAGTCTACAAGGTGTCGACACAACTTCTTGTATGTCTCGACACAGATTCTTCTTCATGTGTCGACACTGAAATTGAGTGTCGACACAAGTACTTGATCTTCTGTAACTTGCTGAATTCTTCTAAGTGTCGACACATCTCCTTTGTGTCGACACAACTTCTTGTGTTGAATCTGTTAAGTGTCGACACTGCTTCTTGGTGTCGACACATACTCTTCTATGTTGATACTTGTTGAGTGTCGACACAGCTCCTTGTGTCGACACTTGATTCTTCTGTCGAGACTTCAGCTGAGTGTCGACACATTCCCTTAGTGTCGACACTTGTACTTAGAATATTTTGGAGATAATTCTGTTCTTTGCTAAGTGTCGACACAGCTCCTTGTGTCGACACATTCTTCAAGTGTAGAGTCTTCAGCTGAGTGTCGACACATTGTTCTAGGTGTCGACACTTACTTCATGTGTTGACTCTTCTGTTGAGTGTCGACACTTTGTTTTTGGTGTCGACACTTTCTTCAAGTGCTGACTCTTCTTGTTGTGTCGACACATTGTTCTGGGTGTCGACACTTTAACTTAGTCTCTGCTGACTTTTGCTGAGTGTCGACACAACTCCAAGTGTCGACACTTTCTGGTGTAGACACAGCTTCACTGGGTGTCGACACAGCTCCTTGTGTCGACACTTTCTGTCTGCATTTTTCTTCACTGAGTGTCGACACAGCTCCTTGTGTCGACACTTTCTGTCTGGTGTCGACTCTGTATCCCAGGTGTCGACACAATGACTCCAAGTGTCGACACTGCTTGTCTGGGTGTCGACACAAGTCTTCTTAAGTGTCGACACTTTCCCTCTGGGTGTCGACACATGGACTTAGAAACGTTTTGCTTCAGTCCTGCAAATACTTAACCTGCACAAGTAAACTCAACATACATCAAATACATTATGATGTATATCATTGAGTTGGGTGAGGCTTCTTCAAATCAGGTACATTTAACCAATGTACCCAACATGGAGTTTAAGGAGTTGGTAGAAGGCCGGCTTGGCTTGCGGATTAAGAAGCTTAGAACTGATAACGGGGGTGAGTTTGTCTCCTCCGAGTTTTCTAACTTCTGCAGGAAGCACGAGATCCAACGAGAGCTTACTTGTGCCCACACTCCACAACAAAATGGGGTAGCGGAGCGGAAGATCTGTCATCTGACGGAGACCTGCAAATGCTGGCTTCATGCGAAAGATATCCCAGGTCCTTTTGGGCGGAGGGAATGTCTTGTGCTGCTTATGTTATCAACCGGATGACACTCAGCCCTATCAACATGAAGACTCCTATTGAGCTGTTGCTGAAGGAGAAGCCGAGTGTGGGACACCTTCGGGTGTTCGGTTCAACTTGCTACGTACATGTCCCAGATGCTTCACGGACAAAGCTGGATGCGAAGGCAAGGAAACTTGTCTTTGTTGGCTATGATGAGCGGAAGAAGGGATGGAAATGCATGGACCCTATGACGAAGAAGTTCGTGGTGTCAAGAGATGTTGTCTTTGACGAGATGACGTCATATGGAGGTGGCTCGATGGAGCTAACCAGAAGTAGCAAGGTTGATGAAGCACCGGTGGTGGTTGCTGAAGGCTTGGAAGAGGAGCTTGCTGTTTCACCAGCAGCTCATGTTGCTTCGAACTCCGAGGCTGAGCCTTCTTGCTCAGGAAGCAGGGGGAGCACTGCTCAATGCTTGCCCTAGGTAGGAGTGGAGCCCGAAGAAGCAACGGAAGCCGTGAGCAAGGAGCTATGTCTTCGGAGATCGAAGAGGGTGGTTAAGCCACCGACTCGGTACTGTGATGGGAATGTAGTGAGCTTTGTCTCCTGCTTCTTTGCAGGTCCTCTGGATGAGCGAGAGCCTGCAAACTTCAACGAGGCCACTGGAGTGAAGGAGTGGGAAGGTTCCATGAAGGAAGAGATTGATGCTCTGAAGAAGAATGAAACTTGGGACCTTGTGCCCAAGGTTGATGGCATTACTCCGGTTACTTGCAAGTGGGTGTATAAGTTGAAGAAGAAGGCTGATGAGAGCATTGATCGTTTCAAGGCTCGCCTGGTCGTTAGAGGATTCTCACAGCAGTATGGAGAAGACTATGAGGAGACATTCAGTCCAGTTGCGAAGATGACTTCTGTAAGAGTGGTGATCGCCTTGGCTGCTAGCAAGGGATGGAGGTTGTGGCAACTCGATGTGAAGAATGCTCTCTGAAAAGCATTCGGATTATGTCTGCAAACTCAGGAATGCTCTCTATGGCTTGAAGCAAGCTCCTAGATCTTGGTATGGGAAGATTGCAGAGTACTTGCAATTCTATGGATACCTTGCTTCTAACTTGGATTTAAGCTTGTTCGTCAAGAAGAAGGGAGAGCTACATGTCTTGGTCCTGCTGTATGTGGATGACATGATCATCACAGGGAACTCGGAGGGGGAAGTAGCAAGGCTCAGGGCTGAGCTTGCTATACGCTTCGAGATGAAAGACTTGGGAGAGTTGCATCACTTTCTTGGTCTGGAAGTGGAGAGGAAGGAGTGCGGTGTTCTCATTAGCCAGAAAGGATATGCTGATCGTATTGTGAAGTGGTTTGGCATGGGCGAAGGGAAGAAGTGCTCTACTCCACTGGAATCTGGGCTGAAGCTTCGACGAGATGAGGGAAGGGTTCTTCATGATCCCTTGGTGTTCAGGGCTCTTGTTGGGAGCTTGATTTACCTGACGATTACAAGGCCGGATATTGCTTATACTGTTGGCCGAGTAAGTCGGTATATGGCTGAACCAAGGCAATCGCATCTAGTGGTGGCAAAGGGAATTCTGAAGTATGTCAAGGCTTCTTCTGACATGGGACTCCTCTATAGAAGGGACTCGGAGTTTGCATTGCTCGGGTACACGGATGCTGACTATGGCGGTGATTCGGATGATCGAAGGTCTACTTCAGGTTATGTGTTCACTTGCGGTTCAGCTAGTATCTCGTGGTGTAGCAAGAAGCAGGACTCGGTGTCGGTTTCAACCACGGAGGCGGAGTATAAGGCTTCGGCCTTGGCTGCTCGGGAAGTCGTTTGGTTGAGGAGGCTTATAGAGGATGTTCATGAAGAAGTGCAAGGGCCTACTTTACTCCGGGGTGACAATTAGAGTGCTCTCAAACTGGTTAACAATCCATTGTGTCACGCCCGGACCAAGCATATAGATATTGATCACCACTTCATCAGGGAAAAGGTGTTGGAGGGGTCTCTGCTGGTCGGGCATGTTCAGAGTGAAGATAATCTTGCTGACATCTTCACGAAGCCACTGTCGAAGGGGCCTTTTGAACACTTGCGCAGCTTGCTGGGCTTGGTCACCACTTCCCACTTCAAGGGAGAGTGTTGAATTTTGTGAAGTGGAAGTGGTCGACGGGACAGGCCAGGCGGCCTGGGGCGGACAGCTTTGGCGGACTAGGCGGACTGGGCGGACTGTGATGTGCGGCCTGGTGGAAGGTCTAGTGAAAAGCCGGTTGTTCTTCTGGGCGGTTTGCACGAGTTGAGTCCGTGGACTATGCGGCCTGGTTTCTGCGGATAGGGTGTTTGCTGGTTGGCTTTGCCAAGGAGCGGCCTGAGCGGATGGAGGCTTGCGGACTGGTGCATTGCTCAGTGGCCGCAGGTGCAAGCTTGTGCTGATAGGCGGGTTGGCTCATGTCCGCGGGAAGCTTGCGGACTGGAGTGTCCGCGGTGTGGGCTGTTGCGGACTGGGTTTAGAGCTTGGCTGAGGCCTTGTCGAGCTCTGGTGGCACAGCAGGCGATTTGCTGTGGAGATCGATTGGCGGACTAGTTTTGGAGTCCGGGGATTGCTGCTGCGTTGGACAGGAGTGCGAGGAGCTCGCGGACTGATGGCGGTCTGTGCTAGGGTGTTTGGCGGATGAGAGTTTGTGTCCACCATGCTCGCATTAGCCTTTGATGGTTTTGGACTTGGTCACACTTTGTGCCAAGACCATGGTGTCCGCAGTATCCGCCAAGTCCGCTGTGACCGGGCGGACTGTTGCTGTCTGCCTTTGGTCATGGACTTGTGGCGGATTGAGGTGTGAGTCTTGCGGACTGCCTCGGGTTGGTGCGGACAGCCATTGAAGGGGGATTGCTGTCCTACAGTGGTTGGAGCTTGCGGGCTGATGCCTTGTCCGCATAGCTTGGGCGGACTGGAGAGGGTTCGTCAATGGTTGCCTTGCTCCTGGCGGTTTTCCTTAGTATCCGGCTAAGTTCTTGCGGACTCGGCGGACGGAGTTTTGCTATCACGCGGGCTGGAGCGGTGTCGCTATCTCTTGGGCGGTGAACACACTCCTCACCTTGCCTATAAATAGGACCCCCCTGGCACATCTACAGGAATCTAAGTAACTTGAGTGAACAGTAAGTTGGGTTGAGCGAAGTGCTGCGGTCTCTGCTTGTCAGTCCGCGCGGATTGATTCAGGCTGATGGTTTGCTGTGTGCAGGTCGCGCGGGTAGCTTCAAGGAGCCAAGAGTTTGGCTGTGACTTCGGTCAAGTACTTGGAAGTGTGCGGTCTCTGCGGACTCAGTAGGAGGTCGCTCTGCGGCTTGTCAATTATGCTTCATCTTTGCCAGCTTCAATAACCTGTCCGCCGGCTTCAGGCGGGTAGGGGTGTTCCTCAGTTCAGGTTCAGCAGGAGGCGAATAACGGTGTGTCCGCGCGGCCTCGCGGCTTCGGCGGACTCCGTGGCTATTCGGCGGATTGCAGCTAAGTTTGGGCGTTCTCAGCGGACTCGGCGACCTCGGCAACCTCGCGGTCTCGACGGACTCCGGTGCTGTCCGCCCGGCTTGTTTTTTGGTGCTTTCTGTTTACAGCTGTTATACTAGCGAAATCATGTCTCTCTATGTATTCCTCGTGTTGTAAAGAAGTGAATGTATAAAAGACCTGCTTGTGCTTCCATTGTTTGTTGGGATTAACCTCTGTTCCTTGGTTCCGCTGGTTCAACGTGCGAACTGGGTAGTTCCGAAGATATTAATTTGGCGTTTGGGCTATCTTGCTGACCACGTTGAGAAAATTTAACAGGTTCTTCCTTGCACTTGATGCTGTTTTCGCCAAGGTGGCCGAAAATGACAAAGGGGGAATATGATTTCGGTGGAGAAAGGTAGAGAGGTGGGAGAACGTGGGGTTGCTAGAGGGAGCGAGGAGTAGAAGGGGCGGCCAAACAAAGAGGGAGAGGGGCGGCCGAACTCCTTGAGATGGAGCCTTGAGGGGGGTGGCGGCCAAGAGGAGGAGGGAAGGAAAATTAGGGTTAGGCAAGCAATTTTCTTTGATTCTCAATAATAATCCCATAACAAATGAAAACTTGGCCTTATATAAGGCTTACAATCATGTGGCTATTAGCAGCCCAAAATAAAATATTGTTCCGAAATGAAATGATAGAAAACAACATAGTTTCAAATACCACATATAAAAGATAAATGCAGACCACTAGTAAAATAAATTTAACTCTTAATTTTTGTTGCGTGGGCGAAGATTGTAGCCGTGCCCGCTACGACGCCGCAAGTCTTTTGTTGGAGGAGCATCGTCGTCATCTTCTGCCACGGCAACACCGCCATGGATGTCGTCATCTTCTGCCACGGCAACACCGCCATGGACGTCGTCATCTTCACCCAGTTGGCCGTCGTGGTGGCCATCGCCATCAATAAGAGTTCAACATCACGAAAGCCATCTGTATAGAAGCCCCGACGTACGACGGCATGGGGCAGCCCCAACTCTTTCTGAATTGGATAATGGATATCGAGTGCTACTTCGAGTGACATAACTTAACCGATAGGCAAAAGGTTCATGTCGCTAGGCTCAAACTACTAGACCGGGCCAAGGTATATTGGCTCAACGAGGAGAGACGCATGGGAGCGCTTGATGGTATGCCACCAATTGGATGGCAGATTATGAAAGCTATGTTGTCGGATCAATACGTCCCCACGTATTACCGCACACATCTGTTTGACGACTTAGCCTCTCTTAAGCAAGGGAGCCAGTCGGTGTCTGATTACATGGGTACGCTTAAGGATCTGTTAGTACGTTGCGATGTTAAGGAGATGCCCGAAGTGACCCTCTCGAGGTTTTGGAAGGGGCTGGATCTGGATATTCAGCGCAAGCTTTTGCGTTATGGGCATACGGATATAAGCACCACGTACAACGCGGCCTTGGACATTGAGAAAAATATCGCTCTCAAGTCTAAAGCAAAGTATTTCCAAAAGGGGAAGTCCACGTATAAGGACAAAGGCAAGTTTAAGGCTACCGACACAAGTTCGATAGTCATCACCGCTTGGAATTCTAAGAATCCAACCGGGGAGCGAGTTCCAATTGGGAGAGTTAATAAAACGAATGCCACATGCTACGCTTGTGGAGTACAAGGGCATTATGCGAGCGAATGCCCCACCAAGCCTAAGGCCTTAGCTTTATTGGAGGCTCCTAACGACCCGGCCGAAATAATTTATGAAGCCGACGAGGGGTCCGATGTTGAGGGAGTCCCGAGTGATTTGGAGGATGAACATAACCTCATGGTTATGCATTGTATCCTGACGGTTCCCCGAACGCCAAACGATTGGAATAGGACAAGCCTCTTTTCGATGATATTTAAGAGCGGAGAGAAGTTGTGTAAGTTTATTATCGATAGTGGGAGTTGTATGAACGTCGTTTCGGAGAGCGCGGTTGCTAGGATGTCTTTAGTTGCCGAACCCCACCCCCAACCTTATCATGTAGCTTGGGTAAATAAGACCTCTCTTCCTGTCACGAAGCGTTGTCTACTTCCCCCTTAACGTCAAATCTTATTCCGAGCAAGTGTGGTGTGATGTCATCCCCATGGACGTATGTCACGTCCTTCTTGGCCGGCCTTGGCTATATGACCACGACGTGACTCACTTCGGTAGGGCTAATACTTATGAGTTTAAGTTTAAGGGGAAGATTATTACCTTTAAACCAACTCCACCTAGGGACCAGACTATTCCGTCCAAGGATACCATCGTACCCGTGGAGAAGAAAACCTTGAACTTAATAGGAAGAAAAGAGTTCACTCGCGTCCCATTTCTAGACGGCGTGATCTATGCGCTAGTGCTCTTGAGTAGTAAGGAAGATGGTGATAAATTAGATGAGCTTCCAGAAGATTTAAAATACTTGTTGGATGAATATAAAGATGTGTATCCGGCCGAGTTACCTCCCATCTTACCGCCACTACGCGACATCCAACACGCCATAGATCTCGTCCCGGGTTCCTCACTCCCGAATCAGCCCCATTATAGGCTCCACCCGGCAGCGCATCAAGAGCTTCAAACTCAAATATCGGAACTCTTAACTAAAGGGTTCATCCGCCATAGTTTGAGCCCATGTGCCGTGCCGGCCCTATTAGCCCCCAAAAAAGACGGTACTTGGAGGATGTGTGTCGATAGTAGGGCGATTAATAAGATCACTATTAAATATAGGTTCCCTATTCCCCGATTGGATGATCTCTTGGATATGCTTGCCGGAGCCACGATCTTTTCCCAGCTGGATCTTAAAAGTGGCTACCATCAAATTAGAATTCGAGAGGGGGATGAATGGAAGACGGCGTTCAAGACTAAGGATGGTTTATATTAGTGGCTTGTCATGCCCTTCGGGCTTTCTAATGCCCCAAGCACATTTTCTCGGATGATGACTCAAATATTCCAACCCCTCATGGGAAAATTCGTCGTAGTATATTTTGACGACATCTTGGTGTTTAGCTTGACGCCCACTGAACATACAAATCACTTGAGGGCAGTCTTAACTACTTTAAGGAAAGAAAAACTATTCTTAAATCTGAAGAAATGTACTTTCCTTGTCCGTGAGGTTGAGTTCTTAGGATATCTTGTGGGAGCGGACGGCATTAGAGTAGACCCAAAAAAGATGCAAGTTATTAACGAGTGGCCGGAGCCCAAGTCCATCCGTGATGTTAGAAGTTTCCATGCACTCGCTACTTTTTATCGGCATTTTATTAAAAAATTTAGTAGCATCATGGCTCCTTTGACGGAGTGCATGAAGAAAGGGGATTTCAAATGGACTAAGTCCGCCACTCATGCCTTCCAAATGATCAAAACTCGCATGACGGAAGCACCCCTCCTACGCTTAACGGATTTCTCTAAGGTGTTTGAATTAGCGTGCGATGCGTCCGGGGTTGGGATTGGAGGAGTATTAAGTCAAGAGGGTCACCCCATTTGTTATTTTAGTGAGAAGTTGTCCGGGGCTAAATTAAACTACTCCAATTACGATCAGGAATTTTATGCGGTGGTCCGAAGTTTACACTAGTGGAGACACTATCTCCTTTCCAAAGAATTCGTGCAACTTCCGGATCATGAAGCCTCACGTTTTATTAACTCCCAACATAAAATCAGCCCCCGGCACGCTAAGTGGGTGTCGTTCCTACAAGAGTACACGTTCACTCTTAAGCATCTTAAGGGGTCCAACAACCGTGTGGCCGACGCCCTTAGCCGACTCTCGTTACTATTGTCCACCATGCAAGTTAAGGTGATTGGTTTTGAGCGCATTAAGGACGAGTACACGACATGTCCGGACTTTAAGGACATCTACTTTGCCACCCAAGAGGAGTCCCCCTCCACTATTTCGGCATTCTACATCCGGGATGGTTACTTATTTAAGCACACGAAGTTGTGTATCCCACAAACTTCCCTCCGCCATCATATCATTTGGGAACTTCATGGTGGGGGCCTTGGTGGCCATTTTGGCCGGGATAAGACGCTAGCTTTAGTAGAGGAGAAATTTTATTGGCCGGGTTTGAAATCTCTCGTTGGTAAAATCGTTAGTAGTTGTCGTACTTGTCAACTAGCTAAGGGTAGTAAAACAAATGCCGGTCTCTACACCCCTCTACCCATCCCTTCTATCTCTTGGGAGGATGTGAGTATGGACTTCATTTTAGGCCTCCCGCCCACCTTCCGCTGACATGACTCTATTTTGGTAGTCGTAGACCGGTTTTCGAAGATGGCGTACTTTATTCCGTGTAGCAAAACTAGTGACGCCTCGCACATGGCAAAAATTTATTTTAAGGAAGTTGTCGTGCACCGCGGCGTTCCAAAAACTATCGTTAGTGATCGAGACGTCAAATTTACTAGTTACTTTTGGAAGACGCTTTGGAAACTTAGGGGAACCAAACTTTTGTTTTCGTCTGCCTATCATCCGTAATCGGATGGCCAAACGGAAGTCGTAAATAGAAGCGTGGGCAATCTTTTACGTTGTCTTGTTGGAGAGCACAAAGGCACTTGGGATCTCATTCTCCCACACGCACAACTCGCTTATAATAATTCTAAGAATAGGTCTACCGGGTTGTCGCCGAATGAGATTGTGCACGGTTATAAGGCGCCCGTGCCACTTGACTTGATTCCCCTACCGCCCACTTATAAATCAAGTCACTTCGCACAGGAATTTGCCCAACACATTCAAAATTTACATAAACACATACAAGAAGTGCCACGCAATATACGTCCGATCAGTTACACGCGAATTTGCACCGCCGAGCCGTCCATTTTAATGTTGGTGATTTGGTCTTAGTTCGTCTCATTCCCGAGCGGATGCCTTCGGGTACCGTCAAAAAGTTGGCCAATCGGAGAGCCGGCCCCTTTCGAGTTGCTAAGAAATTAGGCGACAATGCGTATCTTTTGGATTTACCGTCCGATTGGGGTATATCCCCTATTTTTAATGTTTCTGATTTAACAGCTTATACTTCTCCTCCACTTGAAATATGCAACTCTCCCGTCTCTTCTTCCTCTCGCTCTTCTCTTGGGTTTGAGGGGGAACGGTCTCATGAATCGCCTCTTCCTTCGGATTCCGTTGGAGACAGGATCCTTGCCGATGAAGTTCTCCCGTCCCCACTTGGTTCCTCTCGCCGCTATTTGGTCCACTGGCGTGATCGCCCATCCTCCGATGATTCATGGGTTCCCGAAGATGAAGTGGCTCGCTTGGATGATGCTCTCCTTCGCCGCTACAAAGACGCCAACTCCTCGGTGATGAGTCCTTTTGAGAAGGGGAGGATTGACGGAGCCGACCCTCTCCAACCCGCGGCCGTTGATGTTGAAGCGCTAACGGATGACACACCACCATTATAAAGCAAAGATCTACGGCGAAATAAAGACGTGGGAGCTCGGCGCCGCACCTCTTCCCGCTACCATCTTCGCTCGCGAGATAACTCCATCAAATGACGTTGTTGTCATAAAAACTGCAGGGTTGCGGACAACAATTTTATGCTATGTTTTGTTTAATTGGTGGCCTGCATTTGGCCTCCAAATGCCTTTAATTTCTGAAATATTTTATGTATAACTTTTATTTAGAGTGGGCCATATATAAGGCATCCACTCCCTTGGTTTTAGATGAAGAAAGTAACCCTAAAAAAAGATTTCAGCTTTTGAGAATCTCTTCTCATTTCCGCCGCCCCCCTCCCATGTCCGCCTCCTTGAGGGTTTCGGCCAAGTGTAGGCCCTCCTCTTCCGGCGTGGGAACTTCGCTGTGTGACTTCGTTGAAGGTGGACGTGCAAGCTTCTTCTGGTGTGACTCCGGCGGATCCGTGGTTGAGCGATTCTCCACGTGCAACTATCTACGAGTTGGGGTAACGATTCCTCTTCTCTATCTTGTGTGCTTCTTCTACATCCTCCACATATTTCTTGTGCGAAAGTTTTGGTGTGAAATCTGAAATTTTAATCATCGAAGTATTTCCATTTGGTTTTCATATTTGATTCTCCGAGTTTCTCGCATTCGAAGAAGGGTGGTGACCTTTGGTTTTTCTTAGTCGGGGGAGATCAACCACTTTTCTGAATCATTTCTTTGGTGGATCTCCTTGGTGCGACTTCACTCGACCGAACCGTGTGGGTTCATTTCGCCGGAAAGGATAGTGGCCTCTAGTCACTATTTGATCCTAAGATTGTTCGCGATCCTCAAGTCGTTGTGTGACCGTAAACGTTAATCTAAATCGTGGCTACGCTCGCGTGTGGTGTTTCCAAATTAGATCGTGTGGGGGTAGATTTAGTCGCTAGAACGTGCCGGACATTTTGCCCCGGTAGCCTACATCAGATCTTCTATACTTCTCTGTCTTTTCAAAATTTCAATCCTCTGTAATTAATGCTGACGCCTTGAGAATAATCGGCATTGATTCATTTCCTCAACTGTTCCGTGGAAAATCGGCAAGTAATATTCCTGAGGAAGACCGTAATCAATGCTCCTTCTAACGGATACATTCAGAGAATGTATAGCATTAATTACTCAGGAATTTCCGCATTAGAATGGGGACAGAAGGCCGAAAATGTATTAGTCTGGAATCGTCGAACGAATAACAGAATTCGTCGAGCTGAGTTACTAGTTCGTCGAACTGAGATTTTGTATTCGTCGACCAAACAGCTTCTTGTTCGTCGAGCTGAGTTTCCAAGATCGTCGAGATTATAACAGAGCTGCATGCTTCAGAGCCTTTGCCTTTTTTATCTGAAGTTCGTCGAGCTGACAATTGCATTCGTCGACTGGAGTTCAACAACAATTCTGGACTTAGTCAAGTATTTTGTGTTGACTGATATTCTGTGTGTCGACATGAATGTTCTGGTGTCGACACAGGTGGGTGTCGACTGATTAGTCTTGGTGTCGACACAAATCTTCTGGTGTCGACATAAGTTGGTGTCGACTGATTATTCTAGGTGTCGACACAAGTTTTCTGGTGTCGACATAGTTGGTGTCGACACATGACCTAAGTGTCGACACAAATCTTCTGGTTCCAGAATTCGTCGAGTAGAGTACTGAGTTCGTCAATCCCGAGAAGTTGACTTCGTCGACCTGAAAAGTTGTGAATTTGAGGTCCAAGTTCGTCGAGCTCAGAATCTTGTTCGTCGACCAAAGTATGAAGTTGGACTTAGAATAATTTGAAGTTATCCTGACTTTAGTTTGTTGAAGTATCCCAGTTTTCGTCGACCAGAGAATGAAGATCGTCGAGCTCAGCTCAGAGAAATATCTCAAGATCGTCGAGCTGAGAACGTCTTTCGTCGACCTGAGTTCGACGAACGTCGAACTCATTTTACTTGATCTTGAAATCTTCTAAGTCTTGAGTCTCTGATAGTCTTGTTGATAGCTGGTCCATCTGATGTTGACTCTAAGGACTTGGTCTAGACTCTAGGACACAACTATGACCCTTGCTATACATGTTGGGTCACATCATCCTAAGTTAGTGAACCTAGCCCAAATCAACTATGGATCCAACAGTTTCTTCTTTTCTTTAGTTTTTAGATTTTGTTGCTTATTTTTCTTTTTCTATTTTGTGTTTTTGGATTACCAAGCAAATCCGTGTTATTTTTTATTTTCAGTTGTGTAGCACCCTTACTGTAAATATTTTTGTTCGCAATGTATTCTGTAGCTGAGTGTCGTCTCTATGACACTTTGCGCTGATACATTGACGCCTTGGCTGTTTTAAATGTCGAGCATTGTATTAGGTGTTTTCTATGCCAAGGTATAAGTCACATGGTGAAGGATTGCCCTCGTTTGTGCGAGCCTCCTCCGTCTGAGGGCGTGTGCGTAGCAAGCCCCCGTTTACGGAGGACTACTGTGGACATGCCTATCAGGATGTTGCCTAGCCCATGCACTGACATCGCACATCTTGCTCATTCTTTGCCTGTTGAGATTATCGAAGAATCTCTTGCCGCATACAGATCTTTCATGGGTCCCTCACTCCCTTTTTACGAGCTTCCCTTGAGTGATGACGATCACTCAGGTGTTAGCCAGCAAAAAGAGGATCAGGAACTCATGGGCACTCCTATATGGGACGAAGAGATAGTTCCCGTCAGCGGGGAGGTGTCAGTGGATGATTTTGTGATGGGGCCTGCTCATTCAATGCCTAGTTTCGAGAGCAGTTTTTCCCCTCCGCAATTTTTGCCTGATGGTGCTACTCCATTTTTGTGTGAGTCGGCTGATGATGTCGTATTTTTGCATGATTCGGTGCCTGAGGTTGCGCCAAAGTGGGACGAGAACTCTACTATCTCCGACGGAGAATATGGATCTTCGGAACGCTATGACACTCCTCGGTGGGATGAGGAATATCCCCTTTCTAATACGGAGATTTGTACCTCCTTATTAGATAAGGAGGTCCCTCTCACCACCGCAGACCTCGAGTTCTCGGATTCCCCACGATACGACTCATATGATACCGATGATGATCTGCGCTCGGATCCTGTTGAGAGTGATACCGGGACAGCTCTCCCATATTTTGCGTGTTTTAGTTTTTCCTCTCATTTATTACTTGACCCACCTTCATTATCTGAGCCTGTGCAGGTTGAGTCTCCACGGGTGCATTGGGATGATGATGAGCCTTGTGCTCATGCTAATGGCAAGTGCATCTGCTGGTGCAAGAAGGTTTCTACCTCCTTCGCAATGTAAGTCCATACCGTCTCCATCGCCTCCTACGGACCTGCGGTGGATGACGCCTTGCTAGGCAAGGATTTAGCTAGTGATGAGATGAGTGAGGACTGGTGCTCCTCCTCTTCTTATTTCTTATTTCCTCTACTTGTGTCAGGTGGGTATTATTATTTAGGTATAGGGGTAACTGCTCTATCTTCGTATCGGTACTCGCTATCGTAACGATTAATGGAACAGTTACCTGTGCACTTTTCTTTTCAACGGATAAGCAGGTTGTAGATATATTCACGAAGCCACTAAACAAGGCAAAGTTCTCATTTTTCAAAATGGAACTGGGCATGCTAAACAAGGATTCTTGAAGATGGCTAAGGAGACATGAATTCTCTCGGGAAGTACATCACTAAGTAGAGAAAACTTTCCAAGGAAAATTCATCAGATATTACTCATCGGAAATCGACGATTCATCGAAACACTACTAATAAGTTTGACAAAACTCGACGAATTTGGATCAGCTTCTGGTGAATCTCGATGAATTGGACTTTGGTAAAATTTTCTTTTATATTGGATCCGAAGAGCCGCCATTTTTTAGGTACGTGCCTAAGAAGAGCAAGGAGAGGATTGTCACGTACCTAAAAGATGGAGCTGGTATCTTCAATTACAATTATAACTGTAATTGCATTTTCTTGTAATTGTTGATACAATACCCAATAATCTCCCTCCATTTGAAAGTTATCGGGCAAGCCAACCTCATCCGTCGAATGAGCCTTCAGATTCCGACAATTTCTCCTCCCGACGATTTGTATCCCACGACAAAACTCCATTTTCTTCGTCGATCAGTCTCCGAGATTCAGTCTTCTAAATATTCAAGAAAGTTCCTCGCAGTAACAGTCTTCTAAAGATTCAGTCTTCCATAGATTCCACTTTGCTTTTTTACTCAGGCTCGACAAAAGTAGTTCATCCAGAGCTGACTGTCCTTCTCCTCAACTCTCTGTCATCTATTGCTCCTCGCAATACCAGTGGATTGCTCGGTGGTGGAGAACTTATGAGAACTTGGTTCGCCTCAGCCATCGATGAGTTCAGGAACGTGATACTATTGTTGGAATTTGCTGGCCCCTCTTTCATCCTTGAACATCCATGCAAAGTGTTGGATAAAGATGTTCTTTAATTCTTCTCCAATGCAAAGCTTCGCCGTGAAGAGACATAGTGATCAAATGCAAGGTTCGTCAGATAAGAATTAAGGTGAAGGCGTCCCTCCTTACAAGGTACTTGCGGCTTCTAGAATGTAACGAGGCCGATCAGCTTGAAGAAGAGGATTTCATAAGGGATAAGTTATTCTGTGGTTTGCCCAGAGGTACCAATGCAATTAAGCCCAAAGAAATGAATGAGGAAGGCAAGTTACTATTAGACATCATTGGAAAGGTTCTGTTATGCAAGAATAGATCCCGCGATTACATTTCCTCTGAAGTGTTTAAGACTCTTGTAGCCATCATTTTCCAAAAGAAAATGGACTGGGGCGCAGTGATGTTTGAAAGGATTAAAGATAGTCTTCGAGCACCAAACTTTGGCAGGATTATGAGTTTGTACCTGAATCAGCTTGACGGTGACACCTTCAATATGACCAAAGGTGTCCCTATCCACCACTTGAAGAAAATAGACTCATCAATTTTATCCAGGTGGGATTGGAGGATCTAGAGACCAGGTGGAGCCAGAGTGCTTCCTAAAGAGGAGGAGGAGGTAGTTCCTGATGAAAGGATTTCTTCTCCTAACCCTGGGGAGATTCCTGAGAGACTGAGTGTAAGAATTGAGGGGGAGCCTGATGCGACACAAGTATCCACTGAGATAGTACCCATCAGTATTCCTATTGTTGCAGAGATAGATGTTCCAGTTAGTCTTGAGCCAGAGATACCAGCTCCAGTTGCAGAGGTTTCAATTCCAGTTCTAGTTACTACAATTACAATTGAAGATGCAAATGACCTACTTTTTGAGGTTGCTGATATAGGCCGTGGTGCTGCTGCTGAGTTAGTACCTAATGAGGCTGAGTATGAGATAGTAGCTGAAGATATTTTGGTTGCTACTAATCTGGAGGTTGTTCCTACTGCTGATGATTTGGATGCTACTACAAATGATTTGGATATTGCTGATTATGAGCTTGATGCTGATGAGGACATGACAACTGTTGATTTTATCCATGATGCTACTGAGACTGAAGCTACTGATAATGTAAATGATTCATCTACGCTTGCTGCCCTAGAAATCTCATTGTAAATCTCCCGATGTTCTACCTGCAAGGATTGAGGGGCAGTAGAGTCGTCCTTCAGTCTCGATTTAAACAGAGTTGGACAGATTTATCTGAAAGCTGCAGAGGATAATGGCTGTAATTCCTAGTGGACCTCCAGTAGAGGAGGTAGATATTGTTGATCTTTCTGATAAGGAAGGATATGCAGAGGTGCATCCTCCTATCCTAGAGGATACTGCTACTGAACTACTTTTTAAAGCTCATGTTAATTCTATGGAAGAGTCTCCGAGTGAAGCAGAAGAAAGTGTTGATCTCCCTTCACCCCAATAGTCATGTTACCGATATTTCTAGTACAAGTACAGACTGTAACACCCCTGAGTCAATTTGGAGTCAAGCATGGGTGACACGGCCTGGGACACGGGCGTGTCCCAGGGCATGTCATGCTTGGGTTGAGCAGGTGGTCGAGTGGTCAACGAACTTCGGTCGACGAAGATTTGGGAGGGAACACGCCCGCCGACACGGGCATGTCAAAAGGCGTGTCCCCCTCCTCGTTCAACAAAATGTGCTCGACGATCATCGAATGTCGAGTGCCGAGTGTCGAGTGCAGGGTACACGGCCTGTGACACTGGTGTGTCACAGGGCGTGTCCCTTGGGGTTCCAGTGAGGAATCCGTGTATTGTGGGACACAGGTGTGTTCAGGTGTACACGGCCTGGGACACGGGCGTGTCCCAGGGCTGTGTGTCTCTCGGGTGAAATTGAGATTGTGCTGTGTGGGGTACACGGCTACAGACATGGGCGTGTCTGGAGGCATGTCAGGTGACACGGCCCGTGACACAGGCGTGTCACACGGCCGTGTACTGGTTGGATTGGAGTTGGTTGACTTCCGCTTAAGGGACACGGCCTGTGACACGGGCGTGTCACAGGACGTGTCGGGCCATGTTCAGGCTTTTCGGGACAATTTTGAGTTGTTCGATTACCTTATCCTGGATCCAAAGGCTAGCCTGCTTCCAGGTGGGTCACGACCGAGGATATGGGGATATAAGCCCTTCATCTTCATATTCTCCTTCTTCTTCTAATTCCAAGAGAGAGAGAAAAAGAAAGTGAAAGCAAGGGAAGGAAGGAGGAAGGAAAGTCAGCTGCTGGAGGAGCTGCGGAGTGCGGATTGAAGATCCGAGTGCGGATTCGTGAAGGGAAAGCCGAGGCGGTGATTTCCATCTGGATACTTCATGGCGCCGAAGCGATCTTCGAGGGTAACGATCTCCTCCTTGGACATCGAAGTCCTTTCTTTATGCATGTGCGTGTGATCCTCCACCAAGAGGTGGATTTCGTAAGCAATTCCGTTGTTGAGTTTGCATTTGGAGCCAGAAGTGTGGAGTATGCCTACAGTGGGATCCTCCACCAAGAGGTGGATTTCGTAAGCAATTCTGTGGTTATGTTTGCATTTAGAGACGAAAGTGTGGAGTACGTCATAGGCATGTTGTGTGAAGCCCATCTGGACGGGTAGTCTGGATTGGTGATGATCATCGGTAAACCGGAGAAGACTCCGTGGATTTGATGATATGAAAATATACTTTGTGTATTGGATGAATGAATGCTATGTGATGATGCGTATGGATATAGGGAGGCTTTGGTTAAGCTCCTAGTTATGTTGAGAGATCAATGGGTAGCATGGCTGGGGGAAACGTGGAATTAACCTGACATGTTACACCACATGGTGTGGGTTGATCTGGATTAGTGAGGATCGCTGGGTGGAAATGTTCGGGAGGAAGTGAGGTGGACCCAACTTGCTGCACCATATAGTGTGGGTCGATCAGATATAGGTGAGGGGTCAATGGGTGGCAATGCCAGGGGACCCTTGATATACATGGCTGCCACACCACATGGTGTGGGTCGATCTGCTCTGGTTGTTTGTGAATGCTGCGAGGTAGTACCTCTGAGTGGTATGGACGGGATGTCGCTAATAGTGAGATTGGTGGACTAGGCTTGAACCGCCCAAGCAACAAGTGAAGCGCCTCGATTGGCGGTGTATGACTGGTATATCTGGTATACCAAGAAGGTGCCCTGAGTGCACGGAGCATCCGGTGGATACCGGCATTTGTGATATGACTGTGATTGATAGATTGATAGAAATGCTGATGGCTATGTATTCATGGAAGGAACCACTGCCCCGGGTAAGGGGTGGAGTCGTTATAAGTCGTTAGTGAATGCTGACCGTTACTTTATTTTCTATTTGGATTGGAAGGCTAATTGCAGGTGGTGCTGCTTGTATTAAAATGAACGGAATGGAAGGATTGCTGCTAAAGGACCTTGAAGGCCGTGCGAATCGTGGTTGGATTTCATGTGTGGTCGGCCTGCGTGTCGATGTACGAAAATGTAT
The DNA here is from genome assembly GCA_039583875.1 of Platanthera guangdongensis. Lineage (NCBI taxonomy): Eukaryota > Viridiplantae > Streptophyta > Magnoliopsida > Asparagales > Orchidaceae > Platanthera > Platanthera guangdongensis. Next base: position 86,150,196 of record CM077162.1, read on the forward strand.
TTATGTAAAGAGAAACTTTTAAGGCCTTAAGGCCAGTGTGTGTGAGTTGTATACATTCCTGGTGTTGCTATATAAATGTGGAATTTATATAGGAGTGGACATTCTCCGAGTGAGTTCATGGTAACTGAAAATGCTTCGCTAGAATGTTTTGAGATATGATGTAAGTAGATTTTGATTTCCACAAGTAATTCTGCCGCTTGTCTGTGACATTTGGCATGGGACCCCTGCCGGACCCACCATTATATGCCATGTGACGAGTGGGGGCTTTACAAAGTGGTATCAGAGCCAGGTTTAGATTGTTTGGGAGGAGAGAACATAATTGAACCCACGAATGTCCACTAGGAATGTATTTCATGCACATGAAGTGCGTGCGTGTGTAGTTAATGTATAAGTACCGTTATGAGATGAATGATTAATGGTGTTTTGTACATTGTTAGGTGGCGAGGAGTGGTGCAGGGCTGTCGGAGCCCCAGCTCTCGAATGAGAGTACAACACCCATTCAAGTGCCTACGCCTCCTTCGGCGGAGACCATACTGGTGGTGACGGAGACAGTGCTTGCGGTGTTACAGGCACAACCTATTGGCCAGGCAAGGCCTACAGGAGTACCAGGACAGATTGGTGCAAGGCAAGAACGTGCCGCAGTTGTGGTGGAGGCGCAAGCAATAGACGAGTCATTGAAAAGCTTTATGGAGTTTTATCCACCTACGTTTGGTGGAGCACGTTCTCCAGCACAGGCAGAAGATTGGTTGGCTAGAGTAAAGAGGATCCTGACTGCAATCAGGACTGCAGAGGAGGAGAAAGTGACATTAGCCACTTTTCTGTTGGAAGGAGATGTGAGACTGTGGTGGGACGAGATGGAGGTGCATCACTTGGCCGGTCGTGGATTAGTGGAGGTTTCAATGGAGGAATTCTCCCGATTGTTTTTAGCCAAGTATGTGCCAGTGTCGCAGTAGATTGCGATATAAAATGAGTTTCAATGCCTGGTGCAGGGTGAGGAAGATATTGATACATACCTGCATGAGTTTACCAGACTGGGGAGATATGCGGGGTCTACCTTCACGGAGGAAGCATTGGTTGATACGGCCCGTGCTTTGGAGAAAGAGTTGAAGTGGGTACAAGAGAAGAAGGGACTTGCAGTGGAAAAGCCAGAGGTGAAAGTCCCGCAATCGGAGCAGTCAGAGTTTAGAAGACTAGAAAAGAAAAAGGTTAGGCCTACGGAATCAGCTCCATAGATTGTTTCTTCAGGGGTAACTTATGGGCCAGGACATGTTGATACACGTATATACTATAAATGCGGGAAGCAAGGACACATAGCAAAATTTTGTTGGAATGCCCCGCCAGGAAGTGAGAAAAAGACAGGTGCGGCTTATGAAGAAAAAGGTAAAGCAGTTGCCGAATCATCTGCATCTCGGAAGCAACCTCGATTACATAATTTGGAAGTCCAAGAGTCGTAAGGCTCACTTGGTGAAATTCAGCCTTGAGTGTTTAATTTGGCTCTTTCGCGAGAAATGCAAAATCGAGAGGCTGAGCAGAAGTAAGGATAGTGACTTGTATCATTTTGGGGATGTAAATATGTTGAAATGTTGGTGCACACTTGTGATATGGAAGTGATCGTTTGCTTGTGATATAGTTCGAATGATGTGTTTGTTCTTTTGCTCACTTTCGTTGTGGCTGTTTGGAGTGAGTCAAATTTTGAGGACGAAATTCTTTGAAGGAGGGGAGGATTGTAACACCCCAGAGTCAATTTGGAGTCAGGCATGGGTGACACAGCCTGGGACACCGGCGTCTCCTAGGGCATGTCGTGCTTGGGTTGAGCAGGTGGTCGAGTGGTCGACGAACTTCGGTCGACGAAGTTTTGGGAGGGAACACGCCCGACAACACGGGCGTGTAAGATGGCATGTACCCCCTCCACGTTCGACGAAATGCACTCGACGATCGTCGAGTGTCGAGTGTCAAGTGTCGAGTGCAGGGTACACGGCCTATGACACGGGCGTGTCACAGGACGTGTCCCTTGGGGTTTCAGTGAGGAATCCATGTGTTGCTGGACACGGGTGTGTTCAGGTGTACACGGCCAGGAACACGGGCGTGTCCCAGGGTCGTGTGTCTCTCGAGTGAAATTAAGATTGTGCTGTGTGGGGTACACGACCACAGACACGGGCGTGTCAGGTGAAACGGCCCGTGACATGGGCGTGTCACACGATCGTGTACTGGTTGGACTGGAGTCGGTTGGTTTCCGCTTAAGGGACACGACCTGTGACACGGGCGTGTCACAGGGCGTGTCGAGCTGTGTTCAGGCTTTTCTGGACAATTCTGAGCTGTTCGATTCCCTTATCCTGGATCCAAAGGCTAGGCTGCTTCCCGGTGGGTCACGACCGAGGATATGGGGATATAAGCCCTTCCTCTTCATATTCTCCTTCTTCTTCTCATTCCAAGAGAGAGAGAGAGAGAGAAAAAGAAAGGGAAAGCAAGGGAAGGGAGGAGGAAGGAAAGTCAGCTGCTGGAGGAGCTGCGGAGTGCGGATTGAAGATCCGAGAGCGGATTCGTGATGGCAAAGTCGAGGAGGTGATTTCCATCCGGCTATGTTAACAACTTCAGCAAATAAAACTTTAGAACACATCCACATATTCACATGGAATATCACCACATCAATACCCCAAAAATGAAAATGTAAAACACTAACGCACGACTTGGGTGTGTGATTAGTATCGACTATGAGGCTTTGGTGAAATAATTGTGGAGCTGAATCAAAAGAAGGGGTAGGCACAACGGGGCTAGCGAGGAAAAGACATTAGGAATGGTACAAAGCTCAACTGGGCCAAAATGATGGCCTACATCACGCTCATGCTTGACATATGAAGTAGATACAAACTTCTAGAGTAATCATTTCTATACGAGATGAGAGCACTCGACTTACAGAAAAATATAAACTATAGGCTTACATAAAAATTAAATTTACTCTAATTTCTTTACGAGATGAGAGCACTCGACTTCATGTCGCCGAAGCGATCTTCGAGGGTAACGATCTCCTCCTTGGACATCGAATTCCTTTCTTTATGCATGTGCGTGGGATCCTCCACCAAGAGGTGGATTTCGTAAGCGATTTCGTGGTTGAGTTTGCAATTAGAGACAGAAGTGTGGAGTATGCCTATCGTGGGATCCTCCACCAAGAGGTGGATTTCGTAAGTGATTCTGTTGTTGAGTTTGCATTTAGAGCCGGAAGTGTGGAGTACGACATAGGCATGATGTGTGAAGCCCATCTGGACGGGTAGTCTGGATTGGTGATGATCATGGGTAAACCGGAGAAGACTCCGTGGATTTAATGATATGAAAATATGCTTTGTGTATTGGATGAATGAATGTTATGTGATGATGCGTATGGATGTAGGGAGGCTTTGGTTAAGCTCCTGGTTATCTTGAGAGATCAATGGGTAGCATGGCTGGGGGAAACGTGGAATGAACCTAACATGTTACACCACATGGTGTGGGTTGATCTGGATTAGTGAGGATCGATGGGTGGCAATGTTCGGGAGGAAGTGAGGTGGACCCAACTTGCTGCACCACATAGTGTGGGTCGATCGGATATAGGTGAGGGGTTGATGGATGGCAATGCCAGGGGACCCTTGATATACCTGGCTGCTACACCACATGGTGTGGGTCGATCTGCTCTGGTTGTTTATGAATGCTGCGAGGTAGTACCTCTGAGTGGTATGGACAGGATGTCGCCAATAGTGAGATTGGTGGACTAGGCTTGAACCGCCAAACCAATAAGTGAAGAGCCTCGATCGGCGGTGTATGACTGGTATATCCGGTACACCAAGAAGGTGCCCTGAGTGCACGGAGCGTCTGGTGGATACCGGCATTTGTGATATGACTGTGATTGCTAGATTGATAGAAATGCTGATGGCTATGCATACAGAGAAGGAACCACTGCCACAGGTAAGGGGTGGAGTCGTTATAAGTGGTCAGCGAATGCTGACCGTTACTTTGTTTTCTGTTTGGATTGGATGGCTAATTACAGGTGGTGCTGCTTGCATTGAAATGAACGGAATGGAAGGATTGCTGCTAAAGGCCCTTGAAGGCCGTGCGAATTATGGTTGGATTTCATGTGTGGCCGGCCTGCGTGCCGATGTACGAAAATGTATTTGTGTAAAGAGAAACTTGTATGGCCTTAAGGCAGTGTGTGTGAGTTGTATACATTCTTGGTGTTGCTATATAAATGTGGAATTTATATAGGAGTGGACATTCTCTGAGTGAGTTCATGGTAACTGAAAATACTGCGCTAGAATGTTTTGAGATAGGATGCGAGTAGATTTTGATTTCCACAAGTAATTCCGCCGCTTGTCTGTGACATATGGCGTGGGGCCCCGGCCGGACCCACCGTTATATGCCATGTGATGAGTGGGGGCGTTACACAAACAATCCTTTACTGAAATATATAGTAGCCCTGATGGCCAAAAAAAAGGCAAGTTTTGATCGCTCTTTGAATAAAGTGCTGAAGAAGTTCAAGGAGACTGAAAAAGATATGAATAACGGCCTTGATGAGATCAAAGTGCATTTGATAAACTAGATGATATGCTAGACTCTTGATTTGTGCAAGGAGGCCAAGCAATTGTTCATACTATGGCAGAGCTGAAAAGTAACTTGATTGTACTCCAGAACATTGATGCAAATGCCAAAATGGTCATTATTGCCCAAAATGAGGGGATAAACTATTTTGACGACCAAATGGTCTACTATAGCAATGCCATAGCAGCCAAGGTACTTGAAGAAATCAGAAAGGGGGAGGATGAATTGAAAGATAAGGTGACATCCCTTGAAGCTACCATGGTAGAAAACTTCAAGGGAGTCAATGAATACAGTTATGATAATTTCAGCTGGCTTCATAATGAGATGTTTGGTAGGGAAAGTCATGGTGATGCAATTCCAGTACCTGTGGTGCCTGCTCCCATGGATGTTCATGTTAATCCTGCTCATAATTATTCTTAGTACTGGACTGACACTTAGGACTTCTCTCAGTTTGAACCAGAATATATTGCTGCTGCTGCCCATCCAGATGTTAAGATAGTTAAAGACAAACCTCAACCAACTCAGAAAATAAGAAGATGTGATGAAGGCCTATCTGCTGTGAGGTGTGATTCGAACAGAGAACTGGCTGAGGTATGGAGTCTAATTTCCAAGAGTATCATCACCTTCAAGATAGTGGACTTAGCAAATGAAAATAGATGGGATTATTATAGCATGGATGAACGACAAAAGTATGAGGTAGCATGCGCTAAACGAAGACCTCATTTTAGGAAACACAAATATGATGATCCAAATTCTCCTCCAGCTCCGCCAATATATTATCCGAAGCAAAAAGCATACTTTTCCCGACAAATTGAGAAAAGTAAGGGCAAACATACTTGATGGTTTATTTTATGCTGATGTTTGTAGACTCTGGTTGCCCCATCAAAGAACTTTCATATATATATATATATATATATATATATTTTAATGTTTTGTCTAGGGTTGCATTTATTTCTTACTTTTTTTAATGTCTTTTCATTTTCCATGCTTTATTGTGTGTACAATTCACCTTAGTCTGTAGGGTCCTGTCTTCTTGAAATAGAGGGAGATTATTGGGTATTGTATCAACAATACCCAATAAACTAAGATGAATTAAGTTGTATTTGATACTCTCTATTTAGTTATGTGCTTGCATGACTATATTGCTAAGTACAACCCAATGTCAGGTTACAGTGGGTCAGGAAACACAAGACTATACAATATAATCTTTCATTGTGTAGGCCAATGTGTTGACTAATGTGTAATCTCTCAAATGGGTGTACTTCTATTCCAAGTGTATTAGAAGGATCAAGTAAGGACTAGGTGCCAGAATCAGAAGAACAGAAATTTACCTATGTAAAATTCATCGAGTATAGTAGTGGATACTCGTAGAATTCATCGTATATACTTACTAGCACTCGTCAAACTCTTCATATTTACTTAAGGTATAATTTATGAGATCTGTAAAATTAGTTAAGTAAAAATTGTCAAGTGTTGGGTCTATTGATCATAATGTCCCGTATTTGATGAAGTCCTATAAGGCAATGACATATATAGTATTGTATTAGATGCATGTTTTATGTTCTATGTATATAGGTTGCTCTTTGTTCACTGTTCAAACAGGTTGTCTAAGCATAAATGACAGGTGGACACAAGACAAGATGCTGATAGGGCATAAATTTGCCTAAGTCCAGATGCATTGAGTTAAGGCAGTTCACTCAATGTCAGATGGTTGTAAGAATTGAGAAAAGCCTAGGCAGTCAAATCGTCAACATTACCAAAGTAGAAATCTGGTTAAGTCCAAAAGCATTGAGTGAAGGCAGTTCACTCAATGCCTAGAAGCTAGAAGTGTTGAGTAAAGCTCAAACAGTCAATGCCAGAGAAAAGATGACAAGAATTATGGCTAAGTCCAGAATCGTTGAGTGAAGGTTGTTCACTCAACGCCCCGAAGAGAAAGAATTGACAGAATATAGTTTAGTCAGAGCCGCAGTGTTATTTGACTTGGAAATCTGTGTAAGCACATATGCGTTGAGTTAAGACAACACACTCAATGCCTATTCAACGGAAAATCTGTCTAAGGATAGAATCATTGAGTGAAGGTAGTTCACTTAATGCCTATTCAATAAAACAATCAAAGATAGAAAGTGTTGAGTGAAGACAACTCACTCAATGCCTTAATATAGAGAAAATCGAGTAAGTCCAAATGCATTGAATGATGAAGGCTCACTCAATGCCTAGTTAGTTAGACCACAATTGTTGATAATCGTTGAGTGATGAATGATCACTCAATGCCTGGTGGTGCAAAATTTTGGCCAAGTGTTTTGGCAATGAGTGACAAGTCTTCACTCAACGTATATGCATAATTGTCTGAATTTGGTTAAGTCCACAAGTGCTAAGACATGATGACGTCAGCAGGAATTCAAATGTTATGGGAAAGGAACATTAGACGACAAATGGTGTCGTTTTCCTGTAGTACATTAATTAATGCTAAAGAAAAGTTGCAGCTACCAACTCCAGGTGGTCCCACAACTCAAAGAGCCGTTGGACAGCGGGATAGAAATAGAAAAGATCAAGGAAGGAGAAATAATCTTTTCTAGATAATTAACTTGGGAAAGATAGAGCTTCATCTTCTTCCGCTCAACCTAGTGTACATCTTGAAGAGTTTGCTCCTTCTGGTGTTCTTGAAGTTCAAACAAGTTGGTTGTTGACATTCTCATCTTCAACAGTAAGGTCAGAGAGTAATCTCTCTGAGGTAGAAGAAGGTACAGAGCAAGCTCTAGCTGCAGTTACTTCACAGCTCAAGCAGAACATTCTCAAAGATCCATTCTTGGAGCTAAGAAGAAGATAGGACTGAGTCATCTCAGTTGGGAAGAGGCAGACTCAGAGATATCTTCACTGGTGTCATTCAACATCAACAACCAACCTTACTTTTTGTAGGATCTTAATTGATCTGAGTGTAGGCCTAAAATATAAAGGATGAGGTAGGATCCTTCTGTAGATCTGAGCTGTAGGGCATCAATACCTTAGTTATATGATCCTACTGCAGATCTAAGGTAGGGCCCGTGTGCCTGAGCTGTAGAGAGTTTCTCTCTAAGGTAGGATCCTATGGTGGATCTAAGTGTAGGGCTAACCTTCTAGCCTGAGTGTAGGACTTTGAGTTAAAGTCTGAGGTAGGGCATATGTGCCTGCGTTGTAAGAGAATATTTCTCTGAGTGTAGGTCCTTGGGCCTGAGTGCAGGACTTGGAGGAGTATGAGAAATCCCGAGGGAATTGTGTTGTAAGCTCTTAGAGCCGAGTTTGGAGAAGTTGACCTTCTCTAACAATCTAATGGAAAGGTGGGAGGGACAATGGATGTACCCATACTCCGTGGAACCACTGTAAACAACTTGTGTGTTGATTGTGTGATCTTGAAAGCTAACCTAAACTAAAACACAACTCACAAAATCAGAAGAAAGTATCAAAAAGACAGAAAAACCTATTTACCCCCCTCTATGTGTTCAACTACTCTTGAAACTGAAGACTGATGAGTCCATTTTATATACCTATTTTCGGACTCATCTGGGCTAGTTTTCACGCATTTGCACTTCACTTTTAGTTTTATATCTTTCATATTTCATCTTTTCTTTATTTCCATAGGAAGTGAACATTTATGCCCGTGGTTGTGTATTTTGTTATTTTTATAGTTTGTACTCCTTTGTGTGATTGCCTGGAATGTCTGCACATATCAGTGATTGGTTTTTCCTTTCGGTATAGGGGATGTGTGCATGTCCGGGATGGTTTTGAAACAGGAATACTGCGCACGATCATGGGATCTAATGTGCACGACCACTGGTCGTGCGCCCCTGATCGTGCGCACTACTCTACGTTTTCCAGAATCAGCCTGGGTAATCGTACGGCCACTGGATCTTGTGCGCACGACCACCGGTCGTGCGCCACTGTTCGTGTGCATTGATTCCTCTTTTCTGGAATACTGTCTGGGGTAATCGCATGACCATTGAATTTAGTGAGCACGAACACTGGTCATGCGCCACTGCTCGTGCGCGTTATCCCAATTCTTCTTCCTAATCTGCCATGCCAGTGCGCACGATCACCGGACATAGTGCGCACGACCACTGGTCGTGCGCCCGCGATCGTGCGCATTGTTCATTTCTGCTTTGTATAAATAGTGCACGTCTCACCCTAATTCAAAATAGCGGGGATGATCCGGAGCTCGACATCTTCTCCGCCATTTTTCTTCATCTTCCACCTTAGGGAGGTGCTCCGGGAAAGCTTTCACTGCCAAATCCAAGCCGGAGCTTCCTCTCGGCCTTCTCCTTCATCTGTGAGCTTCAAGTAGGGTTTGACTCCATCGCCAACAAGTAAAGGGAAGCTTGCAACTTTCGTCCGCTATCGTGACACGAAGAAGACGGGCCATTGGAAGGTGGTGACAGCCCTTCTCTACCCCGGACGTAGTTGAGGACCGAGTTTGGACGCGGATTGACAACCCGACGATTCCAACCGTGAATCCTCAGCAAGACTTCGGATTCGGTCGATCTCTTGACTTGTTCTTGCTTTCTTGTTGAATATTGGTGTTTAAATCTATTTATATTGATGAAGTGCACTTTGGTTGTATATGTTATGTGTTTCATGTCTATGTGATTCCTATTTCATTTTACTGCTTAAGTTGCTCGAGTTGCGCCATATTTCATCCACCACCATCCACCCTTTCCGCACTAGCAATTGCTAGTGGCGTGCATAGCGAAGAGGTGCTCACGACCCTCATTCCGCCGTTCACACCACCTCACTCGCAAGCCTACTCGCCCATCTGCCTAGTGATTCGGTGCATAACGGCCCGACTAGTCTTCCATCCCGCCTGGCAAAGCATCGCATAGCGGCGTTGCATAGGAGTAGTTGATAGCCTTTTATTTTCTGTTTCCGCATATATCAAAACCCCCCTTAGTTAGCTCCGACCTAAGGACTTCAATCTCAAGTCCTCCTCGAAATTAACTCCACCTTACTGTGTTCCTTGAGAGATCGATACTTGGGAAAGCCCCCATTTTATATTACTTGTGCGACCGGTTCACTGCCGTGATCTTACGCATCAAGTTTTTGGCGCCATTGCCAGGGAACACAGTCGTGTGAGTTTTTGGAGAGGGAGATAGGAGATAGAAGCCCTTTCCCATTTGTATATTTCATGTTTCCTCTTTGCTTTAGTTTTTAGAATCTGTTTCTTGTTTTTATTTGTTCTTATTCTAGTTTTAATTTTTCTGTAGCATGTTTTCTTATTCTTTTATCTGTGGTGTGTAGTTAATTGTTGCTTAGAAAGTTTCTGTTGGTGAATTCTTCTTGTTGCACCATGTATTCTTATATGAATATTCATTGCCGATGGTGCGAGGATTATAGGCATGGTAGTGATGCGTGCCCCACTGAAGATTGGGAGCATAATTCTCGTGGTTCTGTGTATGGAGCACCGTCTTCCTATGGCACTTCATACACCCAACCCAGGTCTTATGGTCACTCCTCTTCTATGCATTCATCTTTTTCTTATTCCTCTCCGGTCCCACCTGGATCGAGGAGTAATGGAAAACGATGTTTGTGTTGTCGTAGCACCGACCACACGTTGAAAGATTGCGCAGAATTTCAGCACCAATTGGAGGAGGATGATGAACCGGATATCCGATTCACTCTATCGCCCTCTCAAATGGCCGCCCCTTTTGATTCTGATGATATATTTGCAGCACCACCTTGTCTCTGGGGGACTGCTGCAGATATGCCCATCAGACTTTCTGCTGATGGGTGTGACTACATTATGGCGCCGTCTCTCTCCATGCACTCTTCCCCTCTTGTGGATTCACCCCCGGAGGAACCTGCACATATTTTCTCTGATGCTGTTGTTCCTCCGCCTTCTTTGCAAGAATTATCTATCCCTATTTTTAGTGAGTCGGTTGATGATGTTCAGCCGGATTGTGCTTCTGAGCCTGAGGATGTGCCCATGTTTGACGAGGATATTATTTTCATTAATGGACAGTATTACGTCTTGGAACATGTGGACGCACCGAGGTGTGTTGATGAGGAGATCCTCTTTGTTGAGGAAGTTTCCACTTCCTTGATGGATGAGGAGGTCCAAACCACCACCGAGGACCTCGAGTTCGCGGATTCCCCTCACCATGACTCATATGACGCCGTCGATGATCTATGTTGGGATCCTGCTGGGAGTGAGACCGGGACCACCCCCCCTATTTCTGATTCTTTTAGTTATTCATCTCCTTTATTTCTTGATCCCATTTCTGTATCTGATCCTGGGCGGGTTGAGTCTCCACAGGAGCTTCAGGAGTGCTTAGAGCTTTCAGTTCAAGTCATCGATGATAGCATCCTCTCTCACGAGGAGGTTGATTCCTCCTCTGTTGAGGAAGCTCCATTGATTGCTTTCTCCTCCTGCCTTCTCCCTGTAGTAGACGATACCTTGCTGGGCAAGGATTCATTTTGTGGTGAGATGAGTGAGGACCAGGCCTCCTCCTCATCCTACTTCCTATTTCCTCTGCCTGCGAGGAGCAGGTATGATTAATTAGGCAGAGGGGTAACTGTTCTATCGCCGTATCAGTACCCATTACCGAAACGGATATTGGAACAATTACCTGTGCATTTTTCTTTTCATAGGCCCATTAGCTAGAACCTTTTCGTAGCCGAATAAGTCATGCTGGGATGACAATAACCCCAGTACTTATCTTTCGTTTTCTGCATTTTGTTTTTCATGTCTAGTTAGTTTTAGCATTTCTTTTTGTATATTTTTCTTTTGTTTTGCGGAGCTCTCCCCTGCAGGTATTCTTGACAACTTCGTGTTGGTAGGGTTGTGATTCTTCGTATGGCGGGCCTGCTTCAAGTTTCCACACATCTTCTGGTATGCTCACTAGCTGAGCATTGGGTAACCTCTTCCCTTAGATCTTTATGATCTTAATTTCTCTATCATATGCTGTGTAGTTTAGTTTAAGTCTGGGGGAGAGATTTGTTACCTATTGCACGCACACATTTCTTGTGCATACTAGAAGCTTTTATTGTTATATCTTGATTAGTTCGTTGCATCACACACCACTGCACCCACATGAGCGTGTGCTTAACTTTTTGCGTGCTGCGAGTTAAACTCGTTTCTTTTGTACGATTTGGGAAAATTATGGTGCTGACATAGGATTGTGAGACGGAGTAAACTGTTGACCCTGCTGTGCTCCTAGTCGAGTGCTCTCGTCTCGTGTAGAAATTAGAGTAGATTTAATTTTTTTGTATGCTTTTAGTTTTATAATTTTCTAATTGCGTAAATACTTTTTATTCTACTCAAAAATTGGTGAATCTGGTGTGAATCCGACTGTAGCTTAGGGATGTGTGTGGACGGCCATTAGGTTCATATTGCTCGAGTCGGGAGGATGGATAGTCTTTCTCGTTGGCTAAGAACTGGCCCCAAGCTATTCTTGAAGCATGGGTGTAGGTTAGTTCACTCGCATGAGCGTGATGTAGGCAATCATTTTGGCCCGGTTGAGCTTTGTACCATTCCTAACGTCTTATCCTTGCTAGCCCTATTGTGCCTACCCCTCCTTTTGATTTAGCTCCACCATGATTTCACTAAAGCCTCATAGCCAATCCTAGTCGTACACCCAAGTTGAGCTTTAGAGTTTTACATTTTTCATGTTGGGGTGTTGATGTGGTGCATTTATATGTGAATATGTGGATGTGCTCCAAAGCTTATATTTGCTGAAATTGTTAAAAAAGAAGCAATTTGAAAAAGAAAAAGAAAAGTTAAAAAAATTATGTTAATTGTGAAAGAGTGAAAAGTAAAAGTAAAATTGAAAATCTTATTTGAGATGTGAGTATTTTTGGAGTAGGCGGTGCACACACGCATATGTTAAAAGTTAAGTTTGGGGTTGTGGTGTACCCGCATATATTTTGGTTAGCTGATGGATTCTTTCTTTGATAAGCTCATTTGGGTTAGGTGCATAGCCTTCCTGTTTATCTTTGTTTACCTCACCGAAAACCAAGCCCCATCTCTTCACCTAAGTCCTACTGATTCGTGTGTGAACCAAACCAGTGCCGTGGAGAGAATGCGAAAGGGCAAGCATATGGTTACCGACATTGGTGGATTCCTTTGGAGGTTATCCCGAGCCCTGATCTTTGACAATGCTCGCCTAGTGATTAGTCTACTTTCTCCCTACGCATGACCGGATGATTCACCGTGATTCCATTTTTGAGTAATAATAAAATGTTGATACGCATTGTGAAAAATATAAACTATTTTACATACTTAGAAATTTCTTCTATTATATTTTTACGCGTGCGAGCATGCAACTTCGCATGGTACTCCGTATCGCAATTTCTTTGTTAGCTAGTAATTTTCCCTATTTGCTTAGATTTTGTTTGCTCGGGACGCGCAAATAGTTAAGTCTGTAGGTGTGATGAGTCCATTTTATATACCTATTTTCGGACTCATCTGGGCTAGTTTTCACGCATTTGCACTTCACTTTTAGTTCTATATCATTCATATTTCATCTTATCTTTATTTCCATAGGAAGTGCACATTTATGCCCGTGGTTGTGTATTTTGTTATTTTTATAGTTTGTACTCCTTTGTGTGATTGCCTGGAATGTCTGCACATATCAGTGATTGGTTTTTCCTTTTGGTACAGGGGTCGTGTGCGTGTCCGGGATGGTTTTGAAATAGTAATACTGCGCACGATCATGGGATCTAATGCGCACGACCACTGGTCGTGCGCCCCTGATCGTACGCACTACTCTACGTTTTCCAGAATCAGCCTGGGTAATCGCACAACCACTGGACCTAGTGCGCACCACCACCGGTCGTGCGCAACTGTTCGTGTGCATTGATTCCTCTTTTCTGGAGTCCTGTCTGGGGTAATCGCACGACCATTGAACTTAGTGCGCATGACCATTGGTCGTGCGCCACTACTCATGCGCGTTATCCCAGTTCTTCTTCCTAATCTGCCATGCCACTACGCACGATCACCGGACATAGTGCGCACGACCACTGGTCGTGCGCCCGTGATCGTGTGCATTGTTCATTTCTACTTTGTATAAATAGTGCAGGTCTCGCCCTAATTCGAAATAGCGGGGACGATCCAGAGCTCGACATCTTCTCCGCCGTTTTTCTTCATCTTCCACCCTAGGGAGGTGCTCCGGGCAAGCTTTCACTGCCAAATCCAAGCCGGAGCTTCCTCTCGGCCTTCTCCTTCATCTGTGATCTTCAAGTAGGGTTTGACTCCATCTCCAACAAGCAAAGGGAAGCTTGAAACTTTCGTCCACTATCGTGACACGAAGAAGACGGGCCATTGGAAGGTGGTGACAGCCCTTATCTACCCCGAACGCAGTTGAGGACCGAGCTTGGATGCGGATTGACAACCCGATGATTCCAACCGTGAATCCTCAGCAAGACTTCGGATTCGGTCGATCTCTTGACTTGTTCTTGCTTTCTTGTTGAATATTGGTGTTTAAATCTATTTATATTGATGAAGTGCACTTTGGTTGTATATGTTATGTGTTTCATGTCTATGTGATTCCTATTTCATTTTACTGCTTAAGTTGCGTGGGTTGTGCCATAGTTCATCCACCACCATCCACCCTTGCCGCACTAGCAATTGCTAGTGGCGTGCGTAGCGAAGAGGTGCTCACGACCCTCATTCCGCCATTCTCACCACCTCACCCGCAAGCCTACTCGCCCATCCGCCTAGTGATTCGGTGCATAGGGCCCGACTAGTCTTCCATCACGCCTGGTGAAGCATCGCATAGCGGCGTTGCATAGGAGTAGTTGATAGCCTTTTATTTTCTGTTTCCGCATATATCAAAACCCCACTTAGTTAGCTCCGACCTAAGGACTTCAATCTCAAGTCCTCCTCGAAATTAACTCCACCTTACTGTGTTCCTTGAGAGAACGATACTTGGGAAAGCCCCCATTTTATATTACTTGTGCAACCAGTTCACTGCCGTGATCTTACGCATCAAAGACTTTCAAGTAGTATTAGCAAGAGGTTACTCAAAAAGGACTTAACAGTCTGAGCTGATCTCCAGGAGTAGCTTACAATTATTCTTTATGGGTTTAGGGGAGAACCATAAAGAGTAGGTCTTAATGAATCTTCCAATCTGCAGGAAGGAGAGCTTTGAGATTTGGAAGGAGAGAGTCAAGTTGTTTGTGGAATCTTCTGATCCTAGGATCTTCATAACAGTGTAAGAAGGACCTTTAATACCTATAACGGTCTCAGCTATGGATGTAAATATCCAAACACCTAAGAAGTATTATGAGATGACCAAGGATGAGGTCATACTGGCTACACTGGATAAGAGGGCACAAAACATCATTCTGAGTGCCATTGATGATTCAACATTCCAGAAGTTTGTCCACTGCAGAACTGCCAAGGATATATGGGACACATTGATTGTCCATATGGAGGGCACTGAAGAAGTTAAGGATGACATGAAATCCCTACTGAATCAGGATTATGAGGCCTTCAGGCAGTGCAAGAAGGACAACATAGCTGAGTGCTATGAAAAGTTATTCAGAGTGGTAAATGAGCTGAGGACCTATGGAAGGGTTTTCAACAATTATGAACTAAATGATAAGTTCCTCAGATCTCTAACCATAGACTGGGACACCAAGATATGTGCCATCAGAGAGGTGGCTAATCTAGCTGAAACTCCTCCACAAACATTATTTGGAAAGCTGCTCTCCTATGAGATGCATTTATCTGCTAGGAAGGAGGAGGAGACCACCAATAGATCTCAAGCCAAGGAGAAGATAGTGTCCTTCAAGGCTGAGAGCTCTAAGAGGAGCAAGTAGAGGATTATCTCTCCCCCAAGAAGGCATGCTGATTCAGACATGTCTGAGTAAAGTTCTTCTGACAACAATATATCAGATGGGGAATTTGCTGTCTTCTTTAGGTAGTTCCAAAATATGATGAAGAGGAGGTAGTGGAAGAACAGTCCTTCCTCTTCCTCTCATTACAAGAAGGATCACAACAGATCCAAGAAGTTCTCCAAAGGAGATAGGTATGAAACTAATCCTAACAAATATAGTTCTTCTAAAATTGTTTGTTATTGTTGTAGTAAGCCTGGGCATATCATAACTGACTGCCCAGTCAAGATAAAAGGGACTCGTGAGAAGAAACATCACCACCAAAATGGCAAGAAGGAAAAGACCTTCATTGCCAAGAATGAGAAGAGCTGGAGTCATAGTGACTCAGCTTCTTCAGATTCTGAAGAAGAAGAATCCTACATAGGGTATTTGCTGCTGTTGCTGATGAAGATGAAGTGTATCCTAGTGTAAGGATAGGGATCAGGGCCCCTCTGTCACACTTAGACAGTGACACTGAGGTGGATGATGATGAAAACAATAGTTATGGGCTAATGGCCATGATAGATGAAGAATCCAGCCAGGATCAGCTTGGTCAACATAAGGTACATTCTCTTTCTAGCACCTCATCTGAATCTGACTATGAGACTAGTCCCAATTCTGATGCATCTTCTTCCTATAATGAAGATGAGTCATAATCTGAGGAAGATATCAATCAACTGATTGACAAGTATGGTGCCCTTCTGGATGCTTTGAAAAGGAGCTAGAGGTTGTCCAAGAAACAAGCTGAGGAGATTGTCTCCCTACAGCTAGCTGCTTCCCTGCAGTCTGAGTCAGCATCCTTGCTGGATTAGATGAGGAGGGAAATCAGCCAACTAAAAACCATCTCAATCATCCATATTGGAACCATCATCTATAAGAAAAAGATAATTATGGATCTTGAAGAGAATCTCCTCAAAGAAAGAAAGCTAGTGGCTCAGTACTCAGCGCCTAAATTAGTGTTGCCCCTCATTGATACCTTCACCTCTCAAACAAATAAGATGGGACTGGGGTACATTGAGAGGAACACTAGAAGAAGGAATAGGAGGAAGGGCAAGGCCCATATTCAGCCTGCTATCTCCTTTGAGAAAGTTGTGCTTCCGTCCAACAGGTATGACCAAGAAAGCATATATGGTCACTGGTTGAATAGTAGATCCACTAGTGTGAACAAAAATGTTCCCAGCTATAGTTTAAGGAAGGGCATGGGTTTGAGTGCTTTTAAGGCTCCCCATAAAGAAATTCAGATGGCCCATCATGGACCATTTGTTTTTGGTGCACCGGCCCCCACTCTCAAGAATATGGCAGTGGCCAATAGTCATGCTCCTCTAGCAAAAATTCAGACCAAAAGTTAGTCATCTAGAAGCCTGACTTGGCTATCTATAATGCAATCAACAGCTTATCTTCTGCAAAGAAGATTGCTGCTAGTGGTATTCACAGTAAGCCAAGTACTTCTACTGTAAGACTCATTTTCAGTCAGATCCTTGCTGAAAGAAACATGAAGTAGGCTGTTACTCTCCCTTCTGAACATCCAGCTACTGTCAGCTTGTTTACAAGAGCTGTTAAGAAAAGGAGACATAATATTCATGAATGTTGGTGCTGTGAAAAAGTGGGATATTTTGACATAGATTTTTAGCACTACCCCAACATACCCAGTGCAAGGGCAAGTCTACTTGTCAGAAATGCTACAGGCAGACATGCTAATTTTCAGACTAACAAGAACCTAGGATCCAAACTCTTTTGGGATACTAAGGTAAACTGAATTATGGTTACAGGTTAGTCCAAGTACCCATCCAATATGGTACTTGGATAGTGGGTGTTCCAAGCACATGACTGGAATAAGAAGTCTTCTAAAGGAATACATTCCAGTAAAGAATGGACCAAAAGTGATCTTTGCTGACATAGACAAAAGTGTCACCAAGGGCTATGGTATGATCACCAATGATATAGTCACAATCACAAAAGTTGCTTATGTGGAAGGGTAGTAACACAACCTGATTAGCATAAGCCAACTATGTGATCTTGGCTATGTCATTGTATTCTATAAGGATGAGTGTCAAATTCAAGTGACCAAGAGGTCATTTTGACAGAAACTAGGAGTGAGAATATTTATTGTTTAAACTTTTTATGTTTAAGTTCTGACACCCCTGTGCGTCTAGTTGCTAATGAGAAAGTCTCATATTTTATGCAATGACACAAGAGACTATCTCACTTGAACTACAAGTCCATTAACAAGCTCTTTAGTGGAGAACTAGTCATGAATGATCCCATCATAAGATGCACTAAGGAGGGTATATGCTCTGTTATCAAAAGGGATTGCAGAACAAAGCATCCTTCAAAGGCATTGGTTCCAAGGATTCTATGAGGTGCTTATACCTCCTACATATAGACTTATTTGGTCCTATGTCAGTTCATAGTCTAAGTTAGAAAGTCTATATACTTGTGATAGTTGATGACTTATCTAGGTTTGCTTGGGTGTTCTTCTTGAAGAAAAAGTCAGAAACCCTTGACACTTTTATGACCTTTGCTAGGCAAGTTCAGAATGAAAAGACAGTTTTTTGTTCAAAATAAGAAGTGACCATGGTAATGAATTTCAGTCTGAAGGCAAGACAAAGTTCTGTGAAGATCAAGGGATTCATTAGGAATTTTCTTCACCAAGAACTCCCCAGCAAAATGGGATAGCTGAGAGGGAAATTAGAACTCTCACAGAGGCTACCAGGACCCTTCTCAGTGAAAATTCTCTCCCAGAATATTTCTGGGCTGAGGCAGTGAACACTGCATGTCATGTCCTGAATAAGACCTCTATCAACAAGTACCACAATAAGACTCCCTATGAGGTTATGAATGGCAAAAAACCAAATCTAGCATATCTCAGGATCTTTGGTAGTAAATGCTTTGTGCTCAATAATGGGAAGTCCCATTTAACTAAGTTTGCTGCCAAATCCTATGAAAGGATATTTGTTGGGTACATCAACCATAACAATGCATATAGGGTCTACAACTTGAAAAATCAAGTAATAAAAGAGTCTGTTAATGTAGTCTTTGATGAGTCATCAATGATTAACAGTGAGCTGCCAACCTCCTCTAGATTTGTAGGTGTAGAGTTGAATATGGACAAACTAACCATCAATGACAATCCTCCAACTACCCTAGTAGAAGATGATGAAGTATGCATTCAAGAAGGAGATTATATTGCACATGACATGGATGAAGATCAACAAGATCCAGCCAATGAAGTTCTTCACGCTGAAGTAAGAATGCCTGCAACAAGCAGGCACTTGAGGGATCATCCCAGAGATCAGAAAATTGGAGATGATAGCCAAGGGGTTACAATAAGGAGCAGAAGCCAACATTGTAATGTACTCCAACTTCTTGTCTCAGGTAGAACCTAAAAGGTTTGAAGATGCCAACATTGATCCAATTTGGATTGTGGCTATACAAGAGGAACTGAACAAGTTCAAGAGATGTAAGGTCTGAAAGCTGGTTCCCAGACCACAAGGTCATAACATCACTTGAACCAAGTGGATCTACAAGAATAAGTTTGATGAAAATGGTGTTATTGTTAAGAACCAAGCTAGACTAGCAACCAAAGGATATAGACATGAAGAAGGTATTGATTTTGATCAAACCATTGCTCCAGTGGCTAGACTAGAAGCTATAAGACTATTCCTTGCACATACTGTACACAGGGGATTTAAGATCTACCAGAAGGATGTGAAGAAAGCTTTCCTTAATGGTTGTAAGACCCCATTTTTTTAAACAACGGGGTCTTAGGCCCAGAACCGCCGCTTTGTGGTGACACCATCACACACGGGAAGGTCGTCACTATAAAACGCCGATCCTGCCAGCCATATCAATCACAGAATAGTAGCAAAAGTATGAGAGTACATGAAATAGAACTCGAACGCATGTCAAAAAAAATCACATATATAGTAATAATTCTCCACGAAGGGAGAGTCAACAACAATAATAATAAAGGTACTGGAAATAGAGCTCATGCCCGATACAAAAAGTCCTCACTACAAGTCACTCATCGCGGAAGAAAATCTATAACACTACTAGTGAACGGGACTCACTGTCCCGACTGTCTGAACTCCGATGATAGACTGTCCCGTCTCTAAGCGTGCCGACCTCCGGGGCTGTACCTCCAAGCTGGGCTCCACGATCCCCTAAAATGATTTGGTCCGAAAACCGTTAGTATAAAAGACTAAGTCCTGTCATCCCCTACCCCTCCCCCCATGGCTCCTAGGCATCAGGCGGAGAGGAGGAAAGGAAAGGTAATGAAGGTGGAGAGTAACAAAGTAGCAGGTGACGGCGGAACTAGTCTAATAGTTCTATATAAATAGGTAGAGTAAAGCTGTAAGTATGAGAAAGGTAAACAAGAAACATATAATCTTAACTTATATGAATGCCCATACAAACTTATAAGTTAAGGGGTCTTCTGCAAGGCTCCCATCGTATAAAGAGTCACATACAAATTTATACGATGGGGTGTCAGTTATAGGCAAGTGGTAAATATCCAAAGGAAAATAACCATAACTTATAAGCATGCTACACAAACTTATAAGCTAAGGGGTTGTTTTGCAAGGCCTATTGTATAAAGCGTCCCATACCACTTTATACAATAGGTGACAGTGGTTATATGCAATGATGATGATATGTCATGCAAGTATGCCATGATGTGAACATGCAATTGCAACACACCCACTCGACTCTGTGCACACAGAACATTAGTTCCCCCTTTTTGGAGCCTAACCTCCCAGGATACCTCCCTAGTGGCAAACAGAAGCAGTGGGTTGGGCCTCTCCCATCTCTAAACTGGTAATCGCACTACCAGTCAGACCTATTATATACCTCGATGCTGGTGCACTAAGCGGAGCTCCTGCATACTCTTTTCCGGCTGGTCCACTAGACTTAAGTCGGCGAAGTGCTAAACCACACTTATCGAGTCAACATATTGGCGTCGGTGTATCGACCCTCCAACATCGAAGACCCACCACTTAAGAATTTATGCACATGCAATCTTGATGTATCAACCACCGAGCCAAAACTCCCCAGATAATCCCGTCCGTCACAACCAACAACCGAGCAAAAGCTCCCCAGACTATCCCATCCATCTCAGAACCATCCGAGCCATCGGCTCGCCGGGCTTACCTGCCCATCACCAAAACCACCGAGCTTACCGCTTGTGAGACCTAACCTAACTCCCACAACACCGGTAAGTGTGAGTGTAAGTGAAACCATAGAGTATTTCTAATTATTCTTCCATTACATTTATTCTTACGGCTTACGTTAACTTTGGACTGCCCAAGGCATTCCCCGTGAAGGGCTCTCGAGGGCACTAGGAACTACGATGGGCTGAAGCCCAAAGCTCTCTTTCGCAAGGCACTTATTTTTATTGGTGAATACTAGATTCCTGATACCTTTTAATATTACTCTGGATCTAACCCTAGTGTGTTTGGACTCTCTCTCTCCACAGGAAAGACGATCTTTCATCGATCCCGATTGCCTCTTAACTCTAGCCAACCCAACACTCTCCTCATCATGGTTCCTAATGAAGCTCTCTTTCATCTTACCAAATCAGCATGCATTTCTCCCCACTTCCTATGACCATATCCCATGTTATTACAATTTCTGCAGTTTTACTAAATGCAGACCAACCTAAGCTATATGATGTACATGATAGGAGGTAATCCAAATTTTCTTCCAAATTCTCTAAGATAATTATTGTGGTTCTATCATGACACATTTAGCCTAAATCTAGAAATTTGGAATTTTCCTAATTAATTTGACATTTATTTAAATTTCTCAAAAAATTGGTCATGGGTAATTTGAACATGAAGTACTAGATTTTCTTAAGTTATGGCCACCCAAAATTTACAAACACTACAAGATGCCAAAATATCAGCGAGCACCAAATTTCACTAATTTTCATAAAACAATTAACCTGTAATTAATTAATCAAAGATATTACCAATAAATAGATGTTGAGAAGGAAGCATCATTAAACTTAATCCAAAAATTATACAAAAAATACCAGAGATTTAATATAATCACAAAAATTTACTGATTAAGTTTCATAATGTTGAAACCGATTCCTCGATCTCCTGTGGAGTTCGCCCTTGGGGAAGGGGTGGTCTCACACCTACTTCGCTCCTGCAAGCAAAACAACAAAGAAGACAAGGTGACACAGACCCAAGGGCTCGGCGGGGGAGGTCCCACCACAAACCCGGAAGATCTCAGAGCGCTTCCCCTCCTTAGACAGAAGCCGAGCTAAGGTACCCTCAGAAAGCACTTGAAGATTAGAGCAGGAGAGCACGGGAAAACCTGCTTTCTTGGGTACCCCTTGGGTCCTATTTATAGTTTTTAAAATTTGGACTGCCAATAACCAAAAGAACTGACCTGAAATTACCAGAAAACCCTTGGTTGGGTGTGCCAACAGCCAAACTCCGCTGTTTCGAAGGGCTATGGGCAGACCAGCGGGGGCAAATCAGTAAAAAGTACCTCATACGTCCAGGAGGGCTGGGGAGCTTTGACCACCTCGGCATGTTCTGCTCGCCCACTGCTGCCGAGCTCCACTGCGAGGATGTGAGTTGCTGCTCGCTAGGCGAATGCCGAGCTCAGGGTCGCCGATCGTCGATCTCT
Source organism: Platanthera guangdongensis (assembly GCA_039583875.1). Taxonomy (NCBI): domain Eukaryota; kingdom Viridiplantae; phylum Streptophyta; class Magnoliopsida; order Asparagales; family Orchidaceae; genus Platanthera; species Platanthera guangdongensis. The sequence goes on from CM077162.1 coordinate 86,172,243, forward strand.
GGTCGACGGATGCCGAGCTCCAGCTCTCCCCCTTTACCGTCGAGCTCGCCTATCGTCCTCAGCCCGATCTGCCTAGACCCTGGTGACCTTGCTCGCCGGACACGGGGTTGTACACAATCCCCGCTCTTTTTGAGCTTGTCAAATCTCGGAAAGAAACATCGAACCCCAAGTGTGCGGCGAGCGCTGGTTGGCGAGTTGGAGGGAATCTTCTGGTGGGGGCCACCTACGGCTATATATATGTGCACCTGCCCACCTGCCTGACTCTTGCCATTCCCTTTGCTACCCTGCCAAGATGCCTCTTCCTAAGGAGATCCAAGAGCGCATAGACCGAGCCCGCCAGGCCTCCGCAGCTCGCGTTGCCGCTCTGACGGCGGTCCCCGCAAAAGCTCCCCAAATCGACTCTGCCGAGCCCAGCTCCAAGAGGTCAAAGACATTCTCTGAGGCGGCTGAGCCCATTTTCAACGACCTGAGGGCCACCCTGGCTCGCGAGACCGGCTCTTCCACCCGAACTATTCTTGAGAAGGATAGAGAGGTTGTCGTAGTTGGCGACGACCCGGACGGTCAACCAGATGGCGAAGGCGTCGCGCCGCGAGAGCCCACACCGCGAGGCGAGACCACGCTCGCTAACTCGCGATTCACGGCACCGGACAGCCATCCCCGGGACCAGCCTCTTCTCTTTGGGATCCTGCCTGTGAGCTTGCAGAGGCCTAATTCGCCAGTGTGCACCTCCCCTCCTCGCCAAACTGACGTGGTCGCGAGGGCGGGTCTGGGGACCATTCCCACCCCGGGATTCGAGCTCATCTCGCCGGGGGCTCGCGGCCCAGGTCGCGGGAAGGATCTGAGGTTCATCCCTCCCCGCACCTCCCTCGATCTGCCGAGCTCGTCTGGTCAGTCTTGCTTGACTTCTTGCTTCATGAGTTTTTTCTGCCTCTTTTTGCTAACACCTGTCTTCACAGCTCTTCCCAGTCAATCCCCGATCAGTGCCTTTTCCTTCTTTTCCCCTTTTCCTCCTGTCTTCCTGCTACCTCCACGCTCACCGCACCAAAATGTTGAAACCGATTGCTCGATCTCCTGTGGAGTTCGCCCTTGGGGAAGGGGTGGTCTCGCACCTACTTCGCTCCTGCAAGCAAAATAACAAAGAAGACAAGGTGACACAGACCCAAGGGCTCGACGGGGGAGGTCCCACCACAAACCCGGAAGATCTCAGAGCGCTTCCCCTCCTTAGCCAGAAGCCGAGCTAAGGTACCCTCAAAAAGCACTTGAAGATTAGAGCAGGAGAGCACCGGAGAACCTGCTTTCTGAGGTACCCCTTGGGTCCTATTTATAGTTTTTAAAATCTGGACTACCAATAACCAAAAGAACTGACCTGAAATTACCAGAAAACCCTTGGTTGGGTCTTCCAACAGCCAAACTCCGCTGTTTCGAAGGGCTATGGGCAGACCAGCGGGGGCAAATCAGTAAAAAGTACCTCATACGTCCAGGCGGGCTGGGGAGCTTTGACCACCTCGGCATGTTCTGCTCGCCCGCTGCTGCCAAGCTCCACTGCAAGGACGCGAGTTGCGGCTCGCTTGGCGAATGCCGAGCTCGGGGTCGCCGATCGTCGAGCTCTGGTCGACGGATGTCGAGCTCCAGCTCGCCCCCTTTACCGCCGATCTCTCCTATCATCCTCACCCCGATCTGCCTAGACCCTGGTGACCTTGCTCGCCGGACACGGGGTTGTACACATAACATTCTAAGTTATTCTAACCACTATTTTATCAAAATCATCAATAGGGGAAACACAAGGATTAAAACTACAAGTACAATCTACTGTCTTCCGAACATCCTAAAATAATTTTCAGGGACTCATATTGTTATAAAAACCTTCCTGCCAAAATTTTCTAAGGATCCAAGGTCCTATGCCCCTTCAATATTTTCCTAAAAGATAAAGGCCTAAACTAACCCTAGTTGGTTTAAGTTATGTGTCTAGTTCTAAATATCATCAAATTCCTCCATAGGGCATTTCACCACCCTAGAATCACATGGTATAAACACCAAGCCCATAAAAGGACATAACACCATATGTCCTTCACAAACCCCCAAAGTTCAACCTTAGGGTTTGAACTAGGGTCCTAGGTAAAATCCACCCTAATCCACCCCATAATCAATGGGAGGATGTTTACTGACATAACACATCAGGGGACCAAGTATCAACCTATGTTGAGGTGATTTGGCCCCTTAAGCCCATAACAGACACTTTGACCTAATTACCCCTTTTTGGCCTAAGCTAGGGTTGACCAAATTCCATACCAATTATTATACAAATTAAATGAAATTGTATACAGAGTGCTATATTAACCCAAAGGACCACTCAACAAAATTTGGGAGGGTTTGGAGGTAATTAGATCCTTTAAATAATTCATGCATGAATAATTAAATTTCTACAAACACTTTAGGAAAATATTTTTCAAAAATACCCATTTTTGGATATGTTATAGATATCAGTAAAAATAGCCCCCATCAAAAATTTCAAGTCATTTGGATGGCTGGATTGATGTGGGCACTCAAAATAATCTCTGATATAGCCTAGGTATAGACCTCACCAAAATGAGTGCTGTGGTCACACCACGTATCCAAATTGGTTCAAATCAATTTTATATTAAACTAAACTTCAAGTGATACAATTTTCATGTTGGTCATTTTTTTGTATGGTGATTTAGGTAGTTTTAATATTTAATTTAAAACAGCCTAGTAAACAGTTACAGAAAATGAAATAAAAAAAAAAGCACGAACCTTAAAGCATGATCCGAGGGCCCTGACATCGTCTTCTTCCTCCAGCCAAGGGTCATGATCAGCCCGGCCTAGAACTCATTCCAAGCCATTTTCCCGGCGACCCGGCCACCTCCCAGGCCGGCCACCACCGCCACCACCTTCGTTGAGGTGGGGGCTATCGTCGGGCGGCGGCACAGCCACTAGAGGGGCAGTTTCCGGCGATCCCGCAAGGTTGAAAAACCATGAAATTTCAGAATTTTCTCTCACCCGATTGGGCTCAAATAAGCCCGATTTATCTCCTAAAAGATTTAAAGATCTATCCCATAAAGAGAGGAGTAGAGGAGGACCTTTAACCGAGCTTGCCGACGAGTGTGGTGGTAGTGCGCCATGGCCAGTGGTGGAGCTTGCGGGTGTTCTGCAACAGCACTACCAAAGTGCATGAATCCTTCAGGTAAAGTGTGGAAACGACTCCTCTGAGTCCAGGGATGGTTTTAAGATCATCAGTTGGGGAAGGGGAAGGGGAAGGGCCTAACTTGGCTCCACCATTAATGGCCTTAAAGTGGAGGTTTCAGCCATGATGGGGGGGGGTGTGAACCTAGGCTTAATTTGGCCAAAAATGGCTGGAAACTCCTCCTCTTCCCTAGAGGAGTTGAATCCAGCAATAAAGGGTGGCCCTTGGCTTCCCTATGCCATGGATGGCCTTCTACCTCACTTTCTCTGTCCTCCATTAAAGGGGCAAAATGGAGTTTTCTCTCTCCTTGTCATCAAGGCCGATTTTGATCTCTCCTCTAGCCTATTGGCACCCCACTAACTCATATTAATAATAAAAATGAGGTTAACACAAGTGGGGGAAATGAGTTTGAACTTGGGTTAGCCCATTTGGGCAAATTTGACCTAACACTAGAGTAGAGTTGACCTTGGTCAAAATGACCATTTCGGTTGACCCCAATGGGTCCTTGGTGACCCATTGGGCTCCCCTAATGTCTAGAAAGACTTGGGTAGGGTTGGTTGGGCATCTTGGGGGTCACTCGACCCTTAATTAGGGCACTTTGACCTGCTTGGGGTTAGGGTTGACTTGGGTCAACTTAGCCTCTTTAGTTGACCCCAATGGGTCCTTGGTGACCCATTGGCCTCCCTTAGGGCTTGGGAAAGTCTAGGTGGGTCTCTTTGGCTATGGGGAGGTCAGTTGACCATGTATGAGCTTAGTTTGACCTAATTAGGGTTTGGGTTGACTTTGGTCAACTTGACCATTTTAGTTGACCCTAGTGGGTCCCCATGGATCTAATGGACCCTATATCAGGTTAGTGATGTTGTGGTGGGGTCATGGTGTCATGTTGAATCCCTATGGTCATTCCTAAGCTAGTAATTGGAATTCTACTATTTGCAGACCATTGTGGTTTCCACCTTCATATCTAAGCTCACTTGATCTTCTTGGGCTTCCTAGAGTTTTGTCATGACCTAGGCATGACAAAACCACTCTTAAGGGTCTAGTTGGAAATGGGATGTTACAATGGTGACCTAAGAGAAGAGGTCTATGTTGAGCAACCCTCAGGTTTTGCCAATTCTAACTCACCTGATTATGTTTATATGCTTATGAAAGCATTATATGAGTTGAAACAAGCCCCTAAGGCATGGTATGAGACCATGTCTAACTTTCTCATAGAGAAAAAATTCTGAAGGGGAAAGATAGAGAAGACACATTCCTAAGGGAAGTCAAGGGCAAGATCATCCTAATCCAGATTTATGTAGATGACATAATATTTGGGTCTACTGATGATGACCTCTGTAAGAAGTTTGCCAAACTTATGTAGGGGAAATTTGAGATGAACAGTATGGGTGAGCTCATGTACTTCTTAGGCCTCCAAGTAAGACAATCTGAGAATGGATTATACATTTCACAGTCTAAGTTCAACTGGAGGTTAATTAAAAAGTTTGGAATGGAGAGTGCCTCCATCATGAAAACTCACATGTGGTCAAATGTGTCACTGAACAAAGATTAGATAGGGAAACTTATTGATGAAACCATGTATAGAGGTATAATTGACTCCCTCCTCAATATTACTGCTAGTAGTCCAAACATCATGTATACCTCATGTGTTTGTGGTAGATATCAAGCTTGCCCTAAGGAGTCTCACTATTCTATAGCTAAACGAATTTTGAGATATCTGAATGACACACCTGATCTTGGCCTATGGTAGCCTAAGAATAGTGATTTTGAACTAACAGGGCATTCAGATGCAGATTTTGCAGGCTGTAGAGAAGACAGGAAAAGCACATCTGGATCCTATCAATTTCTAGGAAGAAGGCTTGTGTCTTGGAGCAGCAATAACCAAACCAATGTTGCAATCTCAATTATAGAGTCAGAATACATATCTGCTAGAAGTTGTTGTGCACACCTACTGTGGATCCAACATCAGCTCTACGACTATGACCTTAAGATAAGTAAAAATCCTATGTTCTATAATTCTACTAGTGCAATCTCTATTTCTAGGAATTCTGTGTCTCGCAGCAGGACTAAGCACATAAAGATTAAGCGTCACTTCATTAGAGAGTGTGTGGAATGTGAAGACATCAGCCTTGAATTTGTCTTTACAGACAAGCAAGTAGCTGACATATTGACTAAGCCACTAGATGAAGCCAAGTTCAACACCTTCAAATTTGAACTGGATATGTTGAACTTAGTTTAGCTTAAGTAATAATTCACTTATTTATGTTATAGATAGTGTTACTCATTGCAGGATAACATAAAAGAAATGGACTAAGTGTCCAGGAATCGAGTGCGCTAAGACAAGTCAGGCTTCAAGTGCCCTAAGTCTAAGTACTCAGGCATCGGGTGTGTCGAGACAACAACAAGCGTCGAGAGCATTGAGTGCATCGAGTCAACTCAATGCATACTCCCAGGATCATCTATTTGTGGCCAACTATCAAAATTAAATCATAGCCATTGATTACTTCGTGATCAAACAAAAGGTCTACGCCTCTCCACATTCTCTACTTAGAGGCAAGTGTAAAAAGACCTAAGTGTGCTTAGAATAAGAAACACTCTTCCTAGCCCTTTGTGAACTACTATCTTGTGACGAAAGCTCATCAACTCTTCAGAAACCCAGCAAATAAAAGGCTCCAAAGGGAATGGATTTCTTGTTTGAGGGATCTGAGCTAGTTCGAGATGGCTTTAAGGATGCTCCTGAGGAATTCATGTAGGTTCTGCACTTACTGGAGGTCGCTGAACTAACCTTTATTCTGTCCGAGCCAATACTAATCTGGAAGAGACAAGTTCTGGAACTTTATTCGAATGCGACAGTGGACACAACTTCAATAAAGATCAAATCCTCAATCAGTGGAAAGTAGATTAAGTTTACTCCTAAGAGGTTATAAAAGGCTTTCCATCTGTCATAGGTTAATGAGTTAGATTGTAACAGTCCAAATTTCTGAAACATGAATTTTTGGGTGACACGGCCTGGGACACGGGCGTGTCCCATGGCGTGTCAGTTGACACGGCCGGCGACACGGGCGTGTCGCAGGGCGTGTCGAGGTGTGTCGACGATCGGGCTTTGTCTCGACGATTTTTCGCTCGACGATGTGTCGAGAGGGGGGCACACGGCCCAGGACACGGGCGTGTCCGAGGCCATGTCGCTTGCTCGACGTCTTTAACTCGACGATCGTCGAGTGTCGAGACGTGTGTGTCGAGTGTCGAGAAGTTGCGCACACGGCCTGTGACACGGGCGTGTCACAGGGCGTGTCAAATCAGGTCGACAAACTCAGCCCGCCAAAGGATTTCGACAGGGCGTGTCTTTGTGCCGTGTCAGGGCACACGGCCTGGTACACGGGCGTGTCACAGGCCGTGTAAAGTCTCGGGATGATTTGGGATTTTTTTCGCCCAGGTACATGGCCACAGACACGGGCGTGTTCGAAGGCGTGTTGGTGACACGGCCCATGACACGGGCGTGTCCCATGGGCGTGTCACTGGTTTGGATAAGTCGGTTGACCACCGCTTGAGGCACACGGCCTGGCACACGGCCGTGTCCGAGGCCGTGTCGGGTCAAAATCTGTGTTTTTGGCAAAATCGTGGTCGTCCATTCCTTCAGCTGGGATCCAAGGGCTGAAGCCTCTTCCTCTTTTTCCTAAAGGCCGAAAACTGAGAAGTGCTTCTCATTTGTTTTGGCCTTAGTCTTTCTTCAAGATAAGAGAAAGAGAGAGAGAAAGGAGGAGGAAGAAGGAAAGGGGGCTGTTGCTGGTGGTGCTGCTGGTTACCGACGAGCAATCCGAAGCCAGTGTTGCGGAGGAAACGATCTTGCGAGTCTTGCAAGCTAGCTTTGAGTTCATGGCACCGAAGCGGTCTACGAATGAACTCCTGAATGTCCATGATAGGAATGCATATTTGTGTGTTTGAGGAACCTGCGTGCTCTTATTTTGTGTTGTTTGCTTGGGTACGACCGCTAATGTGTGTGTCTTGTCCACCTTAGGTGACACGAAGTGGAGCTGGGCCGTCTGAGTCCCAGCGTTCTGATGAAAGTATGGCACCAGCCGCGGTGCCTACTCCTCCACCGTCTGCGGAACATGTGCGTTTAGTTGTGGAGGCCTTATTTACCATGATCCAAGGCCAGCCCCTTAGGCAGGAGCGAGCGGCTGTGAGGCCAGAACAGGTGGCTGCGAGGCCTGAACCTGTAGTGGATTTGGCTCCTCGAGCGGCTGAGAAGCAACTTACGCGGTTTATGAGTTTCCATCCGCCTACGTTCTCGGGAGCGGGAACCCCGACGCAGGCTGAGTATTGGCTATCGCGTGTCAAGCGAGTGATGACGGCGATAGGAACGGCGGAGCATCAGAAAGTTACTTTAGTTACCTTTTTGCTTGAAGGCGAAGCGCGGTTATGGTGGGATGAGATGGAGTTACATCATTTGGCGGGTCGTCCGTTAACTGAAGTATCGATGGAAGAATTCTCCCGGCTCTTCCTCGCGAAGCACCTTCCTGCGGCTCAGCAGATAGCCATGGAAAATGAGTTCCAAAGGTTAACACAAGGTGATGGCAGTGTTGACGCCTATTTACATGAATTTACTCGCTTGGGGCGGTATGCGGGTTCTATTTTTGCTGATGAGCAGAGGAAGACTAATCGGTTCTATGAAGGACTGAGGGACGAGCTGAGGTTCCTTGTGTCAAGTTCTGTGAACCAAGGTTTCCAAGCGTTGGTTGACACCGCGACCGCGCTGGAGAAGGATATGAAAAGGGTGCAAGGGAAGAGAGCTTTGGCTATGACGCAACCAGAGTGGAAGGCGCCCCGATCGGGGAAACCATTTTATAAGAAGAGATGGGGAAAGAAGTCCAAGCCTAGTGGACAAGCTCCTTCATCCATTGCAACGGGAGCAACGTCAGGGGCTACCTCCAAGCCAGATACTCGGGTCTGCTTCAATTGTGGCCGCATGGGGCATATTGCGCGCGATTGTCGGATGCCGCCAAAGAGTGAAAAGAAGGCGGGAGCATCTTATGCGGAAAAAGGAAAGGCGGTGGTGGATTCCTCTGCCTCGCAGGCGTAACCCCGGGTCTACAATCTTGGCCTGCAAGAGGCCATCAAGCAGAGTGACGTGGTCACAGGTATGAGTTTAGTTTTGCATATGCTATTGGTTGTATGCTTTGCTTAGTACCCCTATGTTTGCGGTTTGTATGTGTGACATGTTTGTCATAGGCTTTGTTATGATTCGGGACACGCTGGCGCGAGCACTGTTTGATACAGGTGCATCGCATTCTTTTCTGTCTAGTGAGTTTATGACGCGGCTTGGGATACCCAGTCGTGCAAAGACAGATAGCGTCAGAGTGGTGTTGCCGAATGGCTGTTGGATGCTTGCGGATCAAGCTTGCGATGTGGCGGGTCAAGTAGGAAGTCGGGATTTTTGTTTAACTGCATTTGTTTTGGCAATATCGGAATTCGACGTGATTTTTGGGATGGATTGGCTTGCGGAGCAGCATGCTATGATTGATTGCCAGTCCAAAGAAATCACGTTGGGCCAGAATACCGAACAGGAGACAAAGTTCGCGGGTATGCGAGGAGTGGGCGGGACATTGATGTCTGCACTCCAGGTAGTCAAGGCTGTTCGGAAGGGTGCGGGGTGTTACTTTGCACTAATTCAGGCTGTTGAGCCTAAGGCCAGTTTGTGCGAGGTTCCGATTGTGGCAGAATTTACAGATGTGTTTCCCACAGATCTCCCTGGGCTACCACCCCAGCGGGAGATTGACTTCACAATTGAGTTGGTGCCAGGTGCGAAACCTGTGGCCCGCTCGCCATATCGCGTTGCGCCAAAAGAGATGGCTGAATTGAAGGTTCAACTCCAAGAAATGCTAGAGCAAGGTTATATACACCCAATTATGTCATCTTGGAGCGCGCCTGTGCTTTTTGTAAAGAAGAAAGACGGTGGGTTGCGGTTGTGTATCGATTACCGTGAACTGAATAAGCTGACCGAGAAGAATAAGTATCCGATACCCCGGATTGATGAGTTATTCGATCAGCTGGTGGGCTCGACCGTCTATTCGAAGTTGGACCTGAAGTCTGATTACTACCAGTTAAGAATTCGGGAAGGTAACATTCCCAAAACCGCATTTGGAACGCGTTATGGGCACTATGAGTTCACAGTCATGCCATTTGGACTGTGCAATGCGCCCTCGGTGTTTATGGATCTGATGCACCGTATTTTTCGCGAGTACCTGGATCTGTTTGTGATAGTGTTCATTGATGACATCCTGGTGTACTCGAAGTCCAAAGCTGAACATGAGATTCACTTGCGGTTGGTGTTGAACACGTTGAGGCAAAATCAGCTCTATGCCAAGTTCGCGAAGTGCAAGTTTTGGCTATCGTCAGTGGCATTTTTGGGCCATGTGGTGAGTGGAGCGGACATTGCAGTGGATCCAACGAAGATAAGGGCCATACAAGAGTGGCCAATGTTGTCTTCCGTGGCCGAGGTCAGGAGTTTTCTTGGACTTGCGGGCTACTATAGACGATTTGTGGAAAACTTCTCGCGGATCGCTTTGCCGCTAACCACACTGACGCGAAAAGATCAGAAGTTCGTTTGGACGCCAGAGTGCGCACGAGCTTTTGAAGAGCTGAAGATTCGGTTGACCACGGCGCCGGTGTTGTCTTCGCCACGTGGAACCGACGGATTTGTAATTTATAGTGATGCCTCAGGGAGCGGCTTAGGCTGCGTTCTTCTGCAGAATGGAAAGGTTATTGCTTATGGTTCATGCCAACTGAAGGTGCATGAGCGAAATTATCCCATCCATGATTTGGAATTAGCGGCGGTGATTTTTGCACTCAAGTTGTGGCGACACTACCTTTATGGTGTAAAGGTGGAAATCTATACCGATCATAAGAGCCTCAAGTATCTTTTGGAGCAGAAAGACTTGAACATGCGACAACGAAGGTGGTTGGAATTCCTTGGGGACTACACTTTCGAGATTCACTATACGCCCGGGAAAGGGAATGTTGTCGCGGATGCCTTGAGTCGGCGGATGCCGGCTAGAGCGAATTGGTTACAAAGGCATGATAATCGCCTTATCCAGGAGTTGGAGGCGTTAGAGATCTATTGTGTTGACAAGAATTCCACTGCCACTGCATGTTTGAACTGGGTCGAGGTGCAATGTGACCTTGCGGACCGAGTTCGACGGGCAACGGAGTTGGATGAAGATCTCTTACGCTATGTGAATGACGGGCCAGAGGGCAAATTCATCTGGATTGACGGTCTTGTACGAAAAGAGGGCCGTTTGTGCGTCCCAAATGTGGGGAAACTGAGGGAAGAACTGTTGTATGAAGCGCATTTTACAAAGTATTCCATTCACCTCGGGAGCACAAAGATGTTCAACGATATGAAGAAGCTATTCTGGTGGCCAGGGCTCAAGAAAGATGTTGCCCTTTATGTAGCCAAATGTCAAACATGTGCGATGGTGAAGGCGGAATGCCAAAAGCCGGGCAGTTATCTGAAGTCACTGCCAATCCCAGAATGGAAATTTGATGATATTTCCATGGATTTTGTGCACGGGTTGCCAAGATCGCAGCGAGAAAATGATTCCATTTGGGTGATTGTTGACCGGCTAACGAAAGTAGCACATTTTCTCCCGAACATGCGGGATGATTCAGTTGAAAGTTTGGCAAAATTATATGTTGACCAGATTGTGCGGCTTCACGGTGTTCCTCGGAGCATCGTAAGTGATCGAGATGGGCGATTCACGTCAAATGATTGGAGGCTAGTTCACCGACTGTTGGGCACGAAGTTGACTTTTAGTATGGCCTTTCATCCCCAAACGGATGGCCAAACTGAACGTACCAACAGAACAATGGAGGACATGCTCCTAATGTGCGCCCTTGACTTCGGAAAGAGATGGGAAGATCATCTCTATATGGTCAAGTTTGCATATAACAACAGCTACCAGGAGAGCATTGGGATGGCACCATATGAAGCTCTATATGGAAGGAAGTGTCGTACTCCCTTGGCTTGGATAGAAGCGGGCGAAGCTCGGGTTGTTAAACCCAATGAGGTTGAAGAAGCAAACTCAACCATACGGACGATTCGAGAGCGATTGCTTATTGCTCAAGATCGACAAGCGAAGTACTACAACGCCAAGCACCGGAACGTGGAATTTGCGGTTGGCGATTGGGTCTACTTGAAGATCAAGCCATTCAAAGGTGTCTCCAGGATTCGACGGTTGAAAAAGTTGAGTCCAAGATATTTGGGTCCTTTTGAAGTGGTTGAGCGAGTGGGCGAAGCGGCTTATCGGCTAGCTCTATCGGCAGACTTGGGTGGGTTACATAATGTCTTTCACATCTCGGTGCTTCGGAAGGCCGTGAAAGATCCAGCTCAAGTGATCGCGGATGATCGTGTGCCAGTGGAGTATGGGCTAACAACAAGAGTTAGACCCATTCAGATCGAAGATCAAGCCGAGAAACAGTTGCGGAACAAAACGGTCGGCATGGTAAAAGTCCGCTGGGACAATTGCGGCCGTGAAGAACTGACATGGGAGCGAGAGCAAACCATGCGAGAAGAGTTCCCTGAGCTGTTTGTGTACTCTAGCGGATGTTGTAACATAAAATTTTGTATGTTGTAACATATTTCTTGTTGTTTCCTGTTGCCTTCCTGTATCTGAATTTCGAGGACGAAATTTCTTGTAGGAGGGGAGGATTGTAATAGTCCAAATTTCTGAAACAGGAATTTTTGGGTGACACGGCCTGGGACACGGGCGTGTCCCAGGGCGTGTCAGTTGACACGGCCGGCGACACGGGCGTGTCACAGGGCGTGTCGAGGTGTGTCGACGATCAGGCTTCATCCTAGTGTTCTTTCGGGTCTAGAGTCTTCCTTTAGTTTAGTGAAAAACAATCCTAGGGAAAGGAAAGAACATACTCTCTGTCACACAATACGCATTCCATCGCGCAATCAGCTGTTCCTTGCTAGGATTTCCAAAAGAAGATGCCATTCGGCGGGTGTCGTAGGTCAACGGTAACGTGGAGGACATGGGCGTGTCCGAGGCCGTGTCGCTTGCTCGACGTCTTTAACTCGATGATCGTCGAGTGTCGAGACGTGTGTGTCGAGTGTCGAGAAGTTGCGCACACGGCCTGTGACACGGGCGTGTCACAGGGCGTGTCAAATCGGGTCGACGAACTCAGCCCGCCGAAGGATTTCGACAGGGCGTGTCTTTGTGTCGGTCAGGGCACACGGCCTGGGACACGGGCGTGTCACAGGCCGTGTGAAGTCTCGGGATGATTTGGGATTTTTTTCGCCCAGATACACGGCCACAGACACGGGCGTGTTCGAAGGCGTGTTGGTGAAACGACCCATTACACGGGCGTGTCCCATGGGCGTGTCACTGGTTTGGATAAGTCGGTTGACCACCGCTTGAGGTACACGGCCTGGCACACGGCCGTGTCCGAGGCCGTGTCGGGTCAAAATCTGTGTTTTTGGCAAAATCTTGGCCGTCCATTCCTTCAGCTGGGATCCAAGGGCTGAAGCCTCTTCCTCTTTTTCCTAAAGGCCGAAAACTGAGAAGTGCTTCTCATTTGTTTTGGCCTTAGTCTTTCTTCAAGATAAGAGAAAGAGAGAGAGAAAGGAGGAGGAAGAAGGAAAGGGGGCTGCTGCTGGTGGTGCTGCTGGTTACCGACGAGCAATCCGAATCCAGCGTTGCGGAGGAAACGATCTTGCGAGTCTTGCAAGCTAGCTTTGAGTCCATGGCACCGAAGCGGTCGTCAAGGGTAACGACTCTTCTTCCTAGCCATGTGAAGGCTTCTTTTTGGCATAGCTTTGTGATTTCCCCCACCAAGAGGTGGCTGATTTTGGAAATCCTTGGGTGGATGCTTGACATCCCCTTTGTTAGCATATAGATCCGGAAATGGAGTACGGAATAGGCATGCTGTGTGAAGCCCATCTGGACAGGTTGGTCTGGATTGGTGATGTTGCATACGAACCAGAGAAGACTCCGTGATAACGTGTAGGTTAAGGAGTCTGCGGGTTATGCCTGCGAAAAGGAGTAGCAGGAAGTACTGGGGTGGTAGCCCAGGAAAAATATCCATGTGATGTATTTAGGTCTAACCTGTGGATGTGGCACAGGAAGTACTGGTGTGACCAGGAAATGCCCTTTGTGATGCTTGATGTCGTAGGGTGTCCACCTGTGAAGCGAGTAACATGAAGTACTGGCAGGATAGCCAGGAAAGACCCCTGGCATTTGTGCTTGTGCGGTGTCCACCTGTGAAGAGGGTCACAGGAAGTACTGGGAAGCCCAGGAAAGACCCGCTGTTATGCTAAGGAAATGGGTATCGAGATATGCCCAGGCTTGAATTCCAGGAACAGGATTGGTGAGACCGACCCGCGCCTTTGATATAGTCATGAGTACGTTGTACTCGGAGAAGGCAAGGTGATTTGGGCAACGGGGGGTGGAGGATCCGACCTGCGCTATGTCCGTCCGACGTGAGACCAAAAGGTGCGGTCTGTTGGAGCGCATAGCAAGAGTCTTCGGCCTGCGCGCCATGACACAATGGGGGGGCTACGGGCCATCCCAGTGTAGGAAGACTAACTCCGGCTGCACGCCATGGAGTAAATGCTCAAGAGATTTACCGTTGGGCTGTGACCCTAATACGGTGGTGGGCAAGAGCTTTGCCAGAACACCAAGAATGTGCCCTGAGTGCAAGGACCGTTGGGCCGGGTGGCGAACGGTTGTGATGGCTTGTGTGCGTGAAAGCACATTTTGATGATATATATATTGCCATCCTTGTGATTTTCTATGCTTGCAGGGAAGTACCGCTGCCCCGAGAGAAGGGGTAGGGTCGTTATAATTTGGTCAGATGAACGCTGACCGTTGCTTTTGTTGCCACCGTTGGGTGGATTTTCCCTATATAGGTGCTGGAGAGCCGAGCGGGACTCATAGAGGTTTATGTTCCTGCTGCTGTTGCTGCTGCTGCTGCGAGCCCTCGAAGGCTCTATGTTAGGTTGTGTGTTTTCTTTTTGTGTGGCCGGCCTGCGCGCCAATTATTTTAGGCCACTGTGTGAAAGCCATGTAAAGGCCATAAGGCCAACTCTTTTGACTTGTTGTAAGACATTCCTATATTGTATAAAATGTGGAGTTTTATGTTTGGACATTCATGAGGAGTTCAAGTTGTAGTTTAGGCTTCCTCTAGAATGAGTTGTGATAGGTGCGATGCGCTACTCTGATATCATCCTGTACCTTCACCGCCTGTTTTGTGATATATACTGTGGGGCCCCGGCCGGACCTTCTAGAATATACCATCTGAACGGATGGGGTTGTTACATAGATAAGGACACTGACTTAATTCAGGATGAAATTAATACATCACTAAAGTGGTGTGGGCTCTCCAAGCATACCACCGGGTCTGTGTTGAGGAAAGAGTTGAATAACATAGGCAAGTTCCTAGCATATGTAGTGGGAAAAGCCCTACTCTACACAACAAGTTCACATGACAAGATTTCTAAGAAAATGTTTGAACTTTTGACCAGAATAATTCTATCAAAGAAAACAGACTGGGGCAGAGTGCTGTTTAATAGAATTGTAGAATGTATCCTAGAGCCTAATCTAGGCAGAATCCATCTTTGTATCTACACAGTAGTGTCCCAGGAATCCTCAACATGAGGCTAGGGACTAAGATCCATCATATGAGGAGGATGGACTCCAAAATGTTTGACAGATGGGAGAGGGTTCTACAGCCATACCTTCATTCAGCTGAGAAGAAAAAGAAGAAGCCAGTTCCAGATGTCTGCACAGAGAGAAGTTCATCAGAGAATAGTGAAGAAGAGCCACATGACCCAAATTTGACCGAGTCTACTGAAGAAATGAGGAGAGACATGAGTGCTCAAGTATCAATGTCTTCCGAACCTACTATAACGATCCAGTTGGCTAGAACTCTATCTGAGGAGAACCAAATAGGAATCATGGTCACACTAGAAGGCCAACAAGTGGAAAACATCTCTACTGATGTTCAGTGGGAGACATCTCAAATGGGTGCTGCAGTTGAGGAGCAGATTCACCGGATACCTGCTCAAACTGAGGGGGGACCATCCAGTCTATTCAAGAGGAATTGGACACCTTCATTGAAAATATGGAGAAGTGGATTGCTGAAATGTCAGAGGGACTAGACGTTGTGATTTTCTGCACTCAAGATGAGGAAGAGCAACTTCTTGATAGAGTTATGGAAGATGCTCTTGCTGAGGGGGAGCACAATCTGCTCATGAAGGAGAGTAACCAAATTCCTACTAAGGATGTTCCACCTACTGAAGAAATGGAAGAGGTATAACTAATCAACACTACTGAAGATCTGAATGTCCCTGTGGACATTGCAGAGGTTGAGGGGGAAATTCACACTGAAATCACTACTCTAGAGAATGTTTATACTATACTCTTCTGAATCAGAGATGGGCAATGCTGTTGATGAAAATGCATCTCAACACGCTTTTGAGTATAAGATGGCTGATTCTGAAGCTAGAGAAGGAGAAAGGCCAGTATAAAAAAATGTCTGTGATGAAGGTACATCACACCAAGCTGATCAGATATCATCCACCTTTCTTGCACAACTTAAGGGTCTGCTGGATGACCAAAGAAGGCAACTAGAACACTTTGTGGATGATTCTATAAAGGATGTGAGAAAAGACCTTTCTACTAAGATCAAATCTATATAATTTGAGGTTAATCTGCTGAGAGCGAACACTATATCATTCTTCAAGAGGGCTGCTCCTGTAGTAACTTTCACATAAAGCAAACTGACAGAACTAGGTGAGATCCAAAATGGGATTACATAGAATCAGAATATTCTTTCTAGAAATATGCTAACAGTCCACAATGCATAGACGGAATTGCTGGAAAAGCACAAGAATATTCTTGAAAGAAGAATCTATGCATGCGCCCAAGTCTTAGATGATCACTTGCTCAAGCTCAAGGGCCATGCCACCATTGGTGTTAACTATCTGGATGATCAGTTAACAAAGGCCAACACCTCCCTGACTAAAGATGTCTCTGAAGAAGTTAAAAAGGGGGAGAAGGAAGTGATAAGGGCGAATACTAAAAATGCAGTGTGGACTACAAATGTTATGAGAGGCTCAATGGGACTTGAGTAATTAATATATGACAACATACCTGTTATTCCTGAACATGTACAAGAAGCACTGCATGATGGATTGCTGGGCCAATACAATGATCAATATGCAGAGCAATATGATTCTCAACAATGTGACATCCAAGAAGGTACTCAGTGGGCTGAACCTGCAATTGATGATGAAATTTCCCCCTTCAGCCCTACTGTTGAGAAAATTGTCATGGACAAAGGAAAATTTGTTGCTGAAGAATAAAAAGGGGTCAGACTCAACAAGAAGAGGTATAGAGAAGTAATGGAGTCCACGCCAGACTTTGAGCAATGGATTCCTCAATCTAGGACTATAATTTTGTCTGCATGGGACCATGTTAAGTCCAAGAAAACTGAGAGGGGAAAGCTTTACATCTCCCTAGATTGGACAAAGCTAGAGAGGAATGAAGAAGCTAGGAGGAAGTATAGAAGGGACAAGAAATCAGGTGTTCTGCCACCAGATGCATTGGAGCTAAGAAAATACTTCCCCAAGCCTTATAGCTATTTTGAGAGGTAGAAGGAAAAAAGAGAACATGAAGCAAAGTCTGCAAAGAAGCCCAACAGGGGGATAATAATTAAGGAACCAAAAACATGGGATTTTTTGTATTTTCCTTAAGGGGCTTTTTGGAATGTGAACAATATTTTAAGCACACTGGTCAAATATAACATAAGGCCCTATATATCTCGAGCTGAGCTTCTTTTTATCGCGCATACATGACACTCCATGCATTAACTTGATCTTGAAGAACACCTTGTCACCCACTTGGAACTCCACCATCCTATGTTTTGCATTATAGTACTTTGCTTGCCGACTCCGAGCCACCAACATACGGTCTCGTATCAATCTAACCATGACATCAGCATGATCAATATATTCCACTCCCAAAATCTTTGGGTCTTCGTCCTGTACCCACGATAGTGGAGTTCTACACCTCTGAAGGACGGTAAGAGGTTTACCACCTGAGGTGATAGATCTGTTTAACTCTAAAGGGGGGGGGGGGGGGGTGAATAGAGTATTTTTAAAAACTTATTTAGTTTTTATAGCGGAATTAAAATAGTGATAAATATATCTTAAGAGAGAGCAAAAAAGAAAAACTAACACAACACACAGTAATAAGAAAGCACAAAGCAATCCAGACGACATAAGAAATTTATAGTGGTTCCCCTAAACTTGGGTACATCCACTCTTCTACCACCTTGGTAGGAATCCACTACAGGTTTTTAATCAGGTGCCCTGCCACAAATAGGTTTTTGCTCCGGTGCCCTGTCACCACAAGATCTATTTAAGGGAGATCTCACAACCCTCTAGGCATTTGATCAGGTTCCCAAAAACCAAGCTAAGTCTTTTGATAAGGCGACTTAAGAACCAAGTAGTTAGATTTTGAAGGGAGTTAAAACCCTGTGTATAGTGGGAATAAGAAAGTTGATATGTCTTCTCTTTCTCAAATGCAACTAAGAAGACTAGTGGATTTGATCTTATCAAAGCTCCTCTTGAGATGATTATTGTTCAGGAATTTTACTAGAAGCTTTGCAGGGTGTAGGTCTTCTTTGATGGAACTATCTTCAAAAGCTTTCAGACTGATATTGAATAGTTATCTCTTGAAAGCTTGGTGAAGAGTTGCAGATGATGAAGACTGAGTGAATATGCAAACTGAATATCTATCTTCTCTATCTGTCTGTGTGTATCTCTTATGTCTCTGTGTATCTATGTCTGTCTGTATTTATGTATATCTCTAATCCTTTTTCAAACTCCTTTTTTATTTTTCCTGCAGAAATTCTATCTCTGAATTTGAATTCTTCTCCATGATTAATTACTGAAATCTTGGAACTTGGTCAAACGGCTAGAAGGGCAATATATCAATTCCTTAACTGTCCCAATTATTAACCCGAATATTAACTCTGTGAAATCCAGTAATTAATGCTTCCAATGAACGGCTATATTCATAAGAATATATGTAATTAATTATTCATAGCAATATAGGCAATAATATATTATATGACCTTAGTCAATCCAGAAATTAACTGTAGAGAAGTGAAAATAAAGAACTGACAGAAATCATCGAGCTCAGAACAGATTTTGTCAACCTGAACTCCAAGTTCGTCGAGTTGAGAAATCATCTTCATTGAGCTGAGATCAGAGAAAGTTGATCAGGAGAAATAAACTGTCAAAGCTGGGCTCTAAGTTTGTCAAACAGAGATTGAAGTTCGTCGAGCTGAGAACTTGAGAGAAGAGAGAAGATCATCGAGCTGATCTCTAAGTTCGTCGAGCTCAACTCAGAGTAGGGACTCTGAGATTGTCGAGCTGCGATCGACGATCGTCGAGCTGAGTTCGAAGAACTTCGAACTGATTCTCTGAACACTTAAAAACTGCCATTATTCTAAGTCTGGAACTCTGATGTCTTCTGAGGGCAAGATCCAAGATTAACTATCCTAGTCGGACTGTCCTACACCTAACAGAATGACCCTAGGCTATACATGAAGGGTCAACAACCTAATCGTGAACTTAGTCCAATTCCAAACTAGGGATCCAACAATCTTCCCCTATTTGGGTGAGGTCACTATGAACAACACATAAAAACAATAAAATACAATCACAAAGCATAAAAGATATCTGGTAGAATTTAAAATTGTTCGGCAGATATTAACACAGTGCCTTGTAAAAAATTAATCAAAACAAATAGTTTAGATGGAAAAACAGAAAACTAATTAGACTTCTTGGACTTGTCTTTCTCTGAAGGCTGCCTGAAAATGATTTCCCTATTGGGATTTGCTACTTCCCTTTTAGACATAGTCAAGTCAGCTGCTCCAATAATATTTCCACAAGTTGCTTTTAGAACAACTGCCTCTGGATATAAGCTCATGTAAGAATCAATATTGAAAAAGTGTTTGGCTTTGTCAAACCTTTTTAATTCATGTCTTTTGTAAGAAGACATTGTAATGTATTGAGAAGCATCCTTTCCTTCTTCTTTAGCTTTATTTTTCTGAGAGAGTCCAACCAGCTCTTGAAATCTAGCCATTCTAGAGATGTTTTTCGGTTCTGGATCAACAAAAGGAACTGGTGGAGAGTAAGGTCTTTCAGGAGATGCTTTAGCAGATTGATCATCTTCAAATACTCTCTGTTGCTTGCTGTGCTTCTGGTATTGCTGTTGCTTCCTGTTGCTGCTTAAAGAATGTTGTTGCTGTCTACTATTGGAGAATTTAGACTGGTGAGACGATATGTCTTTTTGAACCTGAGAAATACCTCTAAAAGATCCTACTGCAGGAGGAGGAGGAGGAGGACCTCTCCTGAATTTAGGAGGTGGAGAGTACCTCCTGCTTTTCTTCCTGGCTTTTTGCTCATTTTTAGAATACCTCATCCAGTTTGGAGTATCTGGAGTGAGTGTAATGTTGTGCAGGATCTAGTATGGAATATCAACAGAGGGGTTTGTCTTAGGAACAGCCTTTGGAGGAGAAACTTTTGCAGGAGCCTTCCTTTTCTTTGAGATTTTATTATCAGAGTCATCTGAGTCATTATCATCATCATCATCTTGAGAAGAAAGTTCAGGATTGTCATAAAGATCATCTAGCTGCTTTAGAAAATTAGCTGAGATTCTAGGAATCTGTAGCTGTGCTGTGCTTGTAGGCTCTACAGAGATATCTGTAGCAGTCTGAATATTTCCTGCTTCTTCTTCCATGTCAGCAAACAGAATGTCATCCAGATCTAGCATAGGAGACTCACACTAGCCAAAGGTTGGTGGAGAGAATGCTTTGATCACAGAAACTGGTTCAGCAACATCTTTAACAACAAAACTTGCCTTTAGTTATTCTACAACTTCAGGACTTATAGGAGCAATATAAACTACAATAGCTCTAGAATACTGTACATCAAAACTTGGTAGAATATTTCTATACACTGAATCAAAAGAATGCAGTAAAGAGTCTAAATTGACTGTGGGATTTAAAAAGAAATCACCAACAGTGGTTATTTCTGCTATTGTATCAGCCATATCTGTATTAGAATCAATTAAATCTATTATTTCAGATGTAGGGGCTGGCTCTGCTGAATCATCTGACATATCAGAATCTGATGCTGTTGCTACTGCTACTGTAGGAGGAGGAACTGGAGCTTCTTCATAGAACATCTCCCCCTAGCTGGGTTTAGTGGGTCCTAAAGCCAGTCCTCTAGAAGAAGGAATAGAAGAGAGAGCAGTAATTCTAAAAGAGAGAGAGAGAGAGATGATGGAAGCAGAGAGAGGAGCAATAGTATTTGCTATAAGTTGCTCAAGAGTTGGTGAGATGAAAGCAAGGAGATTTTTGTTATATCAGAGAAGTTGGGGTAGAGGGGTTCATGAGTAGAGGAGGTATAAGGGGTGTGATGTCCATAATTTGAACACACAGAGAAGGCCTGAGAGAAGTTTGTGTGGGTGTATTCTAGAAATGTGGAAGGGGGAATGGATGGAATGTTAGCTGTAGAAGTAGGAACTGTGGTAGTAGGAGTGGAGGAGGGTTCCTAAACTGGAGAGTGATGTGTAGATGGTGGAGGAGATAGTAGATTGAAAGATGGCTGGGAGGAGGTAGATGGTATGTCAAAAACATGAGTTTGAGGTAGAGATTGAGGAGGTGGAGAGGGAATTTCCTCAGGAATGATGGTGGGAGATTGTGTAGGTGATGGTTGAGAAAGAGGTGAAAGTGGTTGCTGATGATGTTGTTGTTGTTGTCGTAGAGGAGGAGAAGGAATGCTGGTGGATGGAGGGATATCTTCTGGAGATGGAGGAGAGGCTGTAACTACCCTTGTGTTCTCAGAAGTCCTTGAGGAAGTGGAGGCCCTGTAGGGCTTTGTAATGGTCCTCTTCCATCTGCCAAATAGGGAAGAGGTGATCCTCTTTGAGGCATTGATGAATATATGTTGTGAAACCAAAAATTCTGGTGCCTTTTCCTAGAGGAAAATTCCTAGAATCCTCCCAAAGCACACCTCTTTCTTTGTGTTTTTCTTCTTTATCAAGTCAAACAAAATATTGCCCCAGTTTACTAATTTCTTATCAACCAGAGCACTCATCACCATAAACTGGTGCCTGGTGATATAATCATGGGCAGTATGCTTGCCCAGCAACACCATGCCCACAATATCAGCCAAAACCTTATATTGAACAGATATGTTCTTTTTTAGAAGCTTATTTGGGGTTCCTTCAGAGTGACCCATTCTGGTCAGCATATTCTCATACTCATCATTTTCCAATTCAATATCATCTTCTCTAGAAGCCAAGTCAAAAATCTCAATTAATACTGTAGGAGTTAGAATGACCTGATTGCCGCTGATGGTGCCAGTCATAGTATTTGTATCTGGAGATGTTGAAGTGAAAACCGATTCTCTGATTTCATTTCCTGGAATCTTGATCCTTGTTGTCATGAGTTTCTTCAGTTTCTGTTCCTCACACAACAGTAGGATGTCGATGAAGATTTGATCAGTGTGAGAGAAAGAATCAAAATCAATGTCAAAGCTAGTGTCAAACTTCATGCTTGAGAGAGAGAAAGCCGAAATCTCCATAGGTTTTCCTGCAAAAAAAAGCGAGAACAAGAGAAAGAGAACAGAAGCATGGGATGGAGCACGGCGAAAACCTAGTTATAAGATTTTCAGAATATGAAGCGTCGGGCTCTGACCTGCGAAAAAATAAACAATCTTTGTTCTCAGGTCGACGAAAAATTCCATGAAGAAATAATATCATCGATCTCAGTCAGAAGAGGAAAAACTTTTCGTCGTTCTCAGGTTGACAAAAAATTTTCTGAAGCAAAAATCGTCAATCTCCGGTCGACGAAATCTGTTTCACTAAGAAGTGTTCGTCGATCTCCGTTCGCCGAATTGTGCCAAATCGTCGACCATAGACAAAAATTAAGTTGAATCTGCCCAATTTATCATACCTAGCTGATTTAAGAAGAACAGATGTTTCTTCTCATCCAATAGCTTGGTGAAGATGTCTGCTCTTTGTAAATCAGTAGAGATAAAGATGAGATTCATTTTCTTTTTGTCTACACAGTCTCTAATGAAATGATGTCTAATTTCTATATGCTTGGTCCTACTATGATGCACTGGATTTTGTGCATTAGATATTGTACTTGTACTATCACAAAATATAGTTGAATTATTTATGTTGATACCATAATCCAGCAATTGATTTTGTATCCACAAAATCTGTGAACAACAGTTGCCAGTTGCTATGTATTCAACTTCAGCAGTTGATGTGGACACAGAGGTTTGCTTCTTACAAAACCAGGACACAAGCCTATCACCAAGAAACTGGCTAGTTTCTGATATGCTCTTCCTCTCCACTCTACATCCAGCATAGTTAGCATCAGAAAATCCAGTTAAATCAAATTCAGACTCTGATGGATATAGAAGTTCTAGATTTGGACAACCCTTTATATATCTCAAAATCCTTTTTAATAAAATATAGCGAGATTCTTTAGGGTTCACTTGGAACCTAACACAAATACATGTGGCAAACATTATGTCAGGCCTACTTGCAGTGAGATATAATAGAGACCCAACAATAGCCCTATAAGTTTTCTGATCAACAGGCTTGCCATGTTCATCAGAATCAATCACAGCATGAACAACCATAGGTGTTTTCATTGCCGAGGCATCACACATCCCAAACCTTTTAATAAGCTCCTTTGCATACTTGGATTGGGAGATGAAGATACCATCAGGTGATTGCTTCACTTGGAGACCAAGGAAGTATGAAAGTTCACCCACGCTACTCATCTCAAACTTTGAATGCATTAGATCAGAAAATCTTTTGCATAGTTTGGGATCAGTATAGCCAAAAATAATATCATCTACATATATTTGAACTAACAAAATTTTATTTTTATGATGCCTGATAAAAAGAGTCCTATCTACTATGCCCCTAGAAAACTTATGCTCTATAAGAAAGCTAGCTAAGGTCTCATACCAAGCTCTTGAAGCTTGCTTTAAACCATTGAGAGCTTTATGCAATCTAAAGACATAAGAATGATGAGTTGGAGATATAAAACCTGGTGGTTGCTCCACATGCACTTCTTCTTTTAAATCTCGATTTAGGAAAGCACTATTTACATCCATCTGATAGACTTTGAATCTTTTATAGGGTGCAAAGGCTAAGAAAATCCTTATAGCCTCAAGCCTTGCCACTGGAGCAAAGGTCTGATCGTAGTCTATTCCTTCCTCCTGTGAATAGCCTTGAGCTACTAGCCTTGCTTTGTTCCTTATAATAGTTCCTTCAACATCCAATTTATTTCTGAATACCCATTTGGTTCCAATGATTGGATAGTCTTTGGGTCTAGGAACCAAATCCCAAACTCTGCACCTCTCAAATTAATTGAGCTCCTCTTACATTACAATGATCCCGTGGGAATCTTGCTCTGCATCTTTGATGGACTGGGGCTCAAGTTGAGAAATGAAACAAGCATGCATCACATCATTATTGAGCTGATGCCTTGTTTGCACACCAACTGAAATGTCTCCAATCACTTGAGATATAAGGAGATCTCTAAGTGTGACAAGATCAGTGGGAAGAGTTGGTTGAGCAACAGCTTGTGGAGTTAATTCCTCTTGTGGAATTATATTAGCTGTTGGAGGAAGTTCAGCGACTTCCAAACTAGCTTCTTCACTTTATTCTTCAACTTGTGGAGAAGGATGTGATGGAACCTCATGGGTGAGGTTTAGATCATCCAATTTCTCACACAAGTGAGGTACCTGCAAAATGTTATTGGTAGAAACTTCTTTCTACTTATAAAACATGTTAGCCTCATCAAAAGTAACATGAACAGATTCCTCAATTTTTAAAGTGGATATATTAAACACCCTATAAGCTTTGTTGACTTGAGAATATCCTAGAAAAATTCCCTCTGCATCTTTTGCTTCAAATTTTCTAGTGTTTTTCTTGTCATTATTGTGAATATAACATAAGCATCCAAATACTTTAAAATAGGTGATTTTAGGTTTCTTCCCTTTAAGTAGCTCATAAGGAGTCTTATTCTTAAGCTTGTGTATCAAACTTTTGTTCAGTACATAGTTTGCTGTGCTCATAGTCTCTGCCCAAAAAGATAGGGGCATGTAAGCATCTGCATGTAATGTGGCTGTAGATTCAATTAGGGTTCTATTTTTTTTTCTTTCAGCAACCCAATTTTGTTGAGGAGTTCTAGGAGCTGAGAAGCAGTGCCTGATACCTTCCTTTTCACAGAACTCTTGCATAGAAAAAGACTCAAACTCAGTACCATGATCACTTCTGATTAATGCAACTGGAGCAGAGTACTCAATCTGTATGTTCTTGAGAAAATCTGTAAGAACCTTGAAGTTATCTGACTTAGATCTCAGAAAAAATACCCAAGTGAATCTTGACAATTCATCTACAATCACTAAAGTATAAGATTTCCCTCCTAAGCTTTGTATAGTAATAGGGACAAAAAGGTCCATATGTAACAAGTACAATATCTTAGGTGAGTCATTTTTATTTACAGATTTAAAGCTATTTTTAGTTTGCTTGCCTAACTGACAAGCCCTGTAAAGGCCTTCCTTCTTGTAGGGGCCAGAAGGAAATCCTCTAACAAGGTTGTCCCTAGATAACTTGGCAATATTTTTAAGATTTACATGTCCTATTCTCTTATGCCAAAGTTCATTTTGATTGCTAACCTGATTAAAAAACAAAGTTCTGAACTAGCTGATTGAAAATTTACTACATATATGTTGCCTTGTCTAAGTCCAGTTAAAACAGGTTTGTTTTCTTTACAAGAAATAATACAGGAAGAAGAGTTAAAAGAAAACTGATAACCTTCATCACATAATTAACTTATGGATATTAGGTTATGCTTTAAGCCACTCACATAAGCAACTTTCCTGAATGTGACTGCTCCAACTTTAACATCTCCATAGCATTTAGTTTGACCACAGTTGGAGTCACGAAAGATCACCTTTGGACCTAGCTTGGACTTGTAGTTTGTTAGATTGTCCTTACAGCCAGTAATATGCTTTGAGCATCCACTGTCCAGATACTATTGTTGATTAAAGGCTAGACAGTCCTTCACCTGATCTTCTTCAGATTCTGATTCCTCTTCTGATTCTTCATCTTGTTCCTCAACATCAGATTTTCTGCTGGAGGCATTAATAGCCATAAGGCAAACTTCCCTTGCCTTTCCCTCCTCTTCATCTTCACTAGAGCTGGAAGATGAGGATTCTTCATCTATGTCACTCCAGGTCTCAGCAATGAAACCTTTCTCCTTTCTCTTATGCATGCTGGAGGAGTGCTTACTGTAGTGCTTGCTTGCGTGCCTTTAATTTTCCTTTTCTTTTCTCCTGTCTTTCTTCTGTGCCTCTGGGCATTCAGGTAGAATGTGCCCAGGTTTTATACATCCAAAGCACACAATCTCCTTGGTAGGAGTCTTGTCATATCTTGGCTTGCCATCATTCTTAGATGACCTTATTCTAAAGTCTTTCTTGGCCATTTTATAAAATCTTTTAGCCAACAAGCTCAATAGTTCTTCATTAGCTAAGAGAGCTTTTGATTCTTCTATTGCTTTGAAGGCAATGCTGTGCTCCTTCCTCGAAGATGTGGAAGCCTCCTATTCTACAGCCTCCCTTGTCTTGATCAACTGCTCATAAGACTTGAGCTTGCCAAGGAGAGATTCTGTAGAAATCTCATTTAAACTTCTGGCCTCCTAATTGGCCATATCCTGGAATCCCATGTGCTGGGGAAGCACAATAAGATTTTGTCATTAATCTCAGTTAATGAGATGTCCTTGTCTAGGGTTCTCAGTTCATTTATGATGACACTGAGTCTATTATACATCTCAACAACAGTCTCTGATTCCTCCTTCTTGAAATTCTCATACTGTGATATGAGGAGGGATCTCCTGTCTTTCCTTTCATCTAATGAGCCATCAACTATTTGGTTCAGTGAGTCCCAAATAGCCTTTGCAGAGGTGCACTCAGCCACCTTCTAAAAGATGTCATCTGACATTGTTTGTGTCAGAATGTTCATTGCTTTAGCATCAACCATCTTGGCTTTCTTTTGTGTATCAGTCTACTCAGGTTGTGGAACTGCTAAAGAACTTGTTGATGTTGATGCTGTAGGTTGAGGGGGACCTATCAAAATAGAGTTTAAAATATCCTCATTAATAAAATTCATATAAAGTTTGATTCTTGCCTTCCAGAGTGCAAATTTATTCAAATTGCACACAGGAGGTCTGGTGCTAGAATATTCCTTATTCTGTGCCATGCTGTAAATAAGGGGCTAGAGAGAAAAAGATCTATCAAAGGATCTTGGTTCAGATGTAAGTCTGTGAAACCAAAGCAACCTTAACTCTCTGATACCAATTGAAGGATGGTAAGAGCTTTACCACCTGAGGTTATAGATCTGTTTAACTCTAGAGGGGGGGGGGGATGAATAGAGTATTTTTAAAAACTTAATTGGTTTTTATAGCAGAATTAAAATAGTGATAACTATATCTTAGGAGAGAGCAGAAAATAAAAACTAACACAGCACACAACAATAAGAAAACACAAAGCAATGCAGACGACACAAGAAATTTATAGTGATTCCCCTAAACTTAGGTACATCTCAAATTAAGCGTTAGATATAAAATACTCTAGAGGGGGGGGGGTGAATAAAGTATCTTGAAAACTTAAAACTTTTTACTGTAAATAAAAACAAACCTAAGATAAAGTAATCTAGCACAACATATCACAAACACAACAACTAGCTAGCACAGCCACAACAAGAACAAAAGAAAAAAAAGGAGCAACCAGACAACACAATAATTTTATAGTGGTTCCCCTAAACTTGGGTACATCCACTCTTCTACCACCCTGGTAGGAATCCACTCAGGTTTTTGATCAGGTGACTGCCACCAATGAGCTTTTGATCAGGTGCGCAAAAACCAATCCTCAAGTCTTTTGATTAGGTGACTTGCAACCAGGAATAACTTTTGAAGGGAGTTAAGAACCCTTTATACAATGGGGGATGAGAGAGTGATTATGTCTTCTCTTTCTCAAATACAACTGAGAAGACTCTAGCGGATCTTGATTTTGACAAAGCTCCCCCGGAGATCTAGATTTGTTCAGGAAGGATGGAGCTTTGCTTCAGGGTGAGTAGGCCTTCAATGTTTCAGCCTTGACCAGTAGATATCCAGGTGCTTCTTGACTGATATAGTAATTGTTGTCCTTTGAAGAATCCTGGGATGAAGATAGAAGAAGACTTTTGATCTTTGATTGATGTTCTTCATCTTCTTCAGCTTGCTGTTCTTTCTTTGGTCTAGGGCTTCTGATTTTGCTGTGGTATTGGCCGGTGTATTTTGTTCTGTGTTCAAACGAGAAGGAAGAAGAAATGCCTATTCACTGTGTTGTTGTCTGTTCTACTGAAGGAAGAAAAAGAAAAATCCTTTTTTTTATATTTCTGTTTAATCTTCCTTCTGAATTTGAATTTCTTCCTTCATTCAATGATGAAGGCCTGAAGAATATTTGCATTGATTGATTTCCCCAACTGTCCCATTAAAAAGCGGCAAGTAATAATCCGATGAAGTCCGTAATCAATGCTTGCTTCTAACGGTAATATTCAGAGAATATTTAAGCATTGATTACTCAGGAATTATTGCAATAAAAAAGGGACAGAGGGATGGAAATATCTAAGTTTGGAACTCTACAGAATTCGTTGAACAGAGAACAGAATTCGTCGATCTGTGTCTAGAGTTCGTCGAGCAGAGAAGTCAAGTTCGTCGACCAGATAATAGTTGTTCGTCGAGCTGAGATCCAAGATCGTCGACCTAAGAACTGATAACTACTTTCTCTAGACCCTTGCCAACTCTCTGCATCAAGATCGTCGAGCTGAGATTATAACTTTGTCGATTGGAGTTCAGAATTCCATGTTTCTTGGACTTAAGAATGTTGAAGTAGCGTGTCCAGAAATCGTCGACCTCAGAACTGGGTTCGTCGACCTGAGAACCAGATTTCATCGAGCTGAGAGCTTCTAACTGCTACTTGATAAATCTTGCCAAAACTGTGGTCTAAGTTCGTCGAGCTGAGAAGGTGAATTCGTCGACTGGAGTGTGATTCTGGACTTAGAATACTTACATTTTTCTGGAATAAGATGTTGAAGTAGAATACCCAGCAATTGTCGACCTGAGAACTAAGTTCGTCGACCGGGGAACTAAGTTCGTTGACTGGTGTTAAGTGTGAAGAATTCTGGACTTGGAATGTTGAAGTATACTCCGAAAATCATTGACCTGAGATTCAAGTTCGTCGAGCTCAGCTCAGAGAATTTTCTCTAAGTTCGTCAAGCTGAGCACGACTTTCGTCAACCTGAGTTTGATGAACGTCAAAATCATTTTCTGAGTCTTTAAAATTTCTCCAAGTATTGAGTCTTTTGCAGTCTGTTGATGGCTGGTCCATGTAGTGTTGACTCTAAGGACATGACCTATACTCTAGAACTTGAAAGATATTGTACCTAAACACCTAGAGGGGGGGGGGGGGGGGTGAATAGGTGTTTTGAATCTTTTTCACTTTTAAGGCAGCAATCAGATTTTATCTCTGAGTTAAATCTATTTGTACACAGCAATCACACAGCAATTACAGAATATCACAGCACACAGTAGACACACAGTTTATAGTGGTTCCCCAAGGTTTGGGTACATCGACTTTCCCCCTTCGCCTATCTAGCAGTGTACTAGATTCGGCCAAACTCCTCCACTATCTCAGAACCCAAAACAGGTTCCTACACCTCAGGCCCAAGGCCCTACAACTCAGCTTCTTCACAAAGCCTACACTCAGCCACCAAGGCCTACACTCAGCCACCAAGGCCTACACTCAGCCACCAAGGACTACACTCAGAGATTTCAATCTCTTACACTCAGGAACTCAAGCCCTACACTCAGCCTTTATAATTACAGGCTTACAAGACTCAGATCCCTAAGGATCCTACAAGATAAAATGAATACAAATATTGTAACTCAACAACTTAGAGTAAAGAGAGAAGTGTTGTGAGTTTCTTGATGAGTTCTTGGAAGAACTCAGCTGAAATCAATCTGACTTGGCTTTCTTCAAAGCTTCTTGAATGTAGAACTCAATAAGATTGACCTCTTCTGCAGTTGATCCTTGATCTCTGCTACTTAAGATTCAGAATAAATCTGAACCTTTCTTCTCAGTCTGGTTCCAATGACTGATTTCTTGGATGGAGCTCTCTCTCTCCAACTTCTTAGATCTTCACTAGATTCTTCAAGGAATAGCTAGATCTTCTTTGTATATTGATCACTTGAACAACTTGGACAATCACTTGATCAACTCTTTCTGTAGACAGTATAAGCCTATTTATAGGCCTTCTTCATGGTAACTGGCTGTTCCGGTCCATAACTGATTTCTGACAACTCTGACAGGTGCAGTAGACCGGCTGGAATGGCAGCTGTCAAGTCATCCAGTCAGTTCTTGAAAATTCTGTAACTGTCTAAAAGTGTCGAGACTGTCTGTCTTTAAGTGTCGACACTTATCTGTCGACACTGTCTAAGTGTCGACACTAGTCTACAAGGTGTCGACACAACTCCTTGTGTTGTAGATTTTATATCTCGACACTGCTTCTTCTTCATGTGTCGACACTGATAATGTGTGTCGACACAAGTCCTTGTACTTCAGTATTTTGCTGAATTCTTCTAAGTGTCGACACAACACCTTTGTGTCGACACATCTTCATGCGTTGAACTCACTGAGTGTCGACACTTCTTCTTGGTTTCGACACATGTCTTCAGTGTTGATACTTGCTGAGTGTCGACACATTGCTCTGGGTGTTGACACATTCTTCTGTCAAGACTCTGGCTGAGTGTCGACACAACTCCTTAGTGTCGACACTTGTACTTAGAATATTCTTGAACTTTGCTAAGTGTCGACACAGCTCCTTGTGTCGACACTTTCTTCAAGTGTTGAGTCTTCAGCTGAGTGTCGACACATACTTTCTTGTGTCGACACTTTCTTCAAGTGTTGACTCTTCTGCTGAGTGTCGACACATTGCTCTGGGTGTCGACA
This sequence comes from Platanthera guangdongensis, assembly GCA_039583875.1. Lineage (NCBI taxonomy): Eukaryota > Viridiplantae > Streptophyta > Magnoliopsida > Asparagales > Orchidaceae > Platanthera > Platanthera guangdongensis. Next base: position 86,202,602 of record CM077162.1, read on the forward strand.
CTTATACTTAGTTTCTGCTGACTTTTGCTGAGTGTCGACACAGCCTCTAAGTGTCGACACTTTCAGATGTAGACACAGTTTCTCTGGGTGTCGACACAACTGCTAAGTGTCGACACTGCTTCACTGCACTTTTCTTCATTGAGTGTCGACACAGCTCCTTGTGTCGACACTTTCAGTCTGGTGTCGACTCTGCATCCCTGGTGTCGACACAAATACTCCAAGTGTCGACACTAATTGTCTGGGTGTCGACACAAGTCTTCTTAAGTGTCGACACTTTCCCTCTGGGTGTCGACACATGGACTTAGAAACTTTTTCTTTTTTCCTGCAAATACTTAACCTGCACAAGTAAACTCAAAACACATCAAATACATTTTGATGTATATCATTGAGTTGGGTGAGGCTTCTTCAAATCAGGTACATTTGAACCAATGTACCCAACAATCTCCCCCTATTTGGAGAAGTCATAACCCTTAGTCAATGATATACACCATTCATAATAAAATTACAGAATGATGTGTAACAGGATTATGTAATCAGGAAAGTAACATCACATGTATTAAACAAACATGCATACACAGATATCATCACAGAATAATTATGAAATAAATTTATCACATAGCAAATTTATCACACAGACATTGTTCTAATAGCTTGTCATATTCATAATTCTAAAGTTTACAGAATGCTTTACATCAAAAGATTACATAGTAAACTTAAGAAAATTTCTATGCTACTTTTGTTCAGCCTCCTTAATTACTATGCCTTTTCCAGCTTGTACTTTGGCTTGAATAGGAGCTTCAGCAACTTCAGCATCAGCAGGCTTCTTGCCTTTCAAGTCCTTTTTCTTTTGCTCTTCTGCTTTGATCTTTTGCCTCTCAAAGTAGTGATAAGGCTTGGGAAAGTACTTGCTAGGCTCCTGGGCAGTAGGAGGTAGCTTTCCCATCTTGGCCTTTCTTCTATATTGGACTATGGCCTCCTGCCTTGTCTCATGCTTTCTCCATTCTGATTCAGAAAACCACTTGTTCCTGTCTTGCACATTATCTTTTGCAGCTTTCCAGGCAGTCAAAATAATATTTCTTGAGGTGGGGCTCCACTGCTCAAAGTCAGGTCTTTGTTCAGCTTGCTCCCTGAACCTCTTCTTAGATAATCTGGTCTCTTCTTCTTTCTGCAGTGCTTCTTGCATAGCTTCAGATATTGGCTGAACAACTTTCTCTATAATGACATTGTCCTTTCCCCCAGGTGGGCTATACATGGACTGTATATCAACATGTATCATGTCAAAATCTGGAGGAGGATAGATGACTTGAGCCACTTCAGGTTGCTCCCCTCCTAGATATGCAGGATTAATTCCAGATTCTGCCACATTATCATCATCACAAAGAGGAGGATATCCAAGAGTTGCTCTAATAGAATTAGATATCCACTTAGCATGATCAGAGCTGGCCTTGACTAACACTCTCTCCCCCTTTATGACTTCTCTTTCTATGTGATCTCTTAGATCATCTTCTTGAAATCTAACTTGGTTATCCAAATAATTGACTCCATCTTTAAAATAAGGCTTTAACCTTTGGAGTTTGTCAGTGATGATCTTCTGAGAGTCTAGAATGGCAGTCTTAACATCAGTTATTTCCTCTTGGAATGCTTTGTCAAATTCTGCTTTAGTAGCAGCAGTAGCTGGAGTCTGCCCTGCAGCTAGATTCTTCATTTCTGTGACTATGACATTGTGAGAAGCAGTCAAGTTGTCATTGATTCTGATTTGGTTTTCTAGAACATACCCCTGCTTGACTGCAAGTTCATCAACTTGAGCTTTATCTTCTCCTGATGTGTAGCCAAGTACACCACTGCATTCCCTCCTTTGTGGAAGCAGTCTATCATCTCCTTCTTATTGAGATTCATCTCAAATCTTATGGACTTTATGTCCTGTGCCAGATCAAATTGAAGAGACTTCTGTCCTTCATCTACATACTTTTCAATGGCCTGCCTGTGCTCATCAAGTTTAATTTGCATTGCAACCATTAAAGCACTATAATCAACAGTTGGAGCTGGCTGTGATATAGGCTGAGGAGCAACAGTTTGGAGAGCCTTTTTGTAATTCTGACTCCTCCTTTTAAATACTTGAAATTTTCTTTTCTTAGCCCTTGTAGCCTCCTCATCTTCAGAAGCTGAGGTGCTGGCTATATCTACCCTCTCCTTAGGTAGCTCTTCTACAGCTTTTTGCTTCTCTGGCTCTTGCCTTGTAGGCTCTTCAACAAGTAATACTTGCTCCCCCTCAACTGGAGCATTCTCCTCCTCAGCAGCAGTTTCCTTATCAAGATCTGCTTGATCTAGATTGAGGAAGAGATCTTCCATAGTGAATTCTTGTGGTGAATGAGCTGGAGAAACTCTGGGCTCTTCTACCACTGGATCAGATACAACTTCAACTTCAACAGATGTATCTTTCATGACAACATCTGGGACTTGACTATGAATCTGTGGTTGCTGATAAACATCAGACAAATCAGTATCATCTAAAGGAAAATCTAAAGCATTAAGCTCAGTGAGTACCTCTAGAATTGTGTTTGTAGCTTGCTCACTCTCTAGTGGAGTGGACTCTTCCACTACTAGTGGCTCCCCCTGGATTTTTGCAACATCTTGAGGAGCTGGAGACTTTACAGCAGTTCCTTCTTCATTCTCATCAGGTGTGAAGACCACTTGCTCTTCACTACTAGAGCTGCTAGTGGAAACCTGAGCCACTGGAGCAGTTTTCCTCTTCTTCTTTTGAGGTGATACTTTCTCAGGAATTATCTTCTCAGGGGTTGGCATCTCCTTAGACGACACCCTGTCCCATCTAGAGAATATCCTCATATCCATTTTCCTCATATGATTTATTTTTGTTCCAGCAACTTGACTCATTACCTCTGGAATACTTCCAGCAAGGTATAGACTTAAGATCCTGCCCAAGTTGGGCTTCTTCAGGCTTTCCTTGATCTTCTCAAAGATCACTACAGACCAGTCAGTTTTCAGATTGAAGATTATCCTGGTCATAATGCTGAACATATGGGCAGATACCCTATCATGCCCTCCAGGTTTGCTTAAAATCACTTTGCCAACAATTTCTGACATGAATTTCCCTTGGCTGTTCATGCCTTTTCTATTGAAAACAGATCCAATTTTCATTTTAGAATCTAGTCCACACCAAGTTAGAACTTCTCTGGTCTTTGAAGCAGTAACTTCATCTTCTTCTTTAGTTCTTGGTAACTGTAGTACTTTCCTCAAACTTTTAGGTGACACCTTCACCTTTTCACCATGGACCCTGGACTTGATCTTGAATCCAGTGTCATCTAGGGTTGCTTCATTAAGGAATTCTAGTACTTCCTTCTTCCAGATTTTAGTTGGCTCGGAAACAAGATATTCTAAACCTGAATCTGCAACTAGGGTTACTACAGTCTTGATCTCTGGGTCTGCATCAACAAACGCGTCGCGCACCAGTTCATATCCTTCATTGACGTTCTCCCCAGGCTTTTGCGCCATTAGGGTTTGAAGAATTTGAACTGAGAGAAGAGAGGTGTCGACACACAAGTTTGGTCTCGAAACTTTTGAAAGCGTGTCGACAGACAAAGGCAAAATCCTATTTATACCTTTCTAGGTTTGAAGATGAAAAGGCGGGCAGCTAACTTAAATTGTGTCGACACTGTCAAGAAGTGTCGACACTGACTTATAATGTCTCGACACATATGTGTCGACACAAGTTTAGTCAACAGATTATATGTGTCGACACTTGATTATGTGTCGACACCACTCAACTCGACATTCAGTCGAGACTTTACTTAGATAATTTTGAGTAAAGCCTAAGTGTCGACACCACCTTGGATGTGTCGACACCTACTTGTCATGTGTCGACACTAATTTCCTGAAGTGTCGACACCAACTTCCTAGATGTGTCGACACCTTTTCCCTGAAGTGTCGACACCACTTTTCTGTGTCGACACAGATATCTCTGTGTATCGACACCTTTTTACTTAGCCATTTCCAATTCTATAAACTTACTCTAAGTTTTTCATTCCTATTTCAATTTTAAACCTATTGAACTTAGTTTCTTCTAGGGGCTTACTATACATATCAGCTAGTTGATTATCTGTTTTAACATATTTTAGTAAAATATCTTCTTTCTCTACATGTTCCCTAAGAAAATGATATTTTATTTCAATATGTTTAGTTCTACTATGAGAAACAGGATTATGAGCAATTGATATAGCACTTGTAGAATCACAAAAGAGTGGAGTTCTACTTACCTGAAATCCATAATCCTCAAGCTGATGTTGTATCCATAGAAGTTGAGCACAACAACTTCCTGCAGCCACATATTCTGATTCTGCAGTGGAGATAGCCACACTTGTTTGCTTTTTGCTACTCCATGAAATCAGTCTTTCACCTAGGAATTGACAGGTTCTAGTTGTGCTTTTTTTGTCTTCTTTGCATCCTGCAAAGTCTGCATCTGAATAACCTGTTAGTTCAAAATCCTCATTCCTAGGGTACCAGAGGCCTAGATAAGGAGTACCCTTTAGATATCTCAATATCCTTTTGACTGCTGTCAAATGAGACTCTTTAGGGCAGGCTTGATACCTTGCATAGACATATGTAGCATACATGATATCTGGTCTACTTGCAGTCAAATATAATAGGGAGCCAACTATCCCTCTATACAAAGACTCATCTACAGGTTTCCCTGCATCATCCTTGCTAAGAGACATACTTGACCCCATAGGAGTCTTCATGGTACTGGATGAATCCATACCATACTTCCTGATGAGTTCTAGGGTTAACTTAGACTGGCATATGGATAATCCATTCTCAGTCTGTCTTACTTGGAGACCCAAGAAGAACTTAAGTTCTCCCATACTACTCATCTCAAATTATCCTTGCATTAGTTTTGCAAACTTTTTGCAAAGGCTACTTTCAGTAGACCCAAATATTATGTCATCTACATATATTTGGACTAGCATTACTTTGTCTCTGGATTCCCTAAGGAATAAAGTCTTGTCTATTTTCCCCTTTGTGAACTTATTCTCAATGAGCAAACTAGACAGGGTTTCATACCAAGCCCTAGGGGCTTGCTTTAACCCATATAATGTTTTCCTAAGTCTATAGACATGATTAGGTAGAGTTAAATCAAAAAACCTGATGGCTGTTCCACATAGACTTCCTCTTTAAGATTACCATTCAGAAATGCTGACTTGACATCAATTTGGTAAACTTTGAATCCTTGAAAGGTTGCATAGGCCAGGAACATCCTTATGGCTTCCAGTCTGGCTACTGAGCAAAGGTTTGATCAAAATCAATACCTTCTTCCTGCCTATATCCTTTAGCAACCAATCTTGCTTTGTTCTTAATGATGACTCCATGCTCATCCATTTTGTTCCTATAGATCCACTTGGTCCCAATTATGTTGTTGTCTTTAGGTTTAGGAACAAGCTCCCAGACCTTGCACCTTTTGAACTGATTCGGCTCTTCTTGCATTGCCTCAATCCAATGAGTATCTAGGATGGCTTCTTCAAACTTCTTTGGTTCTACTTGGGATAGGAAACTGGAGTAGATTGCTGCATTCAGATTTCTGCTCCTTGTTTGTACCCCTTGTCTTGGATCACCAATGATTTGTTCTGCTGGATGATCTCTAAGATGCCTATTGGCTGGAGGCATCCTTACTTCAGGTTGAACTTCTTCAACTTCATCATCTTGCTGTACTCCTTGTAATCCTTCTGCATTTGGTACATGTAGTACTCCCCCTGGACAGCAGCCACTATCTTCTACTTGCTGCCTTGCAGTAGGTTCTTCTTCTATAGTGAGCTTGTCCATCTTCTTTGTTAAACCTGTGGGGCTGCATACACTACTAGACAACTCATTGTTAATAAGTCTAGTTTCATCAAATACTACATGTACTGATTCTTCTACAACTTGAGTAGACAAGTTGTAGACTCTATAAGCCTTACTGTTGTTGCTGTACCCAACAAAAATTCCCTCTTGGGACTTGGCAGCAAACTTAGTCAAGTAAGATTTTTCATTGTTAAGTATAAAACACTTACAACCAAAGATCCTGAAGTAGGATAGGTTTGGTTTCCTGCCTTTCACAACCTCATAGGGGGTCTTGTTGTGGCTTTTAATTATGGTAGCCCTATTAATAACATGGCATGCATTATTAACTGCTTCAGCCCAGAAATATTCTGGTAGTGATGTATCACTTAATAGGGTCCTACCAGCCTCAATCAAGGTTCTATTCTTCTTTTCAGCAATGCCATTTTGCTGAGGTGTTCTTGGGAAGAAAACTCTTGAAATATCCCAAATTCTTCACATAGTTTTGTCATGCTATCAGACTGAAATTCAGTACCATGGTCACTTCTAATCTTGACCACTGTACTGTCTAGTTCATTCTGAATTTGCTTGACAAAGCTATAGAAGACACTAGGTGTTTCAGATTTCTGTCTTAGAAAGAACACCAAGGAAAACCTTGAGTAGTCATCTACAACTAGAAAGGTATAGACCTTCCTACCTAAGCTGTGAACTGGCATTGGACCAAAGAGATCCATATGCAAGAGGTATAAGCACCTCACAACATCTTTGTTTTCAATGCTTCTAAAGGTGGATCTAGTCTGCTTGCCCTTTTGACAAGCTGAGCAAATACCATCTTTAATACACTTAACTTGAGGACCATTCCTCACTAACTCTTTACTAAAGAGTTTGCCAATTGTCTTGTAGTTTAGATGGGCTAGCATCTTATGCCATTTGACACAATGAGAGACTGTCTCATCAGCTACAAGACATACTGGAGAACCATTATTCTCAACCATAATGTTTAAGAAATAGACATTCCTTTTTCTATAACCAGTCAAAATGATCTCTTGATCATTTGACCTCCTGATATGACAATCATCTTTCACAAATGAGATGTCATATCCTACATCACTCAATAGACTTATACTAATAAGGTTATGTTTCAAACCTTTAACATAGGCCACTTGAGTAATTGAAATAAAGGAGTTAGAAATGTTACCAAAACCCTTGATGATCCCTTTTTCAGAACCACCAAAGGTGACTTTTGGACCATCCTTGATGGGTGTGTAGTCCTTTAGTAAACCCCTTGTTACAGTCATATGTCTGGAACATCCACTGTCCAAGTACCATATTAGGGCATGGCCACTTGGACTCACCTGCAAAACAGATTAGTGAACCTTAGAACCCAAAGAATTATTGGGTCCTTGGTATTGGTTAGTTTGCATCCTAACAAAGCTACTTGCAGGTTTTCCAACAGGCAGTTTGCTACTCACTTTGGCACTAGCATTGTGCCAACAGTCCATTGCAAAGTGGCCTACCTTGTCATAGCACCAACACTCAAACTTATTGTACCTTTGCTTAGGTACTGTCTTTGCTGTTTTATCTACAGCTGACTTGTTGAGAGTTGGGGCTTTGCCCTTGGACTTGGACTTGGACTGAACAGTCCTTGCAGGTCTAGTAAATCCCAGTCCAGCTTTACCTTTGTGATGAACAAATTCATCAATTAAGGGTATAACTGACTTAGGTTTAGAAAACCTAGCAACTAAGTCTTTCTCCTTCTGAAGATTAATCTCCAGACTCTTGATTTGATCATTATTAAATGATATAGTCCCCATCTGAATCACATTTATGTGCTTCAGTCTGGCTATCTCATTAAGCTTTTGATCAAACAAATTCTCAAAATCAGTTGCAGCAGCTTTGAGATTAGCAATTTCCTTTTCCTGACTTTTGGCTAGGGACTTGCTCTTCTTATAAGCTTGCAACAGAACTTTATATTCATCTATCAACTGATGAATATACTCTTCAGACTCAGATGCACTCTCATCATTTGATGATGTTGAATCTGATTCTGTACTGGCACAAGAAATTGAACTAAAAGAACAATGTTGTACCTTACTAGGTCCTAGCTGCTCCAGGATTTTGTCACTTTCTGTCAATGCCATTAGTCCTTGGCACTGACTGTCCTCTTATTCATATATAGAATTCATAATCTGCATGAACTCTTCTTCTTCTTCCTCAGCAAATAGTCCTATATATGTCTCAGCATCTGACTCAGTTTCTGATGAAGAAATATCTGACAGGCTCTTGTCCTTTTTGGCAACAAAAGACTTTTCCTTCTTGCCCTTATATTGAGTCTTTTTCTTGTCACTAGACTCCTTCCTTTTTTCTGGACAATCTGCAACAACATGACCTTGTCTATTACAGCAATAGCAAACTATTTTTGAAAGAGTTGCCTTGCTAGACTTAGTCTTTTTCCTGTCTTTCTTTGAAGACTTTTTATTCTGATAATAGTCTTCTTTTCCCTGTGAAGTAGATGGCCTTGTCCTCCACTGTTTCTTCTTTAAGAACTTCTGGAAATGTCTTGTGAAGGCAGCAAAGTCCTCATCACTTTCACTACTTTCAGACTTTCTACTTGCTGACTCATCTGATTCAGTTTCAGCTACTTTTGGTGGTGGAGAAGGTGACTTACTTCTATACTTTCTGGGGGCTTCTGTCTTGAAGGCCACTGTCCTTTCTTTGTGTTCACTTCTTGTTGATTTCTCCTCTTCTTTCCTCACCATTAACTACATTTCATAGGACAGCAATTTGCCAAACAGTGTTGGTGGAGGAATTTCTCCCAACTTTGTCATTTCCCTAATGACACAGATCTTGGTGTCCCAATCTTTTGTTAGGGACCTTAGAAACTTATCATTGAGTTCATAATTACTGAACTCTCTGCCATAGGACATGAGCTCATTCACAATCCTGTAGAACTTCTTATAGCACTCAGTTATGCTATCAGTCTTACCTTGTCTAAAACTTTCATATTCTTGGTTTAGCAAGGATTTTCTGTCTTGCCTCACTTCTTCAGAACCCTCCATGTACACAATAAGAGTATCCTACATTTCTTAAGATGTCTTACAGTGTATCAGATTCTGAAAAGTTGCATCATCTATGCCACTCACTATGATGTTCTGAGCCCTCTTATCCATAGTGGCTAGAACAATTTCATCCTTTGTCATTTCAGAGAAATCCTTAGGTGTTCTCTGATTTGCATCTAAGACTGACACCTTCATGGACACATATGGCCCTTCTTTTACTGTGATATAAATCCTAGGGTCTGAGGCTTCCATAAAAAGTCTCACCCTTTCCTTCCAGATACCAAAGATCTCTTTTCTACATATGGGTAACTTCATGGATCCCAATTCCTTGTGATTCTCAGTGGAACCCATGGTTCTTGATTTTCTTGATTCTGTAATGTGACTTACACTGAATCTGCCAACAGGATCTACTCAGACAGTTATGTCCTTTTTTGAGGAACCTGGCTCTGATACCACTTGAAATATATTGTACCTAAACACCTAGAGGAGGGGGGTGAATAGGTGTTTTGAATCTTTTTCACTTTTTAAGGCAGCAATCAGATTTTATCTCTGAGTTAAATCTATTTGTACACAACAATCACACAGCAATCACAGAATATCACAGCACACAGTAGACACACAGTTTATAGTGGTTCCCTAAGGTTTGGGTACATCCACTTTCCCCCTTCGCCTATCTAGCAGTGTACTAGATTCGGCCAAACTCCTCCACTATCTCAGAACCCAAAACAGGTTCCTACACCTCAGGCCCAAGGCCCTAAAACTCAGCTTCTTCACAAAGCCTACACTCAGCCACCAAGGCCTACACTCAGCCACCGAGGCCTACACTCAGCCACCAAGGCCTACACTCAGCCACCAAGGCCTACACTCAGAGATTTCAATCTCTTACACTCAGGCACTCAAGCCCTACACTCAGCCTTTATAATTACAAGCTTACAAGACTCAGATCCCTAAGGATCCTACAAGATAAAATGAATACAAATATTGTACTCAACAACTTAGAGTAAAGAGAGAAGTGTTATGAGTTTCTTGATGAGTTCTTGGAAGAACTCAGCTGAAATCAATCTGACTTGGCTTTCTTCAAATCTTCTTGAATGTAGAACTCAATAAGATTGACCTCTTCTGCAGTTGATCCTTGATCTCTGCTACTTAAGATTCAGAATAAATCTGAACCTTTCTTCTCAGTCTGGTTCCAATGACTGATTTCTTGGAAGGAGCTCTCTCTCTCCAACTTCTTAGATCTTCACTAGATTCTTCAAGGAATAGCTAGATCTTCTTTGTATATTGATCACTTGAACAACTTGGACAATCACTTGATCAACTCTTTCTGTAGACATTATAAGCCTATTTATAGGCCTTCTTCATGGTAACCGGCTGGTCCGGTCCATAACTGATTTCTGACAACTCTGACAGGTGCAGTAGACCGGCTGGAATGGCGGCTGTCAAGTCATCCAATCAGTTCTTGAAAATTCTGTAACTGTCTAAAAGTGTCGAGACTGTCTGTCTTTAAGTGTCGACACTTATAGACCAAGTGTCGACACAAGTTGTCTAAGTGTCGACACTAGTCTACAAGGTGTCGACACAACTCCTTGTGTTGTAGATTTTATATCTCGACACTGCTTCTTCTTCATGTGTCGACACTGATAATGTGTGTCGACACAAGTCCTTGTAATTCAGTATTTTGCTGAATTCTTCTAAGTGTCGACACAACACCTTTGTGTCGACAAATCTTCATGTGTTGAACTCACTGAGTGTCGACACTTCTTCTTGGTGTCTACATATGTCTTCAGTGTTGATACTTGCTGAGTGTCGACACATTGCTCTGGGTGTCGACACATTCTTCTTCTGTCGAGACTCTGGCTGAGTGTCGACACAACTCCTTAGTGTCGACACTTGTACTTAGAATATTCTTGAACTTTGCTAAGTGTCGACACAGCTCCTTGTGTCGACACTTTCTTCAAGTGTTGAGTCTTCAGCTGAGTGTCGACACATACTTTCTTGTGTCGACACTTTCTTCAAGTGTTGACTCTTCTGCTGAGTGTCGACACATTGCTCTGGGTGTCGACACTTATACTTAGTCTCTGCTGACTTTTGCTGAGTGTCGACACAGCCTCTAAGTGTTGACACTTTCTGATGTAGACACAGTTTCTCTGGGTGTCGACACAACTGCTAAGTGTCGACACTACTTCACTGCACTTTTCTTCATTGAGTGTCGACACAGCTCCTTGTGTCTACACTTTCAGTCTGGTATCGACTCTGCATCCCTGGTGTCGACACAAATACTCCAAGTGTCGACACTGCTTGTTTGTGTGTCGACACAAGTCTTCTTAAGTGTCGACACTTTCCCTCTGGGTGTCGACACATGGACTTAGAAACTTTTTCTTCTTTCCTGCAAATACTTAACCTGCACAAGTAAACTCAAAACACATCAAATACATTTTGATGTATATCATTGAGTTGGGTGAGGCTTCTTCAAATCAGGTACATTTGAACCAATGTACCCAACAGAACTCATACATGACCCTAGCTATACATGTTGAGTCAAACATCCTAGTTTAGTGAACCTAGCCCAAATCCAACTAGGGAACCAACAATCTCCCCCTATTTAGGTAAGGTCACTAAATACAGACATACAAAATATACAAAGCAATAAAACATATATCTAGCATGAAAAATTTAAATGTGCAGTAGATATATATACAGTAAGCTTTGTATCATAAATAGATAGTTTTATAAACCATAGAGAGATTAGAAATAGTTCAAAATGTCCATTTCTTCTTCTTGGGCTCCTTTGGCTTATCCTCCTTAGCTTTGTCACCTGGCTGAGTAAATTTGATTTCCCTGTTAGGATCAGCTACTTGAGCTTTTGTCATTGTCATGTCAGCAGCTCCAATGATATTCAGGGAGGTAGCTCTTGGGACTACAGCTTAAGGATGTAACTTCATATAATCATCAACATTGAAAAATTTGTTAGCCTTAGCAAACCTGTTAAGTTCTTCATTTCTGTACTTGGACATTGTAGTATATTCAGATGGATCCTTCCCTTCAGCTCTTGCTCTATTAATCATGGATAGGCCAAACAATTCCTGGAACCTGGCCATCCTAGCAGTTGTAGCTGTCTCAGGATCTTCAAATGGTACAGGAGGGGAAGCAGGTCTCTTGGGGCTTTCAGCCTTTTGATATTCAGTGAATTGTTACTGTTGATGTTGTTGATGCTGCTGCTTGTCAGATGAATAATTCCTTTGCTGACTGCTTCCTGAAGAGGAGGACCTACTCAGATGTCTTTGATAGGTTTGAAACTGGGTATTCCTTTGAGTTGAAGAACTGGAAGCACCAGCAGCAGGTGGTGGAGGAGGAGGATCCTTTCTGTATCTTTGAGGAGGTGGGGAATATCTCCTACTTTTCATCCTTTCTTTCTGTTTATTTTTGGACAGCCACATCCATGCTGGCATGCCCTTATAGGATGTGATCGTCTGGAGTATGTAGTATAAAGTGTCATTTGCTGGATTTGTCTTTGGGGCAGGAGGTGGAGGAGCTTTCCTCTTCTTAGATACTTTATTTTTCTTAGGCTCATCATCTGAGTCCTCTTCATCATCATCCTCATCATCAGAATCTTAAGGAGCATCATATAAGGCATCAATGGCCTTTAGTACTGATTTATTAATTGGCTTTTCACCCTGAGTAGGAGCTGGAGTAGGAGCTGGAGGAGCTGGAGATGGAGCTGAAGCTGTAACAGGAGGGCTATACAGAGTAGTGCTTTCAGCCACTGTTTTTTTTCTTCTTCTATATCAGCCATGATCAATGCATCAATATCAGGCATGGGTGAATCATCCATAACAAAAACTGGAGCAGGAGGAGATGAAATAGCTGGAACCTCTATAGCTGGAACCTCTGTTGTAACAAAACTAGACTTTAGTTGCTTGGCAACCTTGGGGCTTATGTGAAAGGTGTAAGGAACTATAGCCAAAGATGGCTTGTCTGCTGTCTGCTGGCAGATTATTCAAATAAGCTATATCAAAAATACTCAATAAATTTAATAGATCTACTATGTGATTTATAATATAATCACCAGCAGTATCTATTTTAGCCAAAACGGGCACATCAATCTCAGTATCTGATTCTATTAAGTCTATGATTGCAGAAGGATCTGGTATATCTTCAGAAGAGTCAGTCATAAAGGAATGAAACTCTACTGCTGCTGCTTCAAACTCTGCTGTTGCTGCTGTTACTGGAGCTTCTTCATCATGAAGCATCTCCCCCTGACTGGCTGCAGAGGGACGTGGAGCCAGTCCCTCAGAAGAAGTGATAGGAGATAAAGCAGCAACTTGGGCAAATAGAGTTTGGATGGAAGCAGTGAGAGGAGCTAGAGATTTATTTAAAAGAATTTCAAGAGTGAGAGAGATGAATGCAAGTAAATCTTTAACAATATCAGAGAAGTTTAAATAGAGAGATTCTGGAGCAGTGGAGGAGTAGGGATTGTGATGACCATAATTGGAGCAAACAAAACATGCACTAGACATATCTGTACGTATGTAGGCAGGTGTAGAAGATGGAAGGTTTGTTTGGACTAGGAAAGGGAAGGGGACATAGGGAGGAGCTATTGTAGAGGGTGGAATTTGTGGTGTGGGGATGGGTTCTTAATGGGGGGATGATGGGGGAATCACGAGATTGAATGTGTGGGAGGAGATAAAGGTGTCAGGATCTGTGATAATTAAGTGAGGTGGAAGGGGGGATTGAGGTGGGGATGGTTGTGGTGATTGGGAAGGAGAGGGTTGATGGGATTCCTGAATGGGGGAGGAGGGAATTTCAATGATATTTATTTGTGGAGAATTTGCTGGAGATGGAGCTGGAGTAGGAATATGAACTGGTTATTGTGGTTGTTGTTGTGGTTGTTGAAGAGAAGGAATGTTGGAGGAGGAGGGAGCTGCTTCTGAGGGTGAGGGAGAGGCTATTACTGCCCTTGTACTTTCAGAAGGCCTGGAGGAAGAGGATGGAGCCTTGGAGGGCTTAGTGTTGGTCCTCTCCCACTTGCCAAAAAGGGCACATGTGAGCCTCTTGGAGGCATTAATGAATATGGTCGGGGAGACCTGTGATTTAGCAGCCTTCTCCTTCAGGAAGATTCCTAATATTCTTCCAAAGCAAACCTCTTTCTTTGTATTCTTTTTCTTAATCAGATCAAACATGATCTGAGCCCAGTTCACCTTCATCTTGTTTACCACATCACACATTACCAGGAATTGGTGCCTGGTTATGTAATCATGTGCAGTGTGCTTGCCCAACAACACTTTCCCCACAATATCTGCTAGAAATTTGAACTCGGCAGACAGGTTTTTCTTCAGCAATTTATTTGGGGTTTCTCCAGTATACCCCATCATACTCAGTATCACATCAAATTCCTCAGTATAAATTTCTAACTCTTCTTCACCGTTAATTAATCCAAAAATTTCTGTTAGAATGGCGGGAGTAAGTGGAACTGCATTACCCAAGACTGTCCCTGTCATGGTGTTCTCTTCGGTGGTGGAAGAAGTGTAGACCCACTCTCTGATCTCAGCGCCAGATATCTTGATCCTGGTGGACAGCTGATTCTTCAACTACTGTTCTTCAAGGAGTTGCAGGATGTCCAGAAAGATAGGGTCTGAATGTTGGAAGGAATCGAAGTCCACATCAAAGCCTGTATCAAACTTCATCGCTGCAAGACTGCCTGCTGGAATCGCTATTAGTTCACATGCAAGAGAAAAACGAAGATCAAGTGCAAGGGAACTGAATGCGCGGGACGGAGGTCGAAGAAAATCTTGATATAAGGTTTTCCAGAATATGAATCGACAAACTCCGTTCCATGAAAAATAAAATAATTCTTCGATCTGAGGTCGACGAAATAATTTGTAGTTAAATAATTCGTCGAGCTCAGTCTGAAGATTTGAAGACATTTTGTCGAGCTCCGTTCGACAAAAGTTTTATGAAGTAGATTCGTCGATCTCTGTTCGATGAAAACAACTTCACTCACAGAGAGTTCATCGATCTCCGTTCGACGAATATCTCATGAAGATTTCCCAGTTCGTCGAGCTCCGTTCGACGAACTTTGAAGAATTCATCGAGTGCAGACAGAAGTTAAATCAAAGCTTCTCCATTGATCATGCCCAGCTGATTTATAAAGAACAGGTGATTCCTTTCATCCAAGGGTTTGGTGAAAATATCATCTCTTTGTAAATCAGTGTAGATATAGACAAGTTTGATTTTGTTTTTGTCTACACACTCTCTAATGAAATGATGCCTAATATCTATATGCTTAGTCCTACTGTGATGGACTGGATTCTGTGCTATGGATATAGCACTTGTGTTATCACATAGTAGAGTTGAACTATTTAAGTTGAAACCATAGTCTAGGAGTTTATTTTGAATCCACAACATCTGTGAATAGCAACTGCCAGCTGCAATGTATTCTGCTTCAGCAGTTGATGTGGACACAAATGATTGTTTCTTGCAGAACCAAGACACTAGTCTCATACCAAGGAACTGGCAGGTTCCTGAGGTACTTTTCTTGTCAACCTTGCATCCAGCAAAGTCAGCATCTGAATATCCAGTAAAATCAAATTTCGACTCAGTAGGATACCAGAGGCCTAGACTAGGACAACTCTTTATATATCTCAAAATTCTTTTTAGGAAAACTAGGTGAGATTCTTTAGGGTTCACTTGGAACCTAGAACAAAGGCATGTGGCAAACATTATATCAGGTCTGCTAGCTGTAAGATATAATAGGGACCCAACAATGCCCCTATATAACTTCTGGTCAACAGGTTTCCCATGTGGATCAGAATCTATTAAAACATTAGTAGCCATAGGTGTTTTCTTTGCTGAGCCATCAGCTATCCCAAACTTTTTAAGAAGCTCTTTAGCATATTTAGCCTGGGAGATGAAGATTCCATCAGGTAGCTGCTTCACTTGGAGACCAAGGAAGTAGGAGAGCTCACCCATGCTACTCATCTCAAACTTAGAATGCATGAGGTCAGAAATCCTCTTGCATAGTTTAGAGTCAGTAGACCCAAATATGATGTCATCCACATAAATTTGTACTAACAAGATTTTATCCTTATGGTGCCTAGTGAATAATGTTTTATCTACTATGCCTCTAGTGAATTCATTCTCTATCAGAAAGCTAGCTAAGGTCTCATACCAAGCACTTAGAGCTTGCTTTAGACCATAGAGGGCTTTATGCAATCTAAATACATAAGAAGGATGGGTTGGAGAGACAAAACCTGGAGGTTGTTCAACATAAACCTCTTCTTTTAGCACTCCATTTAGAAAGACACTTTTCACATCCATCTGGTATACCTTAAACTTCTTGTAGGCAGCATAGGCAAGGAAGATTCTGATTGCTTCTAACCTTACAACTGGTGCAAAGGTTTGATCATAGTCTATGCCTTCTTCTTGCCTATATCCTTGAGCAACAAGCCTAGCCTTGTTCCTCACAATTACACCTTGGGCATCTAGTTTATTTCTATATACCAATTTGGTTCCAATGACTGGGTAGTCTTTGAGTCTTGGAACTAAATCCCAAACTCTACATCTCTCAAACTAGATGAGTTCCTCTTGCAATGCAATGATCCAGTGGGGATCTTGCTCAACATCTTTTATGGATTGAGGTTCAACTTGAGAGAGAAAATAGGCATGCATCACATCTTGGTTGAGTTGATGCCTTGTCTGTACACCTACTATTATGTCTCCAATTACTTGGGATCTGGGGTGATCCCTTAGTGTGACAAGATTAGTGGGTGGAGTTGGTTCAGCAACATCATTTGGAATTAATTCCTCTTGTGGAATTATGTTTGTTGTTGAATGAAGTTCAACTTCTTCCAAAGGTTCTTCTTCACTGTCTTCATCAACTTGTGGAGTAGGAGGTGATATAACTTCTTGTGGAAGGTTCAACTCACCCATTTTCTCACACAAGTGAGGTACCTGCAAAGTGTTACTGGTAGAAATCTCTTTCTTCTTATAAGACATGTTAGTTTCATTAAAGATTACATGTATAGATTCTTCAATTTTCAAAGAGGATTTATTAAACACCCTATAAGATTTGCTTACTTGGGAATATCCTAGAAAAATTCACTCATCAGCCTTAGCTTCAAACTTTCTAATGTATTTCTTGTTATTATTATGTATATAGCATACAAATCCAAATACTTTAAAATAGGTGATTTTAGGTTTCTTCCCTTTAAGTAATTCATAGGGAGTCCTATTCTTTAGTTTATGTATGAGGCTTCTGTTCAGTACATAATTTGTTGTGCTTACAGCCTCCGCCCAAAAGGATAGTGGCATATAAGCATCTGCAAGTAATGTGCCTTCAGCTTCAATCATGGTTCTATTCTTCCTTTCAGCTACCCCATTTTGTTGGGGAGTTCTAGGTGCTGAGAAGCAGTGTCTGATACCTTCCTTCTCATAGAACTCATGCATAAGAAGAGACTCAAACTTTGTACCATGATCACTTCTGATCAATACAACATGAGTAGAGTACTCAATCTATATGGTCCTCTGAAAATCTGTAAGAACTTTAAAGGTATCTGACTTAGATCTCAGAAAGAATAACCAAGTGAATCTTGAGAAGTCATCTACAATGACTAGTGCATAGGATTTCCCTCCTAGGCTTTGTACAACAATAGGTCCAAATAGGTCCATGTGTAGCAAGTACAAAATCCTAGGTGAATCACTTTTATTAATTGATTTAAAGCTAGATTTAGTTTTCTTGCCTAGTTGATAAGCCCTGCAAAGACCTTCCTTCTTATAGGGACCAGAAGGTAAGCCTCTTACAAGACTGTCTTTAGATAGCCTAGCAATATTCTTCATGTTTACATATCCTAGTCTTTTATGCCATAATTTATTTTGAGTGCAAACAATGTTAAGCAGGCAAATATCTGAATTGGCAGAAAGAAAATCAACCAAGTATATGTTTCCTTGTCTATTTCCAATTAAAACTTTTTGTTTTTCTTTATTAGAAATAATACAGCATGTAGAGTTAAAGTGTACCTGATAACCTTCATCATATAATTGACTGATAGAGATGAGGTTATGCTTGAGTCCTTTTACAAAAGTCACCTTCTTGAATGTGGCTGCTCCAATCCTTACTTCTCCATAGACTTCAGACTGGCCACACTTTGAATCACCAAAGATGACCTTTGGTCCTAGCTTGGACTTGTAATTGTATAAGTTGTCCTTGCTGCCAATCATGTGCTTGGAGCATCCACTGTCCAGATACCATAGTTGATTAACAACTGGACAACTCTTCACCTGCAGAAAAAATAATTAATTGTTCTTAACCCAGGGTACCTTGGGTCCTTTGTTTTGCTGATAGTAAAAACTTGAAATCACAGAATATTCTGGTTGTGATTTATATCCTAATGGGTGATATCTTCTATGTGGAATTATCCAATCAACAAGTGGGTTAAAGGGTTTCCTAGTTTGATTAGGGTTGTTGTTATAGTTATAATTTTTATTAAGTCTGACTGGGTTCGACGAAATGTTGTGAGTTCGTCGACTAGAGTTCGATGAAATGGGATGAGATCGTCAATCTCTACTCAGAGAACGAACATAGTCATTTTTTGTGCCCCAAGTTCATTGACCTCTGCTCGACGAACCATACACAGTTTGTCGATCGCAGTAAGACGAATGATTATTATATAGATTTGCATTCAGAGTTCGTCGACTTGAGTTCGACGAACTTGAAACATTTCGTCGATCTGAGTTCGACGAAATCTGCTGAACTTTATTTTTTTCTATGGTTCTCTGGTTTCTGTTATTGTGATTTCTGAGGTTGGGTAATTCTTCTGTGGTTTATTTGTTGTTGACAATTTCCTTACCCTTAGCAGAAACAAATTTAATAGGGGTTGATAAAATATTCTTCTTAAGAATGGGAGGTAAACTTGATGATGCACCCAAGCCCAGTTTGCCATTCAATCTGGCATTGACTGTGCTTGCGATGTCCATCAGCTTAAGGCTTCTCCCATTGAGAGATTCCTCAAGTTGTTTGGACTCACATAGCTCTGTTTTTAAAGAGTTAATTTGTTCATTATATAGATTTAATTCTTCGGTTAACCTAGTGTTTTCAGCATCCAGAGTTTCTTGATTAGCTAATTTTTCCCTAAGTGTTTTGATTTCCTTTTCAGAATTTATTAAATCAATACACATATTTTAAATTCAAATTTGAAAGCATCAGAATTATAGTCAAAAGATAAGAGTACCTGATCAGCTTCTGTTTCTGAAGCTTCTTCATTGTCAGATTCTTCTTCTTCTGATTGGCTTCTGGAGGCATCAATGGCCATGAGGCAGACTTCTTTGGCCCTTGCTTCTTCTTCTTCTTCACTGGAGCTGGATGATGTGGATTCATCTTCAGTTTCACTCCAGGATTCAGCTACAAAGCCTTTTTCCTTCTTTTTATATTTGCTGGAGGAAGGTCTTGAACTTTGTTATCTTCTTGTATCCTTCTCTCTTCTTTTCTCTTTCTTCTGATTCTCTGGACACTTTGAGATGAAGTGTCCAGGTTTACTGTAGTCAAAGCAAACTACCTGTTTAGTAGGGGTTTTGTCATACCTTGGCTTGTCATCCTGCCTGGATGACTTTCTTCTGGAATCTTTCCTTGCCATTTTATATAATCTTTTGGCAAGCAGACTCATCTACTCTTCATTGACTATTGAGGCTTCAGATTCTTCAACAGCCTTGAATGCCAGGTTATGTTCCTTCCTGGTTGGTGGAGGTGTTCTCTGCTCAGCTGCTTCTCTGGATTTAATGAGCTGCTCATAAGATTTGAGCTTTCCAAAAAGAGATTCTGTGGAAATCTCATTTAGGCTCCTGGCCTCCTTGATTGGCCAGATCCTAGAATCCCATGAGCTTGGGAAGCACATAAGGATTTTGTCATTCACCTCAGTGAGGGTGATGTCCTTATCCAAGTTCTTCAGCTCATTGATGATTGAGCTCAGCATATTGTACATATCTGCTACAGATTCTGCTTCCTCCTTCTTGAAGTTCTCATATTATGATATAAGATTGGATCTTCTGTCTTTTCTTTCATCAGCAGAGCCAGCCATCATTTGGTTAAGGGATTCCCAAATGGCCTTGGCTGATGTACATTCAGCCACCTTCTGGAATATGTCATCAGACATTGTTTGTGCCAGAATGTTCATGGCTTTAACATCAGCAATTCTGGTTTCTTCTGGGCTTCAGTCCACTCAGGTGGTGGTACTCCATTAGTGCTTGAAGCTGCTGTAGATGTAAATGCAGTAGCTTGAGGAGGAAGTGTTCAAGGTGGAATTGTAGATATCCTCATCAATAGAGTTCATATATAATTTTATTCGTGCCTTCCAGATGGCAAACCTATTTAGGTTGCACACTGGAGGTCTGGTGCTTGCATAGTCTTTGTTCTGTGCCATGTTGTGAATATAAACTTAATGGAAGTAAAGGTCAGATCTAACACAGGATCTTTTAGTTCCAGGGGTTACCTTGTACAACCAAAGGAAACTTGCTCTGATACAAATTGAAAGTAAGTGTTAGATCTGAAATACTCTAGAGGTGGGGGGGGGGGGTGAATAGAGTATCTTGAAAACTTAAAACTTTTTGCTGTAAATAAAAACAAACCTAAGATAAAGTAATCTAGCATAACATATCACAAACACAGGAACCTAGCTAGCACAGCCACAATAAGAACAAAAGAAAAAAAAGGAGCAACCAAATAACACAAGAATTTTATAGTGGCTCCCCTAAACTTGGGTACATCCACTCTTCTACCACCATGGTAGGAATTCACTCAGGTTTTGATCAGGTGACTGCCACCAATGAGCTTTTGATCAGGTGCTCAAAAATCAATCCTCAAGTCTTTTAATCAGGTGACTTGCAACTAGGAATAACTTTTGAAGGGAGTTAAGAACCCTTTATACAGTGGGGGGATGAGAGAGTGATTATGTCTTGTCTTTCTCAAATACAACTGAGAAGACTGTAGTGGATAATGATTTTGACAAAGCTCCCCCTGAGATCTAGATTTGTTCAGGAAGGATGGAGATTTGCTCTAGGGTGAGTAGGCCTTCAATGTTTCAGCCTTGACCAACAGATATCCAGGTGCTTCTTGATTGATATAGTAATTGTTGTCCTTTGAAGAATCCTGGGATGAAGATAGAAGAAGACTCTTGATTTTTTATTGATGTTCTTCTTCTTCTTCAACTTGCTGTTCTTTCTATGGTCTAGGGCTTCTGATTTTGCTGTGTTATTGGCCTGTGTATTTTGTTCTGTGTTCAGACGAGAAGGAAGAAGAAAAGCCTATTCACTATGTTGTTATCTGTTCTGCTGAAGGAAGAAAAAGAAAAATCCTTTTTTTATATTTCTGTGTAATCTTCCTTCTGAATTTGAATTTCTTCCTTCATTCAATGCTGATGGCCTGGAGAATATTTGCATTGATTGATTTCCCCAACTATCCCACTGAAAAGCGGCAAGTAATAATCCTGATGAAGATCGTAATCAATGCTTGCTTCTAACGGTAATATTCAGGAGAATATTTAAGCATTGATTACTCAGGAATTATTGTAATAGAAAAGGGACAGAGGGAGGGAAATTTCTAAGTCTAGAACTCTACAGAATTCGTTGAGCAGAGAACAGAATTCGTCGATCTTTGTCCAGAGTTTGTCGGGCAGAGAAGTCAAGTTCGTCGACCAGATAATAGTTGTTCGTCGAGCTGAGATCCAAGATCGTCGACCTAAGAATAGATAACTTCTTTCTCTAGACCCTTGCCAACTCTGTGCATCAAGATCATCGAGCTGAGAGTATAACTTCGTTGATTGGAGTTCAGAATTCCATGTTTCTTGGACTTAAGAATGTTGAAGTAACGTGTCCAGAAATCGTCGACCTCAGAACTGGATTCGTCCACCTGAGAACCAGATTTCGTCGAGCTGAGAGCTTCTAACTGATACTTGATAAATCTTGCCAAGACTGTGGTCTAAGTTCGTTCGAGCTAAGAAGGTGAATTCGTCGACTGGAGTGTGATTCTAGACTTAGAATACTTACATTTTTCTAGAATAAGATGTTGAAGTAGAATACCCAGCAATCGTCGACCTGAGAACTAAGTTCGTCGACCTGAGAACTAGGTTCGTCGACTGGAGTTAAGTGTGAAGAATTCTGGACTTGGAATGTTGAAGTATACTCTGGAAATCATTGACCTGAGATTCAAGTTCGTTGAGCTCAGCTCAGAGAATTTTCTCTAAGTTCGTCGAGATGAGCACGTCTTTCGTCGACCTGAGTTCGACGAATGTCGATCTCATTTTCTGTGTCTTTAAAATTTTTCCAAGTCATGAGTCGTTTGTAATCTGTTGATGGCTGGTCCATATAGTGTTGACTCTAAGGACATGGCCTATACTATAGAACTCATACATGACCCTAGCTATACATGTTGGGTCAAACATCTTAGTTTAGTGAACCTAGCCCAAATTCGACTAGGGATCCAACAACATCCACTCTTCTACCACCCTGGTATGAATCCACTACAGGTTTTTTTTGATCACCAATAGTTTTTGCAGGTGCCCTGTCACCAAGATCTATGAAGGGAGGTTAGCCCTTTGCTTTTGATCAGGTGTCTTTTGATAAGGAGACTTAAGAACTAAGTGGTTAACTTTTGAAGGGAGTTAAAGCCCTGTGTATAGTGGGAATAGGAAAGTTGATGTTGTCTTCTCTTTCTCAAAAGCAACTGAGAGGACTGTCACCACAAGGTTTTGCTCAGGTGCCCTGTCACCACAAGATCTATTTGAAGGGAGATCTCATAGCCCTTTAGGCTTTTGATCAGGTGCCCCAAAACTAAGCTAAGTCTTTTGATAAGGAGACTTAAGAACTAAGTGGTTAACTTTTGAAGGGAGTTAAAACCCTGTGTATAGTGGGAATAAGAAAGTTGATGTTGTCTTCTCTTTCTCAAAAGCAACTGAGAGGACTAGTGGATTTGATCTTGTCAAAGCTCCCCCTAAGATGATTATTGTTCAGGAATTTTGCTGGAAGCTTTGCAGGGTGTAGGTCTTCTTTGATGGAACTATTTTCAGAAGCTTTCAGACTGATATTGAATAGTTGTCTCTTGAAAGATTGGTGAAGAGTTGCAGATGATGAAGACTGAGTGAATATGCAGACTAAATATCATTCTTCTCTATTTGTCTATGTGTATCTCTTGTGTCTCTGTGTATCTATGTCTGTTTGTATGTATGTATATCTCTAATCCTTTTTCAAACTCCTTTTTTATTTTTCATGTAGAAATTCTATCTCTGAATATGAATTCTTTTCCATGATTAATTGTTGAAATCTTGGAACTTGGACAAACGGCTAGAAGGGCAATAAATCAATTCCTTAACTGTCCCAGTTATTAAGCCGAATATTAACTATGTGAAATCCAGTAATTAATGCTGCCAATGAACGGCTATATTCATAAGAATATATGCAATTAATTACTCAGAGCAATATAGACAATAATATATTATATGAGCCTTAGTCAATCCAGAAATTAACTACATAGAAGTGAAAATAAAGAACTGACAGAAATCGTTGAGCTCAGAATAGATTTTGTCGACCTGAACTCAAAGTTCGTCGAGCTGAGAAATCGTCTTCGTTGAGCTGAGATCAGAGAAAGTTGATCTGGAGAAATAAACTGTCAAAGCTGGGCTCTAAGTTCGACGACCAGAGATTGAAGTTCGTCGAGCTGAGAACTTGAGAGAAGAGAGAAGATCGTCGAGCTGAGCTCTAAGTTCGTCGAGCTCAACTTGGAGTAGGGATTCTAAGTTCGTCGAGCTACGATCGACAATTGTCGTGCTGAGTTCGAAGAACTTTGAACTGATTCTCTGAACACTTAAAAACTGCCATTCTTCTATGTCTGGAACTCTGATTTCTTCTGAGTGTTGGATCAAAGATTAACTATCCTAGTCAGACTGTCCTACACCTAACAGAATGACCCTAGGCTATACATGAAGGGTGAACAACCTAATAGTGAACCTAGCCCAAATCCAAACTAGGGATCCAACAACCTCCTCCCATAAAGTGCTTCGTAGGGTGCCATCCCGATGCTAGCTTGATAACTGTTATTATATGAAAACTCCACTAGCAGCAAAAGCCTTTCCCATGGCTCGCCCCTATCCAATACGCACAATCTCAACAAATCTTTCATAGTTTTGATGGTCCTCTTAGACTGGCCATCTGTTTGGGGATGAAAAGCTGTACTAAAGGTAAGGCGAGAGCCCAGATATGCCTGAACCGCCCTCCATTCCTTAAAAGTGAAGCGACCATCGCGGTCAGAGACAATTGTCTTGGGCACCCCATGGTACCGCACAAACTGCTCCACAAAGAGACACACCAACAAATCAACATGCGACTTCTTCCTCATTGGAATGGACCTGACAACCTTCGTCAAGCGATCCACGATCACCAAAACTGAATCGTTCCTAGAGCGCGATTGAGGCAACCTGTGGACAAAATCCATGGAGATATCCTCAAACTTCCACTCAGGAATAGGTAATGACTGTAATAAGCCTCCCAGTCTCTTACACTCCACCTTCACCCTTTGACAAGCCTCACAATATATAAACTAATACTTAACAACTCTCTTCAATCGTGGACAAAACATGGTCATCCGTAAGTCATTATACATTTTGGCAATCCCAAGATGCATTGAATACATAGTGCAATGAGCCTCTCTCAAGATGTCTTCCCGGATTCCACCGCCCTCAGGAATATAGAGCCTGCCACAGAAATAAATAAGGCCTTCCTTTAGAGTATACTCTTTGGCAGATCCACTCTCAATTGCCTTAAACAAAGGGGCCATAGCAGTATCCTTCCCTTGCTCTACCTGGATTTGCTCACGAATGTCGCATACAACACTCAAGGAAGCCAATTATTCTATATATGTCTCAGAATGATCCTTACTCAAGAGCATAATCTCCATCTCCTCAAGCACTCAAGGCAATTCCATAACCATCATACGAGATTCAGGGCTCGGCGCTGGTATCTTTCTACTTAATGTATCTGCTATGAAGTTTGCTTTCCCTAGGCGGTAGTTCAGCATAAACTCATAATCACACAGGAATTTTAACCACCACCGTTGCCTCAAATTCAACTCCTTCTGGGAATGAACATACTTCCAATTCTTATGGTTTGAAAATATCTCGCAGTGGACGCCATATAAATATTGTCTCCAAATCTTTAAGGTGAACACCACTGCCCCTAACTCCAAATTATGTATCAGATAATTCACCTCGTGCTTCTTCAGTTGTCTTGAAGCGTAAACAATCACATGCCCATGCTGCATCAACATCGCTCACATATCTTGATAGGACGCATCCGCGTAAACCTAAAATACTTCCTTCCCAGATGGAAGGGATAGGATTGGTACCGAGGTAAGTTGATCCTTTAGCTTTTAGAATGCAGCCTCACACTGGGGTGTCTACTCATATGACACACCTTTCTTTGTCTTGGCAGTGAGAGGAAGGGTGAACTTTGAAAATCCCTTCACAAATTTGCGATAGTACCCAACAAGTCCAAGAAAGCTTCACACGTCGGCCGCTAACTTCAAAGGAGACCATTCCTTCATAGCTCGTAGCTTGGCCGGGTCAACTGCTAATCCATCTCCACTAATAACATGGCCTAAGAAGGCAACTTCTCATAGCCATAACTCACACTTGCTGAACTTATCAAACAAGGAGTGCTCTATTAGATTCTTCAAAACTAAGGTCAAGTGTTCAGCATGCTCCTCCTCTGTCTTCGAGTAGACCAAAATGTCATCGATAAAGATGATGATAAAGACGTCCAAATACAGCTCAAACACCCTCTTCATCAAACTCATGAAGACAGAAGCGGCATTCGTGAGCCAGAACGACAACATCGTGAACTCATATATGCCATATCTCGAGCTAAACGCTGTTTTCAGAATATCTTCCTCTTATATTCTCAACTGATAATACCCTGAGAGAAAATATAACTTAGAAAACCAATGTGCTTCCACCAACTGTTCGAATAACTCGTCGATCCGATGTAAAGGTTAGGTGTTCCGCACCGTCAGTCGGTTGAGTTCTCAGTAGTCTATGCATAATCGTAGTGAGTCATCCTTCTTCTTAACAAACAAAATAGGGGCTCCCCAGGGTGATAAATTGGACAAAAAACCCTAATTCTACTAACTCATGTAGCTAAACTCTAAACTCATCAAGTTCTTTTGGAGCCATTCTATAAGGGGTCCGAGAGATGGGCTTGGAACCTAGTACTAGTTTAATTTGAAAGTGTATGCTTATCTTCTGTATGTGTTAGTGTATATAATTGTTTAATGTTTTTACTTCTTCAAATAAGGGGGGGGATTGTTGGGTCCATTGATCAGAATGTCCCAGATTTGAAGAAGGCCTATAAGACAATGACATACATAATGTTTTATTTAATGCATGGTTTATGTTCTATATATGCAGGTTGATATTTATTCACTATTCAAATAGGTTATCTAAGCACAAATGATAGGTGGACACAAGACCAGATGCTGATAGGGCAGAAATCTGCCTAAGTACAGATGCATTGAGTGAAGACAGTTCACTCAATGCCACATGGCTGTAAGCATTGAGAAAAGCCTAGGCAGTCAAATCCTCAGCATTGCCAAAGCAAAAATCTGGTTAAGTACAGAAGCGTTGAGTGAAGGCAGTTCACTCAACGCCCAGAATCCAGAAGCATTGAGTAAAACCCAAACAGTCAAAGCCAGAGAAAAGCTGACAAGAATTTTGGTGAAGTCTAAAAGTGTTGAGTGAAGGCAGTTCACTCAACGCCCTGAAGAGAAAGCGTTGACAAAACACAGTTCAGTCAGAGCTGTAGTGTTGTTTTACTTGGAAATCTGTGTAAGGACAAATACGTTGATTGAAGACAACTCACTCAATGCCTATTCAATGGAAAACCTGTTTAAGGACAAACGCATTGCGTGAAGGCAGTTCACTCAACACCTATTCAATAAAGCAGGCAAAGGTAGAAAGTGTTAAGTGAAGACAACTCACTCAACTCCTTAATACGGAGAAAATCGACTAAGTCCAAATGCAATGCATTGAGTGATGAAGGCTCACTCAATGACTAGTCAGTTTGACTACAATTGGTGATAATCATTGAGTGATGAATGATCACTCAACGCCTAGGGGTGCAGAATTCTGGCCAAGTGTTTTAACATTGAGTGATAAGTCTTCTGTCAATACCTATGTAGAATTGTCTGAATTTGGCTAAGTCCACAGGTGCTAAGTCATGATGACTTAAGCAGGAATTCAAATATTGCGGAAACGGAATAATAGATGACAAATGGCGCCGATTGCCTGTTGTACAGTAATAATACTAAAGAAAAGTTGCAGCTACCAACTCCAGGTAGTCCCACTACTCAAAGAGCCATTGGACAGCGTGATAGAAATAAAAAAGATCAAGGAAGAAGAAATAATATTTTCGAGACAATTAACTTTAGAGAGACAAAGCTTCATCTTATTCCTCTCAACCTAGTTGCAGAGCTTGAAGAGTTTCCTCCTTCTGGTGTTCTAGAAGTTCAAGCAAGTTAGTTGTTGATATTTTCATCTTCAACAACAAGGTCAGAGAGTAATCTCTCTGAGGTAGAAGAAAGGACAGAGCAAGCCCTAGCTATAGTTACTTCACAATTCAAGCAGAACATTCTTAAAGATCCATTCTTGGAGTAGTGAAGAAGATAGGATTGTGAAAGGGGAAACTAGATCTGATATACTCTAGAGGGGGGGTGAATAGAGTATATGGTGCTTTTTAAAACATAAGGAAAAACTTTTGCAAAGCTTTACAACAATTGTTGTAATGAGTGTAAGCAGGGAAGCAGAAATAAAATAAACCACAAAACTAAGCTATGCAGAAACTAAGCACAAGAAGATATAGGCCAGAAACAAAAAGAAAACATGCAAAACCAGATGACACAAGGAAATATAGTGGTTCCCCAACTTGGGTACATCCACTCTTCTACCACCCTAGGTAGGAATCCACTGCAGGATGAGTTGATCAGGTGTCCTGGGCACCAATGAGCTTTTGATAAGGTGCTCAAAAACCAACACAGATTTTTTGATCAGGTGTCTTGCCACCAATGAGCTTTTGACAAGGTGCTCAAAAACCAGATTCAAACTTTTGAAGGGAGTTTGAAAAACCCTTTACAGAATGGGGTTGAGAGAGTGATGGCAGTCTTCTCTTTCTCAAGCAACTGAAAAGACTATGTGGATTCAGTGATGTTGTCAAAGCTCCCCCTGAGTCCTT
This sequence comes from Platanthera guangdongensis, assembly GCA_039583875.1. Taxonomy (NCBI): domain Eukaryota; kingdom Viridiplantae; phylum Streptophyta; class Magnoliopsida; order Asparagales; family Orchidaceae; genus Platanthera; species Platanthera guangdongensis. Next base: position 86,230,747 of record CM077162.1, read on the forward strand.
GAAATCTTCAGGAAGATGAGCTTTGCTGAGGGTGATAGGCCTTCAAAGATAGATCTCCAGCAGAAGATGATTTCAGCAATCTGAAATGTTGAGTGTCTGGAGTCTTGAGATGATGTTGGCCTTGAACACTTGAGAGCTGAAAAGTTCTGAAGAATGTTTGAAAACTTGATCTCTTTTTGATGAGTGTTCTTCTGAATTCTTGTTGACAGAATATTTTTTTGGAGTCTTGTATGTTGAGAGATGTCCTTATTCTTGTCTATTCACTGTCTTTATTCAAAAAACATTCTCCTTTATTCTCTGTCTCTGAAAAGGATATTACTCTGTCAAAGATAGCCGTTGGTCTGCATTGATTACAGCCTTAATTGCATAATATGTTCTGAAGGAAAGTCCACTGATTTGTTCCTTGAAAAATTCCTTGAAACTTGCTCCAGAAGTAAATGAAAATGGCTGGCAGATCTTCTGAATTAAATGCAGAATAACTTCTATCTGATTTGAATTTGAATTCTGGAAGATAACTGAAATCGTCGAACTGAGCTCTGCTATCGTCGAGCTGAGCTCAGCGAACTGGAAAATGCAAGCAGCAAAGAAGTCGTCGATCTGAGCTCAAAGATCGTCGAACTGAGCTCAGAGATAAGGATCCAGTGCAGAGTCAAAATCGTCGACCTGAGCTCAGCGATCGTCGAATGGAGTTCGACGATATTGAGACGTTGAGCTCAGCGATCGTCGACCAGAGCTCGACGATATTATGAGGCTTGAGCTCAGCGATCGTCGAATGGAGCTCGACGATCTGGCAAAGTTGAGCTAGACGATCGTCGACCGGAGTTCGACGAAACGTCGTGCTGAGCTTGACGATTTGGACTTGGTCTCCAGAAAAACTTGGGTCTTCAGAGCAGCTTCCAATCCTAGCCTTCTAACCCTTAGACTCAATTCTAATTGACCTATTAAGCTATACAGAAGGTCAAAACATAGATTCCTAGAGACATAGTGATCCTGACCCAAATTAGTAATAGGGTGTTCCAACAGATTGAGTCATCTCAGTTTAGGAGGAGGCAGATTGAGAGATATCTTCTTTGGTGTCATTCAACATCTACTATCATCCTTACTTTTTGTAGGATCTTAATTGATCTGAGTGTAGGCCTGAATTATAAAGGCGGAGGTAAGATCGTTCTACAGATCTGAGCTGTAGGGCATCAATGCCTGAGTTGCAGGATCCTCTAGTGGATCTGAGGTAGGGCCTGTGTGCCTGAGCTCTAGGAGAGTTTCTCTCTGAGGTAGGATCCTGTGGTAGATCTGAGTGTAGGTCTTACCTCCTAGCCTGAGTGTAGGACTTTAAGTTAATGTCTGAGGTAGGGCATGTATGCCTAAGTTGTAGGAGAATATTTCTCTGAGTGTAAGGCATTGGGTTGAGTGTAGGACTTGAAGGAGTCTGAGAAATCCTGAGGGATTTGTGTTGTAAGCTCTTGAAGCTGAGTTAGGAGAAGTTGGTCTTGTCAAACAATCTATTGGAAAGGTGGGTGGGACATTGGATGTACCTATACTCTGGGGAACAACTATAAACAACTTGTCTGCTGATTGTGTGATCTTGAAAGCTAACCTAAACTAAAACACAACTCACCAAATCAGAAGAAAGTATCAAAAAGATAGAAAAACCTATTCACCCCCCTCTAGGTGTTTAGATACTCTTGAAGCTAAAGACTTTCAAGTACCATCAAGTATACTCATCGAATTCGCCGAGTGAATCTTTCGATACCTGCCAAATTCATCTAATATACATGTCGAAACACGCCGAATTCATCGAGACTCATGGGTTTACCTTTGAGTTTACGAATTTACTTCTCTAGATTTTTCCTAAGTCATATTCGTCGAATATCACTCAGCTTACGCGTCGAATGCATCGAGTGTATCAGTCGACACTCATCGAGTGGGCTAGCTGATATTCATCGATACTCAGTTATTCTCGATGATACTAGACGAATTATACTTAGGGTTTAATTCTTCAAAATTTCAAATTCCCGACTCGTTCTTCCTGAAAGCCATGTAAAACAAATTTTGCACGTCTCGGTATGGAAAGTCTTTTTTAGCTGAAATAGGAGGAGGATTTCTATATATAATTACAGTGGAATTTATTCAACCTAATCGTGCTCATTATTTCCAATTGAGATATTTTTGATCGTGAAGATCCTGTCGGCACTGATTCGTACTTTGCATCCCACATGGCCGACGACAAGCTCTCTGCTTGATTCAAACTTCTTCCACCAAGTTGACTAGATCGTTGATCTCCATAGCTTTTGATTCTACATAGATCCAGCTGATCCGTGTGTTCCGATCTATTTCTTCAAAGATTTTAGATTTTCCTTGTTCTTCAAGACATTCAAGATCAACCTTTTCGAAGAATGAAGGATTGAAGACTTTAGATCTACATTAGATTATTTGTAATCTTTATTGTGTAAATCCTTTTTACTTTTGTAGGAGGTTTTTCCCTCAGAGTTGTAGATCCGTGTTTGTATCGAGTTGTAGATCCGTATTTGGATCGAGTTGTAGGAGAGGTTGTTCTCCGAGTTGTAGGAGCTTTTTCTCGAAGTTGTAGGAGTTGAGGCTCTGAGGTGTAAGGTTCGTTGAAATCAAAGATAAAGGTGAAGTAGTCAAATCTAGCCCTTTGTGGTAGATATGAGAGGCGGGACAGTGGACATACCCAACTCAGGGAACCACTATATATCTCTGTGTTCCGTGTGCTTTATTTTTTTCAGTTATTTTTATTCCACGAAAAGACTGAGAACTCACCTATTCACTCCCTCTAGGTGATTTAGGTTGACTGTAGATACTTTCAATATCAAACTACTTCCCTTTAAAAATATTGTAGAGGGAAAGAGTGTCACCCTTCTTGCGAGTCATATTGTATACGCCCTTGTTTTTCAAGGTGGGAGCGAGCGGTAACGTCCCAAACGCGCCCCGTATAAAGACAAACTTGTCCATCCTGTAGTGTACCTTGTTCACGGTCTCCGTGATCTTAATGCATGAGCTAAAGGAGAAGATGACGCTGTCGTTGGTCGCCTTCATGGTCAGGATTTTGCAAAGTTAGGTAAGGTCTAAATTTATCCCCTTCTCGCATATGTAGTACATGAAGTCAACCGAGGAACTGATACTACTAGAGTTAACTGAGTCGGGACTAACCCGAAGCATTTGAACACCTGGTTCAATTCAGGCCATCTGGCGAGTCATAGTCCAGATTAAAAGTGGGCCTGGGAAAAGGCAAGCTTGTCAGCATAGAAGGTGTTGATACTCTTATTGGGGACTGGTCGCCTTGCCGAGAAGCCTTCCAGAATGAACTGCACCTCAAATGCCTTGAAGATGGTAGCAGTGGTGTGCGACTCCAGGAAGCAATTGTATATAAAGTTCGTGATACAGTGCACGCGACCATCATCATCTTTAAATTCGCGGACCATCCTAATGTGAGCACGATGAGTATAAGGTTTTTTGAGTATAGAAGGAAAGGCATCTTGGGAGTTAGAGAGCATACCCATGGACCTAACCCCTCTATTTATAGTTTTAGGCCAGGCAATGCTAGGCCCCTTAGCACGCGAGTTTGCAGAGTTTTGGGGGACATTGGAACCTCGACCTGCGAGAATAGTGCTCTCTCTCTCTCTCGTGTACTCATGGAGTACCACACTTAAACAACCCAGCACTCGTACGTTAACTCAGATGCAAAAGCGCTCAATTCATGTCAGGCAATGACAAATTAAATGAACTATTCTTCTATTATTACTAAACATTTAACGCGAGTACAAAAATCTCAAATGCTCAAAAATTAATATAAATTAGCGCCAGTCCAAAAAATGATAGACACAAAATGTGGCGAGAAAGAAAAATAACCAAAACAAAAATAAATATAACCCTGGTCTACTACAGGCGGTGTAGGTGTCCCCTTCCTCGAGTTTGCGGGCGAGCTAGGTGATGGGCAATCCAGGTAACTCCCATAACATCATGGAACTTTTCATGTGCGCAACAAAGGTACTCCTCTCCATTTTGCATGGCCTCTTTCAATCTACTAGCCTCACCTACGGTTCCCATGACCTATGCAAATTTGTGGATGTGATCGTCGGTAGAGAATTGGCAGGTCTCCAATTCATAAATTCTCTCCTCGACATCTAACATATGTAAGAAGACCCCGCCTTCGTCCTCCAACTGCACAATGTAGTTCTCCACCACTTCCACGCGATGCCGGAGGTAGCCGAGTTCTTGTTTCATTTTGAGCAGGGGTTTGATAGATACAACAGAATCATTGTTCACAAAGATCGCAATTAAGTGAGTACCGAAGTCGACACTATCTACTCTTGGTTCAGCCATCATCTCATAAAGAGGGCTAGACAGCCTAGGAGGTGTTTGCCCCGATGGAGTCCCCAACAATAAAGGCTCAAGTGAGGAGAGAGAATACATGCTTGTAGTAAATATGTTAGTGAAAGCCGGATATCAATGAAGAATACCCGGCCAAAATTGTGTGCTTACTTGGACACAACACCTCCCTCTGCGTGGCGAGGTGACATCATCACCAAGGACTTCCTACCTATGTGGGTGAAATTCAACTCGCCCACTCTGAGTTGGCGAGCGAGACCAGTGGGCTCTGGAGAAATAACAAGCGGTGGTAGAATCTGAGTCTGGGAAAAGTCGCGCACATATTGCACAATCACGTCACCATACGGGCTAGCCCTAAGAGCCGTGGAAAGAAGGCGCTACGGGGCAAGAAGGAATGTTAACATTAATCTCATATACACCGAATGATATGAATATCTTACCAAGAATGATGAGGTGGGATGACTTCTTGGCCTTAGAAAGTCACATCTTTGTAGATCTCGTATCATCTTTATCTTGGGAACTCTCCAGAGCGAGCACAATGGCTGGATCGGTGACAAGATGCAACACTGCATAGGGTAGTGTGATTAGGGTATCTTTTATTTCCTCTCATGGAAGAGGGACATACAGTTCAACTTACCTCGGAAATGGCAGGCCGGACATCCAGAGAAAGTTGGCCCGCACTACCGGCGGACGAAAGCATCTCAGGAGAGGTCTCATGTCATAATTGCTACTTAACAACATCAAATCCTGCCTTACCAAGGAACATCGCAGTCATCTACTTCCTCTTGCCGAACCCATCACCTCTCTACTCTCATTGCCACTTCAGAGGGTTTCGCAAATCAGGATGAGAAGAGCCTCAACATCAACATCATCCATGTTCAGTAGTCCATCAAGTGCAAGAAGGTAGTTGGTCGATATGGGATTGGTGGATAAAGAAGATCGCCAATCTGCCAAGTTACAGCTAGTCACTCATCAAATCGGGAATGGATGGTTTCTGTCCGACCTCTATATAGCTCACAAAGTGCAGGGATTGTATACAACCCTAATTTGGCGAGCCCATCCTGACTCACGCCTAAAGAAGGTAAATAGGGCTAATCAAAGACTAAGGCCAACCCAACCAAATTTTGACCAGAAGAACTGACCTTGCAAAGCCTAACCTGGAGAGATCAGGTCTGACGAGCTCAATGTCAAGAAGGGTTTTGCCCAGACGACTTCATGCCATGCGAGTTCCGATCTTGGGCGAGCCCTGACTTAGTGAGTTCCCAGCCATTTTTGGTCAGTGTACTTGCCCCGACTGAGAAGCCTTATTTGTGTGCATTCTATTTGCGGGGGTAGTCATGGTCTTCCCATTGCCTTCCCAAAAAACTAGATTTCGTTGTTCATAAGCAAATTTTGGCTACTAATAACACTAATTAGAATGCGGAGGCCACTATCTGCAAGCCATACAAAGTCTTCCTTACCCTCGATGAAAGTTTACCTATAAATAGACCATAAATGCATCTTGGAGGGTAAAAAAAACCTTCTAGAGCTCTTGATTTTGTGATTTCTTAATTCGTGCCATCCGAGGTGCCGAGCTCAGTTTTAATTTGGGAGGGGAAGTTGTGGATGAAACTTTTGAGTGTGTGTCAGGACCTCCTTATGGCAGCTCACGAGGTTATAGTGAAGGCAACCAATTTATACCTATAGAGGGCTAACTCCTAGCTTAGAATACCTCATTCTAGAGCGCTCGACGGCGAGACAAGTAGCTCGAATTGCCCCCTCTTATTTCAAATTCTGTTGAACTGGTATCGGAGTATCAATAAGCATTCTGTCCTTTTCTTAAGAAGCTAGTACATTCATATTCAAAGAAATGATAATCTGGAAACTTGGTTGAATTTAATATATTATAATTCTATACTGGATGTTACTTCGACTAAAACTCGACACGTCTTTTGGATTGCGTCTATATTAAGTCGACATATATAAGGGGTTGCATCAAGATGAGGTCGACGTAACTTCATTCTTGCGTTGAGTTGAACTCGATGCATAGATAAAGTTGCTTTGATATGATATAAACACAAGTTTCTAGCAACCATAATTTTTGTATTTTGGTGATTTATTTTCTATGGGTTTCTTCCCTAGAACGTCTTTATATTTATATAAGCTTACCCTATAATACACAATTATCTATTCAAGGTCATCATCATCTTCAATGGTTATAGGTTGTCTCTTTTGGTTTGACAAAGATTATGTGATTTTTCCAGGCAGGCATGCTGGATAATTTACCTGAGCGGCTAAACACTCAAACCTAAGTAATAGATAATATGGTTTGCAGTCAATTTTATTAGGATATTTTCGGGGTTTTAAAGCAAATCATGTCTTGTAAAGTACTTATTTTGATTCCCCTTTGTATATATTTTTGTCGCTAATGCATTTTTTCTGCTTTTTGCAGGTTTTCACGGCTTTCAGCCGAATTTTGCTATGACACACCCCAAGGTCACGCCCTGCCAGGGCGTGTACCTAGGGCGTGTAACCCGGAGGAATGAAGCAATTGGTCCGAAACTGCATTCCGTGGAAACTTAGTGTACACGCCCTCTGTCACGCCCGTGTCACATCCGACACGGGCGTGTTCTAGAGGCGTGTCCCCAGGTTCCGAGGAATCGCCGTAGCGCGCTCGTTTTTCCCGCTCCACCGTCGCACCGAAAGTGTCACGCCCCAGGGTCACGCCTGACCCGGGCATGACATATGAGCGTGTACTTCAGCAATTCCGCCCGTCACCTCCAGCATTCAATTTCAACTCAACAAAGTCACGCCGCAAAGAACACGCCCCAGGTTCACGCCCTACCAGGGCGTGACTTGTGGGCGTGTACCTCAACTACTTCGTCAGAATTAAATTCCAGCCCGAAAAAGTCGCGCCGAATGTGTCACGCCCCAGGGTCACGCCCGACCAGGGCGTGACCGGGGGGCATGACCCGACCCGAAAAATTCTACAAATAGAGCCCAACTCTAAGGGTTCAGGGACACTTTTTGGATTGAGAGGGGAGGTTCTGTCCTTTGTATTTTTGAATTTTTTTAAGCATGTCTCTTCATTTTTAGTTCTTAGCTCTAGCTTTATGCTTTCCCTATATTAGTTCCTAGCTTCGTTCTGTAGTATAATGTTAATGATAGTGTAGTTTACCTTTCCATGCACTTGTAATCTCTAGTTTTCAAGCTGTAAGATCCCTATTTCCATTAATAAAAAGTGTTGTTTTCTTTTTCGTTTCTGCTCTGTTTTCATTATTCTTCTTCTACTCACTCATCCCCCTCTTCCACCTCACCATGATTAACTAATCCTCCATGTACTCGATCTTGATGATCTGAGGTTCGAGTGATTAGGTTATGATGCTTTGAATCTTACCTTTTCTTTTTAGGGTTTAGCTTTGAATTACTCTTGATTTATCACGGGTTGGAGGTATATCATCGATATATACTCTCCACCTTTGCTTTCATTCTGGGCTAGCCGAGAGGCCGAAAGTTTGAAATGAGCACTCAAGAGTAAAGGGAGTTGTTCGCACCCCTCGAGAGAGGCAGACGTTCAAATCTCCCGGATTGGAGTAAAATCCAATAGCGGGGTTCACCGCGTAAAGCGAGTTTTAGGCCTCCGATTTAGGTGAGAGTCGGTCGGACCTTCCTAAACTCAGTTAGGCACGGCCTTCGAGAGAAGCGTGTCAATATTCATGGAACCTCCACGATCAAGGACCTTTACCCTAATTAGTTTAGGTTTATTTATCATATTTTTCTAACCACTCTTGCCGAGGTGATTTCTGATCGAGTGCATTTTCCCCTCATCGTTACTAAGCTTAAGTTTAATCGCCCTTTTAGCTCTCTTTATCTTTTCATGGAAGTAGCTCTCTTTCATTGCAAGTAGTTCTCTTCCTTTAGTACGTTTAGCTTTCTTCTAAAAAACCTAATTTTTCCGTCGATAAAATAATAGATTTCGTGTGAGTAAGCTTACTCAACTCTTCCCGGATTTTAATATGACACTTGTGTCCCCTAGCTGCATTTCGATAGGTATACTTGCCTTGTTGGATTGTTAGTTTGGTTATTTTTTCCTTGCAGATATCTAAGAGACAATCAAGTTTTTGGCGCCGTTGTCGGGGAGGCAACGCTCGTTGATAAATTGAAAACACGAATATATTAATTTTATCACTTCTCTTTCTCACCCTCCTTCTTAAAATTTTTTCCCCCTACTCACTTGTGTTAAATGGCTGGATTTTGTTCAAGCAAGTGTGCGTATTTTTAATTTTTCCGCCTACTCACTTGAGTTAAATGGCTGGATTTATTTCAGTAGAGTGTGCGTATTTTTAATTTTTTCGCCTACTCACTTGAGTTAAATGGCTGGAATTATTTCAGTAAAGTTTGTTTACTTTCTGTAGAGTGGGTGTGTTTTAATTTTCTGTCGAGTGCGTGAGTGTAGCTTTTATTTTCCGCCTACTCGCTCGAAGTTAAATGGCTGGATTTTAATTACCGCTTACTTAATAGAAACCCACATCACAAATTTTTCTACACCACCTAACTCTCTCGAAAAGTGCAAAGTGGCTCTAAATGACACTATCTTGTCTAGTACCTTGCGAACCCTTCATCGGGTAGCCCTTGGGAAGTTCGGGAGTTAAAACATAAAAAATCTATTTCAAAATTTTTTTTTTTCGAACTTCATTAGCTCTTTTATTTTCTAGTCTTTCTTCTCCTCTCTTCTTCTAGTGTATGACCCGCGGAAGTCCGTCGGTTACTTTGGACCTGGACCACGAAATTGAGCGTACTCTTCGGAGAAGATCGCGATTTCAAGGCCCTACTACCCAAGTGCCGGTTGAGGATTCCGAGTCATTTTCTACCTTAAGAATGGCAGAACCCAACGTGGAGGAAGTCGTGCAAAGGCCTATGTCCTATTATGCACGACCGAATCTCGAGGGTACAGAATCTAGTATAGTTCGCCCTGCAATAAATAATAATAATTTCGAACTGAAGCCTAGCATAATTCAAATGGTGCAGCAGTATGTGCAATTTGACGGGCTTCAAGATGAAGATCCGAACGCAAACATAGCCAGCTTTCTTGAGATTTGTGACACCTTCAATATAAATGGTGTCACAAATGATGCTATTAGGCTAAGATTATTTCCTTTCTCTCTTATAATTAAGGCTAAGCAGTGGCTGAACACCCTTCCTAAAAATAGCATAACTACTTGGACGCAATTAACTGAAAAATTTTTGGCCAAGTATTTTCCGCCTGCTAAAACTGCAAAACTTAGGAATGACATTTCTGCCTTTGGACAAATAGACTCTGAGACCCTTTACGAAACTTGGGAAAGATTTAAAGAATTATTAAGATGATGCCCACATCACGCTCTGCCTGTATGGTTGCAGGTGCAGACGTTCTATAATGGGCTAAATCAAAGCACAAAGCAAATGATAGATGCAGCTTCTGGCGGTACTTTAAACCATAAGACCCCGGAAGCAGCTCTTGAGCTGTTTGAAGACATGGCCATGACCACTAACCAGTGGAATGTGCCTAGGTCCCGCCCAAACAAACCTGCAGGTCTCTTTGAAGTGGACAACGTCTCCCAACTCGCACTGCAAGTTGAAATATTAGGCAAAAAAATTACGGAGATGACTGCTGCCTCCGCCCCTCAGGTATGGGAATCTGCAACTCCTCCCGCCGAACATTTGGATTATGTAAATAATATGCCTCGAACTGCTTTTAATAATTTTTCTGTTGCGAATTATCATCCTCCTGGTTTTAATTTTCCGAATAGTTATAATCCTGCGTTAAGAAATCATCCGAATTTTTCGTGGAGCAATCCATCGAATGCTGTGCACCCGCCACCGCAAAGTGATTTTTCTGCACCACCACCACCTCCTCAAAGTTTTCCAAAACCTCCATATTTGGAGGAAATGTTTTCAAAATACATGAATGCTAATGACGCTACGATTAGAACCTTAACTGGAAGTGTTAAAAATTTAGAAAATCAGGTAGGACAGCTCGCTAAAATGATTTCTGAGCGACCCGTAGGGTCTCTTCCTTCCAATACTGAGCTCAACCCGAGAGAGCAAGCGAAAGCTATAACTCTTCGGAGTGTGAAGAAAGTTCCCGGTACGATAAGTGAAGAGCCCGAGGCAATCTCCGCTTCCGCTTTAAAAAATCAAAGCTCCGTTCCCGTTTTAAAAATTCCACCCTCTGCCGAAGAAATTATCACTCCTATTTTAGAAAAACAACTCACTCCACCACCCACCTTTAAAAATAATCCATCCCTGCCATACCCTTCCGAACTTAATAAACAACGACAGGATGATCAATACACCCGTTTTTTAGAAATGTTTAAACAAATCCACATAAATCTGCCTTTCCACGAAGCCATATCCCAGATGCCTAAGTACGCAAAATACCTTAAGGACCTCCTAACCAACAAGAAGAAGTTAGAGAACCTTTCTCATGTCACGTTAAATGCCGAGTGCTCAGCGGTTTTGACAAACGGATTACCGAAGAAAATCAGTGACCCGGGTAGTTTCTCTATCCCGTGTGTCTTTGGTGATCTCTTTGTCAAACACGCTTTAGCCGACTTAGGTGCGAGTATTAATCTTATGCCCCTCTCGTTGTTTAAAAAGTTAGGAATTGGTAGTCTCAACCCCACACGCATGAGTATCCAGCTCGCCGACAGATCAGTCAAATACCCGTTAGGAACAGTGGAGGACGTCCTAGTCAAAGTTGACAAGTTCATCTTCCCGGTGGACTTTGTCATTTTGGACATCGAAGAAGACGTCGAGGTTCCCCTGATCCTTGGCCGACCCTTCCTTGCCACCTCCCGAGCTATCATTGACGTAAGCAATGGTAAGCTCTTCCTTCGAGTGGGCGATGATGAGGTAACTTTCTCTATCACCACCTCGATGAAGAACACACAAGCTAATGATGACTCCTGTTTTTTCATGGATACCGTAAGTGAAGAATCCTTCTCTCACACCTCTGATTTTGAAGAAGAATTTTCCAATTTTTGTTCCTCTCCTACTCCTCCAACTGAATCTCTACACCTAAGTGAAGAATCCTCCACTCGCCTTTCTGATTTTGAAAAAAGAATTTTTTGATTTCTGTTCCTCCTCTACTTTTCCAACTGAATCGCTGCACGAAGCCTCCATGGCCGCTAGCAACACCCCTTTTAATTTTACATATAAAAAAGTGTACGAGGACATAGTTTTTGAAAAAGAACAAATTTCCAAAACCTCGTATGATGACCCCCCTACCTTGGAACTGAAAGAACTACCAGAGCACCTTTGATACGCTTTCTTAGAAAAGGACTCCAAGCTGCCTGCTATAATTTCGGCCTACCTCACGGATGCACAAAAGGATAAACTTCTTTCAATTTTACAAAAGCATCGCCAAGCTATTGCTTGGCAGATATCTGATATCAAGGGCATAAGCCCATCTTTCTGCACTCATAAAATCTTAATGGAAGATAATTCACGTAACTCTATATAACCTCAGCGCCGTATAAACCCAAATATGAAAGACGTAGTTAAGGGCGAGGTTATGAAATTGTTAGACGCAGGAATTATCTATCCTATATCCGACAGTAAGTGGGTTAACCCAGTACAGGTAGTACCAAAGAAGGGAGGGATAACGGTCGTAAGTAATGAAAATAATGAATTAATCCCGACTCGGACGGTGACCGGATGGCGAATGTGTATAGATTACCGTAAGTTGAATGACGCCACCCGCAAGGATCACTTCCCCTTGCTGTTCATTGATCAGATTTTAGAACGACTTTCCGGACATAGCTTTTATTGTTTTCTCGATGGCCTCTCAGGGTATCTTCAAATCCCCATCTCCCCCGAGGACCAGGAGAAAACTACGTTTACTTGTCCCTTTGGCACCTTCACCTACCGAAGAATGCCGTTTGGATTGTGCAATGCGCCAGCTACATTCCAACGATGTATGCTCGCCATCTTTGACAAGTACGTAGAAAGCATTATGGAAGTTTTCATGGATGATTTCTCCGTGTTCGGGAATTCCTTCGATAGTTGCTTAGAGAATCTTGAAAAAGTCTTAGAGCGATGCGAAGAAACTAACCTTGCCTTAAATTGGTAAAAATGTCATTTTATGGTAAGGGAAGGGTTAGTTTTGGGACATAAAATTTCTGAAAGGGGTATTGAAGTAGACGTTATGAAAATAGAAGTTATCGAGAAGCTGCCGCCACCTACGAACATAAAAGCTATGAGAAGTTTCCTGGGTCATGCGGGTTTCTACCGCCGCTTCATAAAGGACTTTTCCAAAATCACCAAGCCCCTTACCCATCTCTTAGAAAAAGACGCCCCATTCATCTTTGATGACCTCTGTCTAGCTGCCTTCAATTTAATAAAAGAAAAATTAGTTAATGCCCCAATCATCATAGCTCCGGTGTGGGATCTTCCATTTGAGATAATGTGTGATGCGAGTAGTTATGCGGTGGGAGCCGTACTAGGTCAACGTATTTCCAAAAACTTCCACCCCATTTATTACGCAAGTAAAACACTCACATCTGCACAGGAAAATTACACCACAACCGAGAAGGAGCTCTTAGCTGTAGTATTCGCTTTTGACAAATTTCGCCCTTATATCACTCTTTCGAAAATTATTGTTTTTACGGACCACTCGGCCCTCAAATATCTTCTCTCTAAAATGGATGCCAAGCCTCGCTTGATTCGCTGGGTCTTACTCCTCCAGGAGTTTGACTTAGAGATCCGTGATAAGCGAGGTGCCGAGAACTTGGCCGCCGACCACCTTTCGCGCCTAGACAACCCGTTTATAGAACAATTAGACGAAAATTCTTTTCATTACTATTTCCCTGATGAGAAGCTGTTCATAATTAACACATCTACTTCTCCTTGGTTTGCCCGCATCGCCAACTATCTAGTGGCCCGTGTGCTCCCAAAAGAGTTTTCATCTCAGCAAAAGAAGAAATTCTTTTCTGAGCTGAAAAACTATTTTTGGGAGGACCCGCATCTTTTCAGAATTTGTGTCGACAGGGTGATCAGGAGGTGTGTTTCTTTTGATGAAGGATTAGATTTTATTAAACATTTGCATGAAGGACCGACAGGTGGGCACTATCAAGCTGCTCGCACTGCTCACAAAGTGTTAAGCGCGGGTTTTTACTGGCCCACCCTGTTTAAAGACGCGCATGCCTTTGTGAGTAGGTGTGATAGTTGCCAACGGTCGGGGAATATTTCGAATAAAAATGAAATGCCACAAAGTTATTTCCTAGAGTGCGAAGTTTTCGACCTCTGGGGGATTGATTTTGTCGGCCCTTTTCCTTCTAGCTTTGGGAATAAGTACATTTTAGTTGCCGTTGATTATGTTTCGCGTTGGGCCGAAGCCCAAGCTCTTCCTACGAATGACGCCCGAGTCGTAGTTACCTTCCTAAAAAAAATATTTTCTCGATTCGGTACGCCGCACGGTATCATTAGTGATAGGGGTTCCCATTTCTGTAACGCGCAATTTTCAAAAATCCTAACTAAATATGGCGTTACTCATAAGCTTTCCACTGCCTACCACCCCCAAACTAACGGACAAGTCGAAGTAGTGAATAGAGAAATAAAAAGAATTTTAGAAAAGACTGTTTCAACATCTAGAAAAGACTGGTCCGCCAAATTAGACGATGCTCTATGGGTCTACCAAACAGCGTACCAAACCGCCCTCGAATGTACGCCATATCGGTTGGTTTATGGAAAATCGTGTCATTTACCCGTAGAGTTAGAACACCGCGCCTTTTGGGCCTTACGATTTTTAAACTTCGATCCCCACTCTGTCGGCGATTTTAGAAAATTTCAACTTAACGAACTCGACGAGTGGCGCTCTTACGCATATGAAAATAACAGACTTTATAAAGAGCGGACGAAGCGTTTACACGATCGACATCTTAGGCACCCAAAAATCTTTAAGTCGGGCAACCAAGTGCTTCTTTATAATTCTCGTTTACGTTTATTCCCGGGTAAATTAAAATCACGTTGGTCGGGGCCCTTTACTGTTTTAGAAGTCTTTTCTTATGGTACTGTTTTAATTTCCCACCCTGATAAGGGTACTTTCAAAGTGCATGGTCAGCGTCTTAAACTGTATTTCTGTGATAATGTCAGTCTCAACCCTGTTAACTCTATCTTTCCGGTCCTGACATTTGATTAATCTGAACTTTATTTTTCTCAAAACTTCGAACTTTATTCGAACTTTATTGTTCAACAATATTTGGGACAATCTTATTTTAATGCGTCGAGCTCAAACGACGCTTTAAACAAAGGGCGCTCTTGGGAGGCAACCCAAGTTATCTTTTTCTGTTTTTTTATTTCACAATTTTTGCCCCGAATGGCTCCGGCAAGCTGCAACTTCTCCGATCGCCTGCTCCAACGGTTCTGATTCCATGACAAAGTCCACCAGACGACGTTTCCTGAAGATCCACAGCACACGCATGGAGGAGCGGCATCACTCAGCTTTCCCTGCCACATAAAACCGGGGAAGTACCTGTTTTTCAATTCTGTCTTTCCTTTCTGTACTTTACTTTTCTCTCGTTCTCCGACCTCCTTCTCCATTGAGGACAATGTAGATTTTAAGCTTGGGGGATGAGTTCCTCCTTTTACTTTTTGTAAATATAAAAAAAATCCAAAAATTCAAAAAAAAATATATATATATAGCTGCATTTTGGTAATTCAATAAGTACCCCATGTTTATGTTTTGTTTTTCTCAAACTTGTTTATAAACAACGTAGTTAATTATAATTTTTCTAATCATTTTTTTTAATCATATTTCACAAGTAAAATATTGGTCATGCTGTGTTTCTAATTCACGGTAGCATGTTAAGGTAAAATATTTCTCTAAAACGTGCATTTCTATTATGGTTTTTCGTTCTTTATTTTCTTTACTTTCTCTAAAAATTTATCATCCACTATTTTCCTTTTCGTCTTTAGATAATTTTTGTAAGAACAAATTTTGAATAACGTAGTAGATATGAACGATCCAAGTCACATATTATCTTTATTTTCAAGATAATTTCATCAATCTTCTTTTATTATCTCGAACTTGTTTTTTGAAATTTATCGACTCTATGTTTTAAATAAATTTAAAAAAAGCGTGAAAATGATTTAGGCCATTTTTGTTTACGTTTGAGCTTTCCTGCCAACCTAAAATCTTTTACCACTAGTTAGCCGCTTTTGAGCCTTTTTTTCCAAATTCATTTGATAACTCCACACAGCATTTCATTTTCACCAAAGCCCAAATTCCTACCTATCTAATCACGCTAATTTTTTTGATAGGAAATTTTGTATTATCTTTGGAGAAATTGTTGAAAAAAGTGTACTCAAAAGCAATGTATTGAAAAAAAGAGAAAAAATGAATGAAAATAATAATAATAAAAAAAAGAGATAAATAATCATAAAGAAAAAAAAAAAATTTATTTATACATATTTTGTTTAAAATAAATTTATTTTTTTTTGAAACTCGTTGTTTTGGTTTAGTGTGATTTTTAAGCCTCCATGTTTATATTTGAATTCCACTCCTATTCATATTCCTAAACCAAACGTTTCGGTCCTATTAAGTCCTTTTGATTCACGCTTTTTTTAATTTTATTTAACAACTAAGAAAAGAAGAAAAGTAAATCAGTTTTAGTTTTGGATTTAAACTTAGATTTTTGTTATTTAATTGATATAATTATAATGCGTTGCTTGGATCTAGTAATAACTCAATACGTTATTTTCATTTTCATTGCCTTGCTCAAATCTATTTAAAGAATTTCGTCAAAATTCTGGATGATTTATTTTTATTAAGTAAAGTTTATAAAAGTTAAATCATACCAAAATAATTGTTTTAGATTTACGTTTTACATTCTCCCTACCTAGAATTTCGCATAGTACTTGTGTAAGTATGATTAAATGTTTTTTGAATTAGTCACTTTTTATGATTAGCTAGTTTTTATATCTTTGCTTGGGGACAAGCATAACTTAAGCTTGGGGGAATTTGATAATACGGTTTGCAGTCAATTATATTAGGATATTTTCGGGGTTTTAAAGCAAATCATATCTTGTAAAGTACTTATTTTGATTCCCCTTTCTATATATTTTTGTCGCTAATGCATTTTTTCTGCTTTTTGCAGGTTTTCACGGCTTTCAGCCGAATTTTGCTGTGACACGCCCCAAGGTCACGCCCTGCCAGGGCGTGTACCTAGGGCGTGTAACCCGGAGGAATGAAGCAATTAGTCCGAAACTGCATTCCGTGGAAACTTAGTGCACACGCCCTCTGTCACGCCCGTGTCACATCCGACACGGGCGTATTCTAGAGGCGTGTCCCCAGGTTCCGAGGAATAGCCGCAGAGCGCTCGTTTTTCCCGCTCCACCGTTGCACCGAAAGTGTCACGCCCCAGGGTCACACCTGACCCGGGCGTGACATATGGGCGTGTACTTCAGCAATTCTGCCCGTCACCTCCAGCATTCAATTTCAGCTCAACAAAGTCACGCCGCAAAGAACACGCCCCAGGTTCATGCCCTACCAGGGCGTGACTTGTGGGCGTGTACCTCAACTACTTCGTCAGAATTAAATTCCAGCCCGAAAAAGTCGCGCCGAATGTGTCACGCCCTAGGGTCATGCCCGACCAGGGCGTGACAGGGGGCGTGACCTGACCCGAAAAATTCTATAAATAGAGCCCAACTCTAAGGGTTCAGGGACACCTTTTGGATTGAGAGGGGAGGTTCTGTCCTTTGTATTTTTGAATTTTTTTAAGCATGTCTCTTCATTTTTAGTTCTTAGCTCTAGCTTTATGCTTTCCCTGTATTAGTTCCTAGCTTCGTTCTGTAGTATAATGTTAATGATAGTGTAGTTTACCTTTCCATGCACTTGTAATCTCTGGTTTTCAAGCTGTAAGATCCCTGTTTACATTAATAAAAAGTGTTGTTTTCTTTTCGTTTCTGCTCTGTTTTCATTATTCTTCTTCTACTCATCCCCCCTCTTCCACCTCACCATGATTAACTAATCCTCCATGTACTCGATCTTGATGATCCGAGGTTCGAGTGATTAGGTTATGATGCTTTGAATCTTACCTTTTCTTTTTAGGGTTTAGCTTTGAATTACTCTTGATTTATCACGGGTTGGAGGTATATCATCGATATATACTCTCCACCTTTGCTTTCATTCTGGGCTAGCCGAGAGGCCGAAAGTTTGAAATGAGCACTCAAGAGTAAAGGGAGTTGTTCGCACCCCTCGAGAGAGGCAGACGTTCAAATCTCCCGGATTGGAGTAAAATCCAATAGCGGGGTTCACCGCGTAAAGCGAGTTTTAGGCCTCCGATTTAGGCGAGAGTCGGTCGGACCTTCCTAAACTCAGTTAGGCACGACCTTCGAGAGAAGCGTGTCAATATTCATGGAACCTCCACGGTCAAGGACCTTTACCCTAATTAGTTTAGGTTTATTTATCGTATTTTTCTAACCACTCTTGACGAGGTGATTTCTGATCGAGTGCATTTTCCCTCATCGTTACTAAGCTTAAGTTTAATCGCTCTTTTAGCTCTCTTTATCTTTTCATGCAAGTAGCTCTCTTTCATTGCAAGTAGTTCTCTTCCTTTAGTACGTTTAGCTTTCTTCTAAAAAACCTAATTTTTCCGTCGATAAAATAATAGATTTCGTGTGAGTAAGCTTACTCAACTGTTCCCGGATTTTAATACGACACTTGTGTCCCCTAGCTGCATTTCGATAGGTATACTTGACTTGTTGGATTGTTAGTTTGGTTATTTTCTCCTTGCAGATATCTAAGAGACAATCAAGTTTTGGCGCCGTTGCCGGGGAGGCAACGCTCGTTGATAAATTGAAAACACGAATATATTAATTTTATCACTTCTCTTTCTCACCCTCCTTCTTAAAATTTTTTCCGCCTACTCACTTGAGTTAAATGGCTGGATTTTGTTCAAGCAAGTGTGCGTATTTTTAATTTTTCCGCCTACTCACTTGAGTTAAATGGCTGGATTTATTTCAGTAGAGTGTGCGTATTTTTAATTTTTCCGCCTACTCACTTGAGTTAAATGGCTGGATTTATTTCAGTAAAGTTTGTTTACTTTCTGTAGAGTGGGTGTGTTTTAATTTTCTGTCGAGTGCGTGAGTGTAGCTTTTATTTTCCGCCTACTCGCTCGGAGTTAAATGGCTGGATTTTAATTACCACCAACTTAATAGAAACCCACATCACAAATTTTTCTACACAACCTAACTCTCTCGAAAAGGGCAAAGTGGCTCTAAATGCCATTATCTTGTCTAGTACCTTGCGAACCCTTCACCGGGTAGCCCTTGGGAAGTTCGGGAGTTAAAACATAAAAAATCTATTTCAAAAATGTTTTTTTTTCGAACTTCATTAGCTCTTTTATTTTCTAGTCTTTCTTCTCCTCTCTTCTTCTAGTGTATGACCCGCGGAAGTCCGTCGGTTACTTTGGACCTGGACCACGAAATTGAGCGTACTCTTCGGAGAAGATCGCGATTTCAAGGCCCTACTACCCAAGTGCCGGTTGAGGATTCCGAGTCATTTTCTACCTTAAGAATGGCAGAACCCAACGTGGAGGAAGCCGTGCAAAGGCTTATGTCCTATTATGCACGACCAAATCTCGAGGGTACAGAATCTAGTATAGTTCGCCCTGCAATAAATAATAATAATTTCGAACTGAAGCCTAGCATAATTCAAATGGTGCAGCAGTATATGCAATTTGACGGGCTTCAAGATGAAGATCCGAACGCACACATAGCCAGCTTTCTTGAGATTTGTGACACCTTCAAGATAAATGGTGTCACAAATGATGCTATTAGGCTAAGATTATTTCCTTTCTCTCTTAGAATTAAGGCTAAGCAGTGGCTGAACACCCTTCCTAAAAATAGCATAACTACTTTGAAAGGGAAACTAGATCTGATATACTCTAGAGGGGGGTGAATAGAGTATATGGTGCTTTTAAAACATAAAGAAAAACTTTTGCAAAGCTTTACAACAATTGATGTAATGAGTGTGAGCAGGGAAGCAAATATAAATCTATCATAGAACTAAACTATGCAGAGACTAAGCACAAGAGAATCTATGCCAGAAACAAAAAGAAAACAAGCAGAACCAGATGACACAAGGAAATATAGTGGTTCCCCAAACTTGGGTACATCCACTCTTCTACCACCCTAGGTAGGAATCCACTGCAGGATGAGTTGATCAGGTGTCCTGGGCACCAATGAGCTTCTGATAAGGTGCTCAAAAACCAAATCAGATTTTTTGATCAGGTGTCTTGCCACCAATGAGCTTTTGACAAGGTGCTCAAAACCAGATTCAAACTTTTGAAGGGAGTTTGAAAAACCCTTTACAGAGTGGGGGTGAGAGAGTGATGGCAGTCTTCTCTTCTCAAGCAACTGAGAAGACTATGTGGATTGATGTCAAAGCTCCCCCTGAGTCCTTGAAATCTTCAGGAAGAAAAGCTTTGCTGAGGGTGATAGGCCTTCAAAGATAGATCTCCAGCACAAGATGATTTCAGCAAGCTGAAATATTGAGAGTCTGGAGTCTTGAAATGATGTTGGCCTTGAACACTTTGAGAGCTGAAGAGATCTGAATATTTTTGAAAGCTTGATCTCTCTGATGAGTGTTCTTCTGAATTCTCTTTGACAGAAGATTTTGCAAAAGTCTCTGTATTCTGAGTTGTGTATCCTCTTCTTGTCAATCTCTGTATTTCACCTTTTTTCATTCAAAAACATTCTATCTTTTATTCTCTGTGCCAGAATAGAATATCACTCTGTCAAAGATAGCCGTTGGTCTGCATTGATTACAGCCTTAATTGCATAATTTCTTCTGAAGGAAAGTCCACTGAATTATTCCTTGAAAAATCCCTTGAAACTTGGTCCAGAAGTAAATGAAAACGGCTAGCAGATCTTCTGAATTAATTGCAGAATAACTTCTAATTGATTTGAATTTGAATTCTGAAAGATAACTGAAATCGTCGAACTGAGCTCTGCTATCGTCGAGCTGAGCTCAGCGAACTGGAAAATTCAAGCAGCAAAACAATCGTCGATCTGAGCTCAAAGATCGTCTAACTGAGCTCAGAGATAAAGATCCAGTGCAGAGTCAAAATCGTCGACTTGAGCTCACCGATCGTCGAATGGAGTTCGACGATATTGTGAAGTTGAGCTCAGCGATCGTCGAGTGGAGCTCGACGATATTATGAGGTTGAGCTCAGCGATCGTCGAATGGAGCTCGACGATCTGCAGAAGTTGAGCTAGACGATCGTCGACCGGAGTTTGACGAAACGTCGTGCTGAGCTCGACGATTAGACTTGGTCTACAGAAAAACTTGGTCTTCAGGGCAGCTTCCAATCCTAGACTTCTAACCCTTAGACTCAATTCTAATTGACCTATTAAGCTATACAGAAGGTCAAACACAGATTCCTAGAGACATAGTGATCCTGACCCAAATTAGTAATAGGGTGTTCCAACAATCTCCCCCTATTTGGGTTAGGAAAACTATTTACAGACTTTGGAAAAAAAAACAAATAACATCATACAATCAGAAAAGCATAAAAACAACAGCAGCTAGAGCAGAAACATCACAGATATATATATATATATATAACATCCAGATAGCAGTCAGAAAAACCAAGGATTGTCACCTTACAGAGTTACTTCTTCTCTTTGCTTTTAACCATCTTGATTTCTCTGTTAGGATTCAGGGCTTCTTGTTTGGATCTGGTGTCATCTGCTGCACCCAAATAAATTTGCTTTGAAGTCCTGGGAACCACAGCAGCAGGATGCAACTCCATGTATCTGTCTGCATCAAAGAATTTGCTGGAGGCATATCTCTCTAATTCCTTCTGTCTTTGTTCTGACATAGTAGAAATATTGGAAGTGTCTAGGCCTTGTTCTTTGGCTTTCTTTATCTGATCTAATGCAGCCAACTCCTTCATTCTAGCAGTCCAAGCAACAGGATTCTTCTCAGGGTCCTCAAATGGTACAGGTGGCTCATACCTATTGGAAGAAGTGTCTTGAGGAGTCCTGGCAGTCACAGTTTCTTTGAGCTTGTAGGGGAAAGGACCTGATGATGTGTCAGAAGAACCATTTCCTCCCCTAGAATAAGGGTGCTGCCTGGAATGCCCTTTAGAATAAACTTGAGTCTCTCTTTGATTTCCCCTGTATCCTCCTCTCCTAGAGTAAGAACCCCTAGGCTGGCTTTCCCTTTGATAGGTTCTAGCATGGGGTTGATAGGGAGCCTGGCTTCTAGCTGGGGCTGAACTTGCAGAGCTGCCACCTGCACCTGCATCAGGTGGAGGTGGTGGAGGAGGATGAGGGTGCTTGAACTGGGAGGAGCCCTTCTCATACTTTCTTTTCTTTTTCATTGCTTTTAACTGATTTTTGGAATACTGCATCCAATGTTCAGTAATTGGGCAGTTGTGCAGAATATAATAAGGAACATCATTATCATCTTTTACTTTGGCAGGTGGAACCCTTTTCATAGCCTTGCTTCTAGCCTTCCTCTTCCTGGCAATAGTGGCAGCAGAGTCATCAGAATCTGTCTTAAACTCATCAGAGTCAGAACTCTGGGCATCATATATAGCATCTATCTTCTTCATAAGATCTTTCTTCAGTTGCATTGCAGCAGATGAGGCAGAAGCAGAAGGGGCAGCAGCAGGAATAGCAGCAGATACAGCAATAGATACAACAGCAGATATAACAACAGATTCAGCAGCAGTTACAGGAGCAACAGCACAAACAGCACTAGTAACTTCAGGAGTGAGGGCAGCAGCAGCTTCAGGAACAACAACAAAATCTGCAGCAGGCTCAACATCAATGGCCTCTGTCATCAGAAATTCCTTGGAAATGGACTCATCAGAAACAAAAGGTATTTCAGCAGCAGTGGGAACATTTTCTTCAGCAGCAGCAAAGACAGTTTCAGAGGCAGATTCAGTCTTTTCTTCAACAGCAGCAGCAGCAGTCACTGAGTGTATAAAAGAAGAAATAATACTGGGGTCACAGCCAGAGAAAAGCACCAGTGCCTTAGATAGGTCTTCTGAGGGCTGGACAGCAATAACTTCTGGTAAACAACTGAAAAAGGCAGGATCAAAGGCTGAGAGCAAAGACCTTAGGTCTATTGCCAAAACTACAGTAGGAGCCTGAACTGGAGTAGCAGCAACAAGAACAGCAGATTCAAAAACAACAGCAGCAGCAGCAGCAGCATGAAGGCTGGCTTCATATGGCATCTCCCCCTGCCTGGATGCAGATACATCTGTATCAAGGCACACTGCTGGAGGTGGTGCCTGAGGAATGAGGGATGAAAGCCTGGCAGACAGGGCTGCCACTGACTGTTGTAGAGGAGCTAAGGAGGCCTCCATGAGAAGAGAGAGCCTGGGGGCCAGTAGCTCATACAACTTGTCAGCTAAGGCTGGCAGATCTACATGCTCAAGGGCAGGAGCAGAGGTAGAGGGTATGGGAATGGCTGAGGATGCTGGAAGTGGAGGGCTGGATGGTGGAGGGATGGATGGCTGAGGAGTGGGGATTGTGGAGATGGAGGACAAGGGATGGATATGGATGGACTGAATGTGGGTTGGTCAAGGATGTGGAGGAGGAGATCTTGGAATGAGGTTGAGGAGGAGGGTAATACTGGAGGAGAAGAGGGGGAATCATCCATGTAGGAGTCATCCAGAAGGGTGAATGATGGTATGTATGGAGATGAGGTGACATCTGGTGGTGGATAAGAGAACAATGGGTGGAATTGGTCTACTGGAGGTGATAAAATGGTTGCTGGAGATGGAATTGATGTTGGAGAAGGGCTAGAGATGGTAATGGTGGATGGAACTAGAGTGGTGGATGGAGCTGGAGGTAGGGTTGGGCATGGAGGAGGAGGAGGGGCAGCACCAGCAACAGCCAGGTCTTCTGCAGCAGCAGAAACCTGTGGGGGAGTGACTCTTTGAGTCCTGGTGCCTGAAGGAGCAGTTGAAGAGGGCCTGCTGGGTTTGCTGATTTGCCTGTCCCACTTGCCAAATAGGGCACAGGTAAGTCTCTTGGAGGTATTGATGTGCACTCCAGAGGAGACCAGCAGAGCAGGGCACCTTGCCTGAAGGAAAACTCCAAGAATTCTTCCAAAATTTACAAAGCTTTTGTTAATCTTTTTCTTTATCAGGTCAAAGAAGACCTCTCCCCAATTCAACTTTTCTTATCTACCAGAGCTCCCATGAGGCAGAGCTGATGTCTGGAGATGGTATCATGTGCAGAATGCTTTGCCAACAGCACCTTGCCTACAATATCTGCTAGAACCTGTACTCAACAGACAAGTTCCTTTTGAACAACTTGCTAGGGTTTCCCTCTGGATGACCCATCCTGGCAAGTATATCAGAAAATTCCTCCCCAGATAGTTCAGTAGTTTCTTCTCCATTTCTCAAACCAAAAACCTCTGTTAAGACTGTTGGGGTCAGAGGTACCTGGGTTCCAGCAATAGTTCCAACTATTGTGTTGTTGTCAAGGTTGTGAGCAGTATAGACCCATTCTTTTATTTCATCTGAAGCAAGCTTCATTCTAGTGGTCATGAGGGCAGACAAGTGTTGATCTTTGAATAAGCTCAGAATGTCTTGAAATATTTGATCAGTAGTGTTGAATGAGTCCAGATCAATATCAAATCCTGCATCGAACTTCATGGCGGCTAGAACAGCGACTGATACGGCCATTGTACCTGCAAAAATTTAACAAACACAACGAACAAGCGTAGAACTGTTTGGAGGGAAGAAAATTCTTGCAGAGAAATTGAAAGCGCAAGAGAGAACGACGACGAAAAATGAGTTTTATATTAGGGTTCGACGCAGAATTGGAAAGATCGTTGAACTCAGTTCGACGATCGAGGCTTCTAAAGGAATCTGAAGAGACTCCATCATCGTCGATCTCCGTTCGACGATTGGAAAGGCGTCGAGCTCCGTTCGACGATCGTTCAGGGAACCAAATCGTCGAGCGCCGTTCGACGATCGTTGACCGGAAGAGATAGTACATACTATCTGAGGGGCGCTGAACTCAGTTCGACGATTCTGGAAATCGTCGAACTCCGTTCGACGATCTTTGGGGAAATCGTCGAGCGCAGTTCAGAGATCAGAAAATTCTAGACACTAAGAAAAATCAGAATTTTGCCTAGTCTTGGTCAATTTTTAGCTTTCAAAATCTTGGATATTATTTAAGACTTCCTCCATCTAACATTCCTAACTGATTTAGGAAGAAAGTGTGTTTCTTTTCATCCAAAGGCTTGGTGAAAATATCTCCCCTTTGTAAATCAGTTGGGATATATTGCAATTCAATTTTATTCTTTTCAACATTATCCTTAAGAAGTGATGCCTAATCTCTATGTGTTTTGTCCTACTATGGAGGACTGGATTTTGAGCTATGGAAATAGCACTTGTATTGTCACAAAAGATTTTAGACTTCTCTAAGTTGTAACCATAGTCTAGGAGTTGGTTTTGAATCCACAGTATTTGTGAACAACAACTGCCTGCAGCCATATATTCAGCTTCAGCAGTTGAAGTTGACACAGATGTTTGTTTCTTGCAAAACCAAGAGACAAGTCTATCACCAAGGAACTGACAAGTTCCACTGGTGCTTTTCCTGTCAATTCTGCATCCAGCATAATCAGCATCAGAGAATCCAGTTAACTCAAATGCTGAATCTTTTGGATACCAGAGACCTAGATTTGGACAACTTTTAACATACCTGAGAATCCTCTTTACTAATGTTAGGTGTGACTCTCTAGGGCTAACTTGGAACCTAGCACATATACATGTAGCAAACATTATATCTGGTCTACTAGCTGTAAGATACAGTAAAGAGCCAATCATTGCTCTATATGTTGTTTGATCAACAGGTTTCCCATGTTCATCAGCATCCAATACAGCATTGGTAGGCATGGGTGTTTTCATACAAGATGCCTCAGACATACCAAATTTCTTAACCAACTCATTAGCATATTTGGTTTGAGAAATAAAGATGCCTTCAGCATGTTGTTTGACTTGCAATCCTAGGAAGAAGGATAGCTCACCCATGCTACTCATCTCAAATTTAGAATGCATTAGGTTAGAAAACCTTCTGCACAATTTTGAGTCAGTAGAACCAAAAATGATATCGTCTACATAAATTTGTACTAGTAGGGTATGGGACTTATGGGTTCTAATAAAAAGAGTTTGGTCTACTCTACCCCTTATAAAACCATTTTCCAAGAGAAAGCATGCTAGGGTCTCATACCATGCTCTAGGAGCTTGCTTGAGACCATATAATGCTTTATTTAATCTAAAAACATAATCAGGATAAGTTGGAGAGATAAAACCTGGAGGTTGTCTGACATAGACTTCCTCTTTGATGTCTCCATTTAAGAAAGCACTCTTGACATCCATCTGATAACCTTGAAGCCTTTGTGAGCTGCATAAGCTAGAAATATTCTGATGGCTTCCAATCTTGCAACAGGTGCAAAGGTCTGGTCGTAGTCAATTCCTTCTTCTTGAGAATATCCCTGGGCAACTAGCCTTGCCTTGTTCCTTATTATTACTCCTTGATCATCCAGTTTATTTCTGAATACCCATTTTGTTCCAACAATGGAATGATCCTTTGGCTTTGGCACTAGTTCCCATACTTTGTTCCTCTCAAATTGATGCAACTCCTCTTGCATTGCAATGATCCAGTGTGGATCTTGCTCTGCATCTTGAATGGACTGAGGTTCAATTTGAGAAAGGAAGCAGGTGTGCAACAGGTTTTGGTTGACCTGATTTCTGGTTTGCACACCAGCTGAGAGTTCTCCAATTATTTGGGTAATTGGATGGTCTCTTGATGTTACTAAATCAACAGGGGGTGTTGATTGTTCACCAACCTGTGTTGTTGTTTCCTCTTGTGGTACAACAACTGGCTCTTCAAGTGTGGGTTCAATGTGTTGAGCATTGCTTTCATCTTCACTGCTTTCTTCTTCTTGAGCAACCTGTAGCTTGTTCATATCTTCAACTAGAGAGTGTTCCTGCAAAGGTTCTATGGTAGAAGAAATCTTCTCCTTGAAAGACATGTTAGTTTCATCAAAAGAAACATGAACAGATTCCTCAATTTTCAATGATGATTTATTATACACCCTATAGGCCTTGCTGATCATGGAGTATCCCAGAAACACTCCTTCATCAGCTTTGGCTTGAAATTTTGCTAAGTATTTCTTGTTATTATTGTGAATATAGCAAATGCAACCAAAAATTCTGAAATAGTCAACTTTAGGTTTCTTCTTCCCTTTGAGTAGTTCATAGGGAGTCTTTCCTTCAGTTTATGTATCAGACTTCTGTTCAGCACATAGTTGGAGGTGTTCACTGTCTGCCTCTGCCCAAAAGGATAGAGGTAGATGAGCATCTGACAACAATGTAGTGGCAGATTCAATAAGGGTTCTATTTTCCTTTCAGCTACCCCATTTTGTTGAGGAGTTCTAGGAGCTGAGAAAGTATGCCTGATCCCTTCACTCTGACAGAACTCTTGCATAAGAAGAGAATCAAACTCTGTCCCATGATCACTTCTGATCAGGGCAATGTGAGTATTGAACTCAATCTGTATACATTTGAGAAACTCTGTCAGACACTTAAAGTTATCAGACTTCTTCCTTAGAAAGAACACCCAAGTGAATCTAGAGAAGTCATCTACAATTACTAAAGTGTAGGATTTCCCTCCTAGGCTTTGTACTGTGATGGGTCCAAATAGATCCATGTGTAACAGATACAATATCCTAGGTGAATCACTCTTATTAAGTGACTTAAAACTGTTTTTAGTTTGCTTGCCTAATTGACAAGCCTTGCAGAGTCCTTCCTTCTTGTAGGGGCCAGAAGGTAGTCCTCTAACAAGGTTGTCCTTGGATAGCCTAGCAATAGTTCTAAGGTTTAGGTGTCCTAGTCTCTTATGCCATAAAACATTTGGTCTACATACTGAATTGAATAAACAGATATCTATAGTAGTTGAAAGAAATCTACTAGGTAGATGTTACCTTTCCTTTTACCTGTCAACACAGTTGTGTTGTCCTCTGACTTGATTTTGCATAAGGTTTTGCTGAAGGTCACCTGGTAGCCTTCATCACATAGCTGACTGATGCTGATTAGGTTGTGCTTCAGTCCTTCCACATATGCTACCTTCTTGAAGGTTACAGAACCAATCTGGACACGCACCATATCCTTTAGTTTGTCCAAAGTTGGAATCACCAAAGATAACTTTGGGTCCAAGCTTGGCTCTAAAGGAATTGAGGTTGTCCTTGTTCCCTGTCATGTGCTTAGAGCACCCACTATCCAAATACCATTGCTGGTTAGATGTTGGATAGGTCTTCACCTGCACATAAAACAATTCACTTGTTTTTGACCCAGTTTACCTTGGGCCTAGGTTGATAACCTCTAAATTCAGAAATGAAAGACATCCCTGGCTGACTCTTATATCCTTCAGGATGATATCTCCTTGGAGGTATAATCCATTCAGTATAAGGGTTAAAGGTTTGGGATGAAGAACCCTTAGGATTCAATTTTGACTTTGCCTTTGAAAAAGTTTCCAGAGCTCTGACCTCTGTTCGACGATCTTGGAGCTGCGTTCGACGATCGTGGGTCAGATCGTCGAGCTCCGTTCGACGGTCGACTATGGCTGAGGTCAGGTATATGGGATCGTCGACCTGCGTTCGACGATCTTGGGCTGAGATCGTCGATCAGCGTTCGACGATTTGTCTGAGATCGTCGAGCTGCGTTCGGCGATCGTCGATCTTCATTCGGCGATCGTCGATCTCCGTTCGACGATTTCTGCTGGGACTTAGTTTTCTGAGGCAGATCAGAATTTTTCCTGGCAACCTCTACAACTCCCTTTCCCTTGTCAGAAATGAACTTGATGGAGTTGTTAGAACAATAGGTTGGCTGGATGAGGCACCCAAGCCCAGTGTACTGTTGAATCTTGAGTTCACTGTGCTTGTGATGTCCATCAGCTTGATGCTTCTCCCATTAGGGATTCTTCAAGCTTCTTGGCCTCAGAGAGCTCACTTTTCAGTGTAGCTATCTGTTCCTATAGTTCTCCAACTCCTGAGAGAGTTTGAGGTTTTCTGATTTTAAACCTTTTGTTCAGATAATTGATTTCTGAGAGAGATGATCTCTTTCTCAGACTTTAGCAGGTCTAAACATAGTGCTTTAAATTCAGATTTAAAATCTCTGAAGTAAAATCAAAAGAGCTGATTACCTGATCTTTTCAGGTTGAGTCTCTGAGTCTGACTCTGACTCCTCTTCCTCTGAGTTGTGTTGTGAGGCATTGATTGCCATCATGCAGAACTCCTTTTCCTCTGCATCATCCTCATCATCACTAGAGCTGGAAGAGGCTTCTGACTCCTCTTCAGTCTCACTCCAGGATTCAGCAACAAATCCTTTCCTTGTATGCTTATTTTTGCTGGAAGAAGGTTTGCTATTGCCACTCCTTTTGGAGTCTTTCTCCTTTCTTCTTCTTTTCTTTCCCTTCTGTCCTTGTTCTTGTTCTCTGGACAGTCAGGAACTATATGCCCTGGTTTCCTGCAACCAAAGCAAATAATGTCTTTGTTATTGCCAATGGACTTGTCATACCTTGGCTTATCCTGCTCCTTGTATGATCTTCTTCTGAAGTCCTTTCTGGCCATCTTATAGAATCTTTTGGCCAACAAGCTGAGAAGTTCATCATTGCTGTGGCTTTTTCTTCAGGCAGATCCTCAGTTGCCTTGATGCTATGGTCTTCTCCTTTCTTGTGGCTGGTGAAGCAGCCTTCTGTTCTTCCTCTCTGTTCTTGATGAGTAGCTCATAAGATTTGAGCTTACCCAACAAGGCTTCAGTGGTGATCTCATTCAGACTTCTGGCATCTTTAATTGGCCAGATTCTTGAATCCCAAGTGCTGGGGAAGCACATTAGGATCTTGTCATTAAGTTCTGTCAGTGAGATCTCTTTGTCTAATGTCCTCAGTTCACTGACAATTAGACTCAGTCTGTTGTACATGTCTCCCACTGACTCAGTTTCTCCCTTCTTGAAGTTCTCATATGGGAGATGAGATGGGATCTTCTGTCCTTCTCTCATCAGCTGAGCCAGAGACAATTTCTGAGAGCTTGTCCCAATTTCCTTGGCTGAATTGCATTCAGCTACCTTTTGAAAAATGTCATCTGACATTGTCTGAGCTAGAATGTTCATAGCCTTGGCATCAGCTACTTCCACTTTTTGATGTCAGCATCTGTTCCTGATGGAGGTGGAACAGCATTTGTGCTTGTGCTTTCTGGGGGTCTTGGACACACTGTCAAAACAGAATTAAAATATCTTCGTCAATAGAATTCATGTAGAGTCTAATCCTTGCTTTCCAAAGTGCAAACTTTGACAGATTGCACACTGGAGGTCTGGTGCTAGCATAATCTTTGTTTTGGGCCATGATTTGTGCAAACAAAATCTAATAATAAAATACAAAAGAAAACAGATCTAGTTTGGGATCTTGGGGTTCAGGTGTTAGCCTGTACAACAATCAGATATGGTATGTTTAACCAACCTGGCTCTGATACCAATTGAAAGGGAAACTAGATCTGATATACTCTAGAGGGGGGTGAATAGAGTATATGGTGCTTTTAAACAAAAGAAAAACTTTTGCAAAGCTTTACAACATTGTTGTAATGAGTGTGAGCAGGGAAGCAAATATAAATCTACACAAACTAAAGCTATGCAGAAACTAAGCACAAGAAAATCTAGGCCAGAAACAAAAAGAAAACAAGCAGAACCAGATGACACAAGGAAATATAGTGGTTCCCCAAACTTGGGTACATCCACTCTTCTACCACCCTAGGTAGGAATCCACTGCAGGATGAGTTGATCAGGTGTCCTGGGCACCAATGAGCTTTTGATAAGGTGCTCAAAAACCAAATCAGATTTTTTGATCAGGTGTCTTGCCACCAATGAGCTTTTGACAAGGTGCTCAAAAACCAGATTCAAACTTTTGAAGGGAGTTTGAAAAACCCTTTACAGAGTGGGGGTGAGAGAGTGATGGCAGTCTTCTCTTTCTCAATCAACTGAGAAGACTATGTGGATTGATGTCAAAGCTCCCCTCCCCCTGAGTCCTTGAAATCTTCAGGAAGAAAGCTTTGCTGAGGGTGATAGGCCTTCAAAGATAGATCTCCAGCAAAAGATGATTTCAGCAAGCTGAAATGTTGAGTGTCTGGAGTCTTGAAATGATGTTGGCCTTGAACACTTTGAGAGCTGAAGAGATCTGAAGATTTTGAAAGCTTGATCTCTCTGATGAGTGTTCTTCAGAATTCTCTTTGACAGAAGATTTTGAAAAGTCTCTGTATTCTGAGTTGTGTATCCTCTTTCTTGTCATCTCTGTATTTCACCTTTTTTCATTCAAAAACATTCTCTTTTATTCTCTGCCAGATAGAATATCACTCTGTCAAAGATAGCCGTTGGTCTGCATTGATTACAGCCTTAATTGCATAATTTCTTCTGAAGGAAAGTCCACTGAATTATTCCTTGAAAAATCCCTTGAAACTTGGTCCAGAAGTAAATGAAAACGGCTAGCAGATCTTCTGAATTAATTGCAGAATAACTTCTATCTGATTTGAATTTGAATTCTGAAAGATAACTGAAATCGTCGAACTGAGCTCTGCTATCGTCGAGCTGAGCTCAGCGAACTGGAAAATCAAGCAGCAACAAATCGTCGATCTGAGCTCAAAGATCGTCGAACTGAGCTCAGAGATAAAGATCCAGTGCAGAGTCAAAATCGTCGACCTGAGCTCACCGATCGTCGAATGGAGTTCGACGATATTGTGAAGTTGAGCTCAGCGATCGTCGAGTGAGCTCGACGATATTATGAGGTTGAGCTCAGCGATCGTCGAATGGAGCTCGACGATCTGCAGAAGTTGAGCTAGACGATCGTCGACCGGAGTTCGACGAAACGTCGTGCTGAGCTCGACGATTAGACTTGGTCTCCAGAAAAACTTGGTCTTCAGGGCAGCTTCCAATCCTAGACTTCTAACCCTTAGACTCAATTCTAATTGACCTATTAAGCTATACAGAAGGTCAAACACAGATTCCTAGAGACATAGTGATCCTGACCCAAATTAGTAATAGGGTGTTCCAACAATACTTGGATCTTAATTAACTGAACAAGTTTTGGGGGACGCAAGTATTTTCCGCCGCTAAAACTGCAAACTTAGGAATACATTTCTGCCTTTGGACAAATGAAGCTAAGACCCTTTACAAACCTGGGAAAGATTTAAAGATTATTACGAGACGATGCCCACATACACGCTCTGCCTGTATTGTTGCAGGTGCAGACTCTATAATGGGCTAAACAAAGCACAAGCAAATGATAGACGTGCTTATGGCATTACTTTAAACCATACGACCCCTGACGCACTCTTGGCTGTTTGAATACATGGCCGTGGAACACTTACCAGTGGAATGTGCCTAGGTCCCTACCCAAACAAACCATGCAGGTCTCTTGGAAGTGGAGCAACGTCTCCCAACTGGCACTTTCAAGTTGATAAAC